>JAGPOW010002149.1:7204756-7382062 GCA_030014935.1 Caiman crocodilus | reverse complement strand
ATTTCTCGCTGCCCATTGATCCAACCTGTCCAGGTCGGCCTGAATCTGCTCCCTGCCCTACGGTGTACTAACTCTGCCCCATAACTTGGTATCATCAGCAAACTTGGAGTGGGTGCTCTTCATGCCCTTGTCCAAATCGCTGATGAAGGTATTGAATAATATCAGTCCAAGGAGTGAACCCTGCGGGACCCCACTGCCCACCTCCCTCCAGGCTGAGAAGGAACCATCCACCACCACTCTCTGGGTGCGGTCCCTAAGCCAGCTGGCCACCCACCTGACCATGAAGGCATCCACTCTGCAATCTGCTAGCTTTCCAATGAGGATAGGGTGCGAAACTGTGCCAAAGGCCTTCCTAAAGTCCAGGAAGATGACATCAGCCTCAGCTCCTGCATCCAGGCAGTGCGTGACCTGGTCATAGAAGGCTACAAGGTTCGTCAGGCAGGATCTACCTGTGACAAACCCGTGCTGGTTTCCCCTCAGCATCATTTCCCTTGCTGGGCCTGCACAAGTGTGTTCTTTGATTATTTTCTCTAGCATCGTCCCAGGAATAGAGGTAAGACTGACTGGTCTAAAGTTACCCAGCTTATCCCTTCTCCCCTTCTGGAAAATGGGCACCACGTTGGCCCTTCTCCAGTCCTCAGGGACCTGGCTGGAGCACCAGCCAGCAGCTCAGCTATGACACCGGCCAATTCTTTCAGCAGCTGTGGATGGAGGTCACCTGGGCCTGCTGCCTTGTACCCATCCAGCTCCTCCAGGAGCTGCTTCACTAGTTCAGCACTACCCGTAGGCAGACGGGTGCCATGTGGCCATCTGTCAGTGATCGCGTTGGGGGAATTGGCTGGGTCGGTACTTAAAAATACCGAAGTGAAGAACTCATTGAAGAGCTCTGCTTTTTTTCCTGCATCAACCACCAACTGTCCTGCTTTGTCCTGCAGGGGCCCTATGTTGCGCTGAGCTTGCCTTTTGCCTGCTATATACCTGAAGATTCATGCCGTCCCATTCATGCCTTCCCAAAAAGGCCTCCTGCTCACTGCAAACCCCTTCAGCCCCCTCCTCACTGCTCTTCTTGGCTGAGATGGTCAGACACTACATAACAGCCGGAAGGATGGCAGTATGCTGAGGCCAGCGCCCACCAGCCTCATGGGCATGGGCTCAGGCCGGCTCTGCCCTACGCCGCGGTGTCAGCAGGACTCGGACACGCGCACGCTAGCTGAGGAGGCGTCCTGTAGAGGAGGACATGTCCTGGGGGTCTGGCAGCCCACTCTACTGCCCTTTAAGCTCTCCGAGGGGCTTAAAAAGGGCCTCGGCATGTCACAGGACTGCTCCTGATTGACGCCAGGGCAAGCAGAGCGTGCAGGAAACAGACCCAGCAGGAAGGAGGCTGACTTGCCTAGCAAAGCAGAGGCACATCAGATGTGACTGCTGCCCCTGAGCGATCTGTGGGCCAGCAGAAAAGCAAAGCGGCCTACAAATTATTACTCCCGAATGCCCTGCAAGGGGCCCAGACACTCCTGTGCCCAGCCAGCAGACCAGGGTTGCTTGTATGCTGGAGAAATGCTCCTTCAAGCTGATGAAACAGCAGGTTGGAAGGGGCAGTACCACTGGCTTCAAGCAGGTCGCAATGAATTTAAAGGGCTCCGGGATGGGGGGAAAGGCAATGACGGAGCCGTCAGTCAAACCAGGGACCACGCAGGCATAGTGGGTTCACATGTACCCACATAGCACACAGCATTAACATAGTTATGGTGTGGGGTTGGGGCAAGACGTAGGACCAGAGCATGGATGCTCCTGGAGCAGTGACAGGAAAGGCTAGCGCTAGCAGGCTCCCCAGGGATATGGCTGAGCCGCCTGCAAATGGCCACAGTCTGGTTTGCAACTGGAGCAAAGGGCTCGCTCCATGCCCTGCTGCTAGCCGTTCCTCCCTTAGGCATGGCATCAAGGCCCCCTCAGAGGCTAGCCATTTGAAGGCCCCAGCATTTGTCAGTCCGTGGTGTGAAAAATGCACCACAGCCTGCTCGGGTTGCTGCCAGGTGAGGCTAAAAGCTGAGCTCAGCGCAGGAGGGGAACACGCTCTGCTGAGACCCGACCAGCGCAGCGCACCGGGCTGCAGAACAGCAGGTCCCGGGGCCGCTGAGCACTCGGTGCTAGCTACCCCAGTGCATGCCCATGCTGGCTAGCGGCTCGACCAAGATCTGTCGCCACCACACCCTGGGTGCTGGCCTTGCTCCTAGTACAGCGGTGTGACCATAACAGGGAGGTCTTGCACCTTGCTGTGTCCCCTCCCGCACACAGCCAGCCCCAGCCCCAGCCCCAGCCCCAGCCAGGTGCAGCGCAGAGGGCATTCGTACTAGAGCACAAGGTGATTTTTGCCATCCGCACAGGGGCAAAATACTTATTGTTGCCAGCCATACGGCTGGTGTCACCCACTGCTTTCGTGCTCCTGGTGCCACAGCCCGGGGCACGGCACGTGGAGAAGGGAGGTTTTGCGGCCCCAGTCCCCTACCACCCTCCGCTCCCTGCCACCAAAACTGAAAGGCTTTTGTAGCGTGCTGAGCCAGGCTGCCTGCCTAACCCAATAATGGCAGGGCAGCAGCAAACTGAGGCCTGGCTTGTGCTGTCTGCTTTAAAGAGGCTCCAGCATTTCCAAGGCTCCAATTTATTTTGAAGGCATTTCAGGTCCACAGTCCAGTGCCATAACGAGCACTTGCACAATGGGCCGCCTGTGACTCACGCGCCCAGACCCTCACTGCTCACTAGGGCCAGCCTGGTGAGTGCCAGCAGCAGGAAATGAGCTGAGAGCTTTCCAGGCAGGGCTGCAGCAGTCCCTGAGGCTGGAGATGCATGCCCTCTTGGTGCTGCTGAGCTCAGCCGTGGCCCTCAGAGGCTGGGCTGCGCTGCACAAATCAAGGCTGTCCTAGCGCATGCACTCCTGGAATAAAGGCCTGTGGGTCCAAGCACACACGTTGCTGCTTTCCCTTGTTGTCCTGGCTGTGCACACCGCCAGAAACTGCTCCCAATAGCCAGCCTACCCTCTGCACCCTCAGGGTAGGGGGCACATGGGGACAGGGAAGCGGGCAATCACCTGCCCCAACTCGGAGCAAAGGTGCCACTGCCCTTTGGTGGCTGCTTTGCCGTGGTCAGAGCAGAGTGGAGCCTCCAGCCCACAGCCTCTCCTCTGCCACCCATGCCCAAGGGCTTTGAGCTGTTTTCAGGCACGTGGGAGGTGTATGGCTATGCTAGCATGGTGGGGGGGAGCCCCAGGAGAAGACAGGGCCCAGTGGGCATGTGTTCCCCAAAAGCCCACCTCCAGGCAGGGGCAGGGAGGCTCTGCTGGTGCCATTCATTGGGTCTAAGCGGGAGCAGTAAAGCAGCTGGGCATTGCTTTACTGTGCTCACAGCAGCAGCCCTACCCCTTTGGGAGGGGCACCCAGCACCCCACGAGATGGTGCCAGCTCACAGGAGCCCCAAGCCCCAAGTGCCCCAACCCAGGGAGCTTTGGGCAGGCGACACACGCCCCATCGCCACATCTGACCTCCTGTTTGTCTTTTAAGGAAGACGCCACATTGCCTCTTTTTGGCGGGTGGAGCGCCCCGGATCGTCCCACCCCAGCTCTCCCACCCCACCCCGCTGTGCGGAGACGACGCTACACCCTCACGCCAGGACACCTCAAGTGGGACCACTTCAACCTGACATACAAGTAGGCATGTGCTGCTGCCATGGGGCTACGCTGTCTGTATGGCCTTGAAGCTTGAAATGCCCTTGATATAATTGCAGTCTGCTGGGGTTGGGCAGCATGCCGGGGGGAGTTGGGGCCGAGGCGCGCTCAGACCCCTGTGTTACACACTAGCAGCACTGCAATGCCAGGTGCCCGCGGCCCATGCTATGGCTCATCAAGCACATGCTCCAGACAGGGCTTGCACTAAGAGGAGCTATACTGCAGGAGATCTGCTGCTTGCTAAAGCTGCCAGGAGTGCCACATTGGTCGCAACTATCCTGCAGCTCAGGAGTGGATTCTGGGTTGAAACCCTGGGCAAAAGGTGGAGTCAGGCGTCTGCTCAGTGCAGCACGTGGCAGCTTAGCCTGGGTGGGGGTTTTTTTTGAAGGGAGCTCCACCTTGGCCTAACGCTCCTGCCAGGGAAGGTGCTGGTACCGCTCTCCTGGGTTTCAGCAAAGTGCTTTTTGAACCCCCACCCTACAGACACCCGCTTTTGCATCCAAGCCCAAGCACTGTGCAGGGAGTTAGACTCACGCAGCACAGCTCTTTGGCGTCGGGGCTACTTCTGTGCCCATGGCTGTATTGCCTGTGCACGAACACTGGCGTCCAGCGTGCTTCGTGGTTTCATGCCATGGGCTGCAGTGTAAACCTCAGATGCAGCTGCATGTCAGTGGCACAAGAGCGATGAAAGCTTCTGGAGGAGGTGAGGATGGAGAAAGGACAGTGGTAGCATGTTCTTCTGTGAAATAAGCAGGCCTACATCTGCCTTGACAGCCAAAAAATAAGGGACCTAAATTATCACTGTGACAAGCTAGTGCCATTCCTATGATGTGCTGGCATTGAACCAGATTGTCACAGTACAGCAAGTATGCCCAGGAGTAGCCTACGTCCCCCATACACATTTGGGCCCTGCTCAGAGGGCTTCCCCCACAAAAAAAAGCATCCCAGGAGCTGTTGGAAGCTACAGTGCGCTAGATAACGCCACTCGTTGGCTGGCTCCAACACGCAGCAGCCCCAGGGCAAGGAGTATGCCTAAGGACACACTCTGGAGCTGGTCCAGAAGTAGCTGTCCTGCAACCACGCTGTCCTGGTAAACCTCAGGCAACGAACCCAGCAGCCGCTTGTGGTTTGCACTTCCACATTGGCAAGTATCCTTGAGGTAGCAGAAGAAAGGCCCGTTGTTCATGCCCTTGGCGAGAGGAGGCTACCCCCTGCTCCCCCACTCCTGCTCTCCTGGCAAGCCAGAGGTCACGCCAGGCATGGCACAACCCTTTTAAATACACATACAGCCACATTTCCCCACCTGACATGTGCACATGTGCATGCACACACAAGATTGGACAACGAGGGTTGGCCCTGGCAGCAGGGAATGCCTCTGGCAGCTTTTGCACTGCATTAGGAAGGGTCTTCTGCGGGGCCTGTAAGGGTTTTCTTCCTACCTCAGCCCCCAGCCCCAGCAGGGAGCCTGGCACAGCCCAGCTCTGACACTGCTGGGAAAGCTAACCCAGGAAGGAAGCATCAGGCTGGGTTTGCTGTAGGAGTGGGGCAGAGGGGGCATTTCTGGGGCTGTGGGCTACACAGCAAGCAGCGAGTCCTTCCAACAAAGACACAGCGCAAGGGTGCCGCCTGCATAGCTGGCGGTGGGGCTGAGTGGGCATTTCAGCCTCCAAAGCAGGCACTGTCTGTGTACAGCCCAGAGCTGCCCCTGCCTCAGCTCCCCCCATCAGCCACACAAGCAAAGCAGCCCCTCGTAACCATCAGGTGTTCCCCCCACCCCAGTGCCTGGTTCGCCCCCCCAAGGAGCTCTATCACTTTCCCAGGGGCAGCTGGGGTTCCCATTTTTTTTCATGAGCTCAGTGAATCAGACTAACAAGCTGAAAATAAGTCATCAGCTTCCCCCTGGCTGTGCTGGGACCGCGTGAGACCTACGGCACAATCAAGAAACAATTGGGGTTGATGAGAACAAGTCCGTGCCAGGGACCAGCTTCCTCTTCTGCTACTTGGGAGGCTGCACAGGCATCAGCCTTCGCTGCTCGACGCCAGCTCCAGCCCAGAAAAGTTCCCACAGGACAAGCAGCAGCTCTGCTGGCTGGTTTGCCCTTGCGTGACTATGCCTCTGCCTGGGGACCAGGGTTTAAAATCCCACTATGCAGAAAAGCCCTTAGTCCAGGGGTGGCCAACCTGCAGCATGCATGCCGTGAGTAGCCTCTGCGTATGGCGCACAGCAAGTCAGGAAAGAGCCAGGCAGCACAGTGGCAGAAGGGGGCAGGGAGCAGAAAGCAGATCAGTAGCTCAGGCAGCGAGCAGAGGGCAAGACGCAGAAAGCAGAGCAGCAGATTGGGGAGGGGGATGGAGGCACTTGGTGAGGGTGCAGAGCTAATTTGTGGCACATCTGCCAAAAAAAGTGACCCCCCGCTGCTTTGGTCCGTCTCCAGATAATGTGGCTTTTTGCAGGAGCGGCAATTTCCTTCTGTGATAAACAGGCCCTTCGCTTCAGGCTTGCCTCGGTTTTTTACCACTGCATTAGTGGGATACGATCCTGCACCATCTGTGGCGTGTGTTTGCAGAAATTACTTCATCTACTTCTGAAAGCAGCTGTTTCTGGGGTGGGACATGAGTGTCTGAACAACAGTGCAGCACCAAGGGGAGAAAACAAATCATGCGTATCCAATAGACCTTGTACTCGGTTTTAAGGACCGAGACTCCAGTACCACCTACGGGGATATGAGTGAGGATACTGGCACTGCAGGGAACCCACCAGATCCCGCTGGTCACCCTGTGCAAGCCTCTCACTGACAGGCTGTGGGTGAGGCTTGCAACCCATAGCAAAGTCCCTGGAAAATTCAGGACCGAGGCCTCTGCAGGCACCCACCGCAGGGACCAGCTAGTGGGCAGCACAGGCTGGCCCGGGCACACGCTAACATTGCACTGTGTTTCTCCAGAATCCTGTCCTTCCCCCGCAACCTCATCAACAGGAGTGACACACGCAAGGGGCTGGCGGCTGCTTTCCGCATGTGGAGCGAGGTCTCGCCGTTCAGCTTCAAGGAGGTGTCACCGCACACAGCCAGCGACCTGAAGATAGGTATGGCACTGAGATCCCCCATGGCCCTGTGCTGAAGGAGCACCCTGGCACGGGCTGGCGATGGCAGAGGGCCGACTGGCACATCTCAACGCCTGGTAGTGGAGCTTCCAGGGATCGTTCCTGGTATAGCAGAGACTATGAGCACCATGGCTGGTGCTGCAGGAGTCCCACCTGGGCTGCCCCTAGGAGAGGGTCTACAGTGTAGAGCCAGCAAGGAAAAGGGTGATGGTACCTAGCACTTCCCTGCTGGGAGCTTCCACTGCATCATTAGTAATGATCCTCTGTCCTATTAGATCCTATTAGATTTAAAATAGGGATAATACTTAGCTCTCAGAGGGGTCTATGAAGAGCATTGAGCCCTGTGCGTTTGCAGGTGAGAAATTAAAGCACCGGTCTAAGCAGAGGAAGCTCAGCTTAGTGTTTGATGACCTGGGTTTTAATGTCAGGGCTTTGCATATGGCTGTAGCACATCTCAGCCTCAACTTCCAAGCATTTTACAAGTGAGAAACGTACTGTTCTTTCCCAGTTCGCAGATTGGGACATCAAGGCACAGGGCAAGGAGGTGACCTTGCCTCTAAAGCAATGACCGAGTCAGCAGAGACCAGCCCCGCTGAGTATCAATCCCATCTCCTACCCACCCAGCTCTGTCATCCTTCTCCCAGCCCTCCAGAGAGTAGTGAACACAGCTGTCAGGAATGAAGGAGGATGTGGAGGGCTTATGGAGTTGAAAAGCAAGCACAGCGATGGCCTGACATGCACTGGATGGGTTGCAGGAGGGTGATTTTTGATGGGGGCGGGTTAGATTTTTGTAGGCCTACTAAGTGCTTCAAAAAACCTGAAGGCAAGAGGCCGAACTGATGCTCTGGGACAAGTCAGTGGTTTTGGGCAGTGAAGACAGAACGTAGGTGGCACGGTCCTGAGGCCGTGCAGTGGTTAGGGGTTAGCATCTGATTACATCCCTGCATCAATTTTTAAATCAAGAAGGAGTTTCCCCCTGCCCTTGCAAGATCAAGTTTTTGCTCAATGGTGTGAACCACAGGTCTTTCCTGACAGGCAGCTTGTTTCCTTTGGACAGCTCTCAATCCAAGGTCACCACCGGACACAGTTCATTTTATTCATCCCGTATTTTTTTTTGCATTTCTTCTCCCATAGCTGCAGGATGGCAAACGTTCAGGTTGGAGACTAAATCCCTCGGGAACAGGCAGCGTGGCTAGTACACAGCTTATGTGCATCTGTGTTCTGGATATTCTGAGTCACCTCGCTTTATGCACCATCGTTCACAGGTTTCTACTCCATCAATCATACCGACTGCCTGCAGTCACTCATCCATCACTGCTTTGACGGGACCACAGGAGAGCTTGCCCACGCTTTCTTCCCACCTAACGGAGAAATCCATTTTGATGACCACGAATACTGGATATTAGGCAACACACGGTTCAGCTGGAAAAAGGGTAAGTACAGGGACCCAGAGCAGGTCTAATGCTTGCAGGAAGTTTGTGCTTTCTTCGGTGATGCTAATTACCCTTTAAAAAGGCACAAGGTTTATGGGCATGTATGCTAAAGGGATCTAGTGGTAGGGATAGGGGACCCATCGTGAAAGTGACTCCAGGGGGAGTTTAATGTAGATCTTGGTATTATGGAGGTGCAATCTGTGCCTTAAGCCCATAGAAATCATTTGCTTCTCACCGGTACAATACTACATTTGACGGCACAACTTTCTGATGCAATCAGCCATGCATCAAATGTATTTCTAGGATGGCTCATCCTGTTCATTCGAGCCTTTAGAGGATGCTGCTGACTACAGTCTATCTTCCCCCACGCATCGAAAGCGCTGGTGAACCTGCTGCCAGCTCGATTACTTCGACAGGCACGGGCCCAGCAGGACAACAGTAGGGGTAAGGAGAGGCACTGCTGACTTTGCGAAGCTAGGAGGGGATGGGATTCGGACAATCCCTGCTTTAGCCGAGTTTTACTTCTGTAGGGAGAATAACCACTTTCACCATGCCAAGGGTCTGCCTCTGTCCTGACAGCCCTGTTCCCATACCATGAGAAAGACTCTTGGCCCTATACTTTAATGCAGAGGCAGACTTTTCTTTCGCCCCACGTTGAGGTGCAAAAGAGGAGTTTTCTGCGCTCTCTGCAGCTGCCGACGTTGCTGTCGGGAGCCTGCGCTCCGGCTGTGGAATATTCCAGGGCTGGTGGCAGCTCCAGCTGCTTCTGAGTAACGCGGTGGGCTCCAACCAGTCTAAATGATTGGGACTGGCTCGGGCCCAAGCAGCTGCACTATCTCTGGGAGAGGCCACATTACGGCGCTCTGGTTTCTTGGCATGGCCACGTACATTTTTGTTGTCCTCTGCAACAGGCTTTCCAGCATGGATGCTCATTTTCAAGCTTGTGGGCACCTAAAAATGTCTTTGTTAATGGTGGGGGTTTTTCAAAAAAGTAAATTGCAAGCAGATGGCCCCTGGCTCAGGAGCAGACGCAGCACAGTTCAAAAAGCAAGCGCAATAGTTCTTTGCCTTTTGACCAAAAAAAAGGGGGGGGGGGGGATAGGGGAAAGCCTCAGCTGTGGATCTCACTTCTTTAAACTGTGTGTGGAAGAGGCAAGGTTTATACATATATTACATACATATGCATGGGTGTAGGCCTATATGCCAACATTTCTAAAGTGATTTGGAGTATGCAACTGCAGACAGCTTATAAAGGACCCGTTGACCATGAAAGAGATACTCTGACGTTCCCGAGAAGCAGGCCCTGCGAAGGTGCCATTGGGATCACTAGTCGCTTTTGCAGAGACCAAGCACGCATTTGCCCTTTCATAGAAATGAACATAGCTAGTTTGCTTCTCTGCGTTATGCCATATTGCTAGGAATAACTGCACAGTCAAGGTGGGAATTTGCTTTTTCCTACAAGGGGCAGCTCCATGCAGGGAAGATTTCCTGGGCTGTGAAATAACCATCAAAGGAAAGCTAGCAACCCCAGCACCAGCAGCATCTCTGATTGAACAAAGCACTAGAAATAATTCTGTAGCAGCAGGAGGAAAGACAAGGGCTTCATCTGCACCTAGACAGATGCATGACCTGTAAGAGTGCACAGCCTGCTCATTAGACGAACCTCCGTCCTTGTCCCTACAGGGCTATTTCAAACATATTTACCTTCCCAGGGCAAGGATTGTTGGTTTCTGTAAACTTTTATTTTAACCTACTGCAATATGCTACATAGGCTTACAGCTCTCTAGAAACCACAGACTGTAGAAGTATGCGCTTTCTAATGCCTCGGCTCAGACATCAGGATTGTGAAACCAGTAGAAGAAAAGAAAACTTAGCTGTAATCTAGAAGGACTTGGAAGAACTCGCCTTGCCTCTGTAAACAAAGCTAGATGCTATCTATTTAGAGATATAAATCTATCTATCTATCTATAGATATCTATATTTAGATAGATATATATCTATCTAAAGCTATCTATTTAGAGATAAAAGCTAGATGCAGGGGACGGGACCCAAACCTCTGAGGGACTAACAGCAGGAAAGACCGGCCTTAAAGAAAGGACAGCAATATATGCCCAGAGAAAGCAAGAAAGACTGCTGATTTCACATCATCCACTAACATAGTTGTATCTGGAAAAAAAACTCCCAGCCAAACCCCGAATCAAATGCTAAGTACATTCCAGGGCTCAGTGTGATAACGATAATGAAAATCAGACCTCCAGTTCTCATGGCTGTTTGCTAATACTTACGCCAGCAGACTGTAGACTATCCGCTGGTGATTTATGTCACTAGCTTTTGTTTTTCTGAAAACCGCTACTGAGCTCAGCCTGGAGAGTTTGCAAGGGACAGAAGAGGCAAGTATTAAGACGTTGGTCTAAATCAAAGAGACACCAACAGGGTGACAAGAAGTGTCCCAATACTTGACTCAGACATGGAAATGGAAGTGAAAATCATAGGGGTTAGTTAATAGCATTACACTAGATAGCAGTTATACTCCTTGAACAGTGCTTTGAGACATGGCCAGAAAAAGGATGCTCTCATGCCAGGGACTCCCATTGAATTTCATAGACATTAGGGGGCTAGAAGGGAGGTCAGAGTCCAGCCCCCCCGCCGCAGGCAGGAAGTCAGCTGGGATCGAGTGACCCCAGCAAGAAATATATCCACTTGCTTTTTGAATGAGTCCAGAGTAGGTGCTTGCACCGCCTCTGCGGGGAGTTTGTTCCAGACCCTGGACACTTGCACTGTAAAGGACTTTAAAATTTATCCGTCAGCGACGCAAATTCACAAACAAGACTCTCTTTAACAAGAGCGGCCCTCGCTCACGCAGCAATTGTTGCCCAAGATCCCCTGGCCTGTCTTTACACAAGAGTCATGCTCCTTTTGAGTCATCCTCCTGGTTAAAATCCCTCTCTGCTCCTAACGGTCTCTAAACTGCTATCAAGAAGCTGCAGTTCAGCTCTGCGGTCTGAGGGACCGTACACTGCAGCAAGACAAAAATCACAAGTTGTTCTCAAGTGTAGGGAGGGCCTGTACAAGCCAAGCTGGTTTCTGCGAGCAAGTGCTGCTTGATGAGCAAAGCCTTCCAACTAATGGCCATGTCCCAAATGGTAGGCCCGTGCGGACAGTCCTTTCCCAGCCACAGGGCAATGCTGTGGGAATCAAATAGTTGAAAGCTGCCAGGAAACATAGGCTTTGTCACGCTGGGTCTCTGCCCCAATTTCAGACATAAACGTGCCTGCATCAGTGTTGATTCAAAACTGCCGTCTGACCCAGTGCTTGAAGTCGGGAAGAAATGTGCTAGCACCGCCATGAGGTTTGCTCACCTGGACCGGCACAGCTGCACGGGAGCCGAGACTGGGCTAGACCCCTCCGTTCCTAGCAGTTGCTCTCTGATCTCCAAACACTCCCCGTCTGGCCCAAGCTTGCTGTTGCACAGGCAGGTGAGCAAGCAGACCCCCCCGTGTGCAACTTCTGTCACTGCTGTTTCCCCCGCCAGGTGTGTGGCTTACAGATCTGGTACATGTCGCAGCTCACGAGATCGGACATGCCCTGGGGCTCATGCACTCCCTCAACGCAGATGCCCTGATGCACCTCAATGCTACTTTGACTGGGAAAAAGACCATCTCCCAGGATGAAATCTGGGGGATGCACAGGCTCTACGGTGAGTGAGGAGAGTCCGTTCCCCGGTGTGGCACTCTGGACTGCTGGGTCAGGAGACGCTAGCCCGTGTTTGCCCTGCTCAGCGCTGACTAGGACAGGCCAACAGGAGCAGCTGGTGCCTGTCCCTTTAACACCATGTCCCCTTCTACCCCAAGGCTGCAAGGACAGACTATTTGTGTGTCCAGCATGGGCCAGAAAAGGTTTCTGCAAGACCCGTCAGAAGATGATGAAGAAGCACTGTCCATCCAGCTGTGACTTCTGCTATGGTATCATGCTCCTCTCCCAGGATGAGGTGTGGGGGGAAGAGGGACGGGGGGTGGACAGCCAGGGAAGCTGTGTCAAATGGCTTTCACACATCTAAATAGGCATTAACAGGGCCCCATTGCAGACCTGAGAACTCAACTGCTAGTCAGCACCCTGCCAAGATCCAGTACCAGGAAAGGGACCAGACTCCACAGACCTCGGGGCCCATTTCCCAGAGTCTGGAAAAGCCCGTTGTCCTGGTCCAGCTTCTAAAACCTCAGTAATTAGTACTCTCCCTTAGAAACTGCTTCATTCTTGGGTACAATCGAGAAATGCCATAGGGTACAGTCAGGGGGAGGTGGGTGACAGCATCACCTACTCAATGATGGGCCAAAAGCGGAGCGGGTCTTTGTTCAAATCGCACTGTCCCCCTTCAGCCTCCTGGCTGCATGCTCAGCAGGTGAGCCAGACTCAGCTTTGTGCCGTCTAACTTCCACCACCTCCATATTGCACTTGTTCTCCTCAAAACCTGCCGCCTGAGAACCGCTTTGGAAAGCAAATTCCCGTCTATGTCCTGCCGATCTGAGAAAAGGAGAGGAGTAAGCGCATTAACTGCAGGCTTACTCCCACAGCTTGGAGGAATCGATGCCAAAGGAATTGCACAGCATCAAGGCGCGCTGAATTGCATTATGTTAACAGTATCTATTTCCGAATATACTAAAACAGCAATACCTGGACTAATTGGGGAAAAAGTGCGCTCAGGGTGTTTAGATGCCAAGTATTAAGATCATAACTGGGCTCTTGCCATACCTAAGCCATTCACATGCCTTCAAACAACACTTCAGTGAAAACCATTTAATTTTACACCACTATTTTGCCTCTGGCGCTTCTCACCTGAATCCAGAAGTTAAGGATCTAAAATGAAATAAGCAGCAACTATCATGAGACCTGCAATAAAAGTCACAAGAGCCATGCTGCTTTTACCTTGGACCACTCAAATACAGTGAGGCGGGAACGCAGAGAGGAAAAAACCTGAAAAGACAGCACAGCTCCTTAGAAACACTGGGATTTCAAGGCTTTACAACCAGGTAAGCTGACATGACCTATTTTCTCTCTCACGGGACAGAATTCCCTTTCCCAACAGTAGCTGCAACTCCTCCTCCACCCAGAACCAAAACCAAGGTTGTTCCTGAAGGCAGAAATGTCACTTTCCGATGCGGACAGAAGATTATTCATAAAAAAGGCAAAGTGTAGTAAGTGCCCTTTACCTACTCCAGACTTTGCATTTTCATGTACAAACTCTTCAGCAGTTGCCTGGTCGGTTCACTGCCTTCCTCTCCCATCCCTTGATATCATTTCCTTTGGGGTGCCTGGATCACGCGCCCCTCCAGATTCATCACCTTGGCTTTAGCTATGGCTGCTTTCTCCTTTTGCTACTTCTGGTTTGGGGCCTTACAATTATTCTATGAAATGTATTCCTATATCAAGAAACGCACACGGGCTAACGTCTCCCAAATCTTGTGGCCTGTATTCTACGAGAAACAATGATTTCTGGCCTTAAATCTATCCATCAAATTAATACCATCTGAATTATTTCCTTGGTTGTTGCGGTGGGTAGCCCCCAAGATGACTACCTGCCAAAGATGAAAGAAACGACGTCTATTTTCCAATCTGTTACCTCGGGCATAGGGCAGCCCGCTGCATGCAATCAGTTTTCCCCTACTGTGGGCCTGGATCTCTTGCATGACCGTGGGAGAGAGGGAAGATATCCCAAGACCCACACTCTTCGCATGCAGAAGCTTTTGACATCTTTACCCTAGCTGTTGAGTTGGCCGTGCTGCTTTACACCTGGCATGTTCTTGCTGTTGTGGCACACTTACCCAATGCAAAGCTTACTTGTGCAGATGAACCTTATAATGCACCGAGAATTATGCAGTATACTTCACTAATTTATCTTATTTTTCCCCCCCTTAAAACAGCTGGTATAAAGACAAGGAGCTTCTGGAGTACTCTTATCCAGGTTACTTATCCTTAAACGATGATCATATGAGCATTATTGCCAATGCAATCAATGAAGGGATCTACACCTGCATAGTAAAGAAAAAGGAGAGGATCTTGACTACCTACTCCTGGAGAATCAGGGTTAAGCAATAATGAGGACTTTGATTACTGCTAGTTCTGTTCCAAATGAAAATCTCAACCTCTTTGACACTGTACCCCTGACCTTCTGCAGCGCAACTGAACCAGTCAGTCAGCTGCTACCATCACTGGGGCAAGACAAACGGATCTGGGACTTGGTATTGGAAAAAAATCCCCTCTGGAAGGAGTGTAAACAGAAAGAATTAATCAAGCGCCAGCTTGATGACAAAACTTGAGCAGTCAGACCTGGCGCCCACGTGCCTCGTCAGTGCGGATTACTGCAAAACCACCAATCAAACCCTCGCTGACAACAGATCAGCAGCCTGATGCTCAAGTGTGTGGCAATACTCGTACATGTTTTGGAAACAAAGGGACTGATTTACGCTCCAGCGAGCGTCCTGATGTCAAGCAGCTTCCCTTGCATTAAAACTGCTCACCACAATCCCTGTAAGAGGCATTAGAGGGGGTTTTAACAGAGACAGCGCCTTGGCTGCTTTTTCCATATGAGTGTGTCATGTCAATGCTGGAGGAGCAAGAGAAGCAAGATCAGAGTCAATAGCTTTTCCTATTAACTCATTCTCGTGACTCCAAGTATTAAATGACTAACGCAGCCAGGCGGCCCATTTTTTGCTCTTCTAAATTTCCCCATGCTTTACATTTGTTCCTCAGATGCCATTTCCCTCCAGCTGCAGCTTCCATCCTTCCATCAGATAGCTTGTCCCCCACAAACTCTGTCAACAAGTCATGGGCATACTTCCCTAGTATTTTGCCTCGATCAAGTGATTGAGTGAAGCCCCAGGGACCCTTCTTATGCCATTGCAATACACAGCACAGCTGGTTTAGGGAGGACGGAGAGCGTCCCTACAGGCAAACTAATCCTTTGTAGAATCAAGAGTTAGAAAAGACCTGCCGGGTCATGCCGTCCATCACCTCTGCCAGTGCAGGGTTTGGCTACTGCAACAACCTTGTCCGGTCCAGCATGAACAGACTCAAGAATTGGACTTTCCATCCACTGCCCTTGGCCATTCCAACGTCAAATAGATCCTGCTGTTAAAACATTTTTCCCCAGATATGCAGCCTAAATTGTCCTGTGTTCAGTTTCACCCTTTTGCATCTACTCCTCCCTCCTTCACCTCCCAGATCTTCCTCACTCTTCACGCTCTACAGACTGGAAAAGGACTCCACACACCTTGGCAACATCCAAGTGAGGACTTCAGCAGTACAGGAATATCCATATGCTGCTATGATCAAGGTATCCCACAGGTTCTCTCAGCAAAGCTGTGCTTTGTACTGGGAGAGCAAAACTACTTACAAGAGAAACAAGTTTTCCAGTATAAGCAGTGTTCCTGTTGTGATTGCTCACAGCTGGCTCAGGCTCCAGGCAGGTCCCTGCCAGCCACCACCGAGCCCAGGCTGCTTGCAGCAGGTGGCAGGGAGGATGCAAGCCGCTGCACCAAGGTCTGGCCCAGCTTTTTGCTGGCGGTGGGTGCACATGCACTTCTAGGTGGACAGCGGGGAGGGGGCTGGGGCTGCCCTGCCACAAGGACTGTGCCCCTCACAGCTCCCCCGCTCTCTGCCCCTCGTACGCCAACATCTCACAAGTCACGGTGGGGGTGTTTTTGACGTTCTGCCCCCAAAAATGTTGCTGACCTATCTTAATCTGTCTCAAGTCGGTTCCATCAATCCTTCTTCTCTACGCTCTCGAAGGCTGATGGCGAGGGCCATCAGCTACGTCAGCCAAGTGCTGCAACACTTGCATCTTCAACCCACACTGAGATTTACACTTAAAGCAGAACTGCAAGTCCCACACCTCACTCCTCTCTTCTCCATTATTATACATTGGGGATCTAGAAATGGTGCAAGCTGGCTCCCACCATGCATGTTGTCTATCACCGCCCTCAGCAGCAGGCTGGCTGGGCATTGCTGTTTTCCCAGCAGCTGCTCACTGCCCACGTGGTTTTCATTTACATTTTCTGAAGACCCCTTAAGGTCCAGCTTGACCTGGGTCAACTTCCTTTCTTCTTCCTTGTCCATATTTTAGATGGCTCTAGCTCCATTTCTCTTTCTGCCTGCCCGCACCGGTATCTGTGATACCTCCCAAGATAAAAAAAAAAAAATATATATCAAATCATGCTCTCATTTAATATACAAAGATGGTTCGGCCTCTTTCTTGATTATAAATAAAGGTAATAAACAAAACACTGCTCCCTGACTGAAATGCATTCTTCTGCTACAAGCCATGGCTAAAGAACAAGGAAGCCAGCTGAATTAGGAGGGTGAAGGGTGTGGTATAGGCAGCCATGGAGCAAGTGAATGCACGTGCAGGCAACTCTCTCAGACCACCCTGTTGCAGAGTTCAGGAAAGACAATAATGTCATCCAGGATTTGAGGGTGTTTATACGCATACTCTGGGACCGGGGGAGAGGAGAGGCGTGTTAGAGCAGCTCCGACAGCCACTCCGATTGAAGTGCTCAAAGCATCTCACGCATCAGCGTCTCCGCACTGAAAAGTGACAGCGGGGACGTTTCAACGAAAGCTTAAACAAGCTTTACTTAAAGCGCCCCCCACCGCCATTTTTCAGCACGGGGACTCTGATGCACAAGACGCCAGAGAGTCTTCTGGAGCGCAGTAATTACAACGCTGCAGCAGACTTAACTAATCAAGTCTGCTCCAACGTGCTGCAATTACAGTACGTCACAGCAGCTTCGCTGCACATGTACAGGCACCCCAAAGGAGTAGTCTAGCCAAACTCAGCAGTTAAACATGTGGCAAGCAATTCAGTGACACTCAGGAATTCACCCTCAAGTCAAAACTGAGAGGAGGCCAGTGGTCAAGTAGGTGACACAGGAGGCAGAGCAGCAGGGGTAGGACTGAGAGGTCTTTACTTCTCATCCCTACCACAGACTCCCCCTGACACCTTGGTCACCACTCAGAGGATGGTGGATGAGGAACCGCAGAAGTGGCTCCACGGTTGAAGACTGGGGCGTCCGCATAATAGTAAACCATCAGCCCTGTTAGCCTGCCCAGGGCTCAACACAAAACCTGTGTCTGAATCGCAACATTAACCTCAAAATCACTAGCTCTGTAGTTATCAAAAGAAGCTTCTGAGAAAAGCTGCTTTTGATATCCGGATCAAATGAAAAGGATTTTGATTTGATCTGAATATCAAACAAAAGACCTGCATTTCTAAAAGCCAGCAAGTAAAATGTTAAATATTTCAGGTCTCCTTTGAACTATGAAAAAAAGTCCAACTCAATTTCCTGCCACGCTGCATGCCTTGGGGATTATCTGTTTCCTACTGCCTGATTTTGATGTTGAGAACACGTCACCAAGGTGGCACATACACATTCGTATATGGAAGAGTTAAATTTCACATCTATCATTATGTTTCAATTACTCTCACAAGAATACATTTTAACAGTTAACAGCACTGCCAAAATGCTATCATGACCTTCCATACTGCATGTGTTGCGTGTGGTGGGATGCATTAGAAAACTTGAGTTCAACAGACACAGTGGTTTTAAGCTAATTAAACAATTGAAAACTGATCCTGGTCAAACTGCCTTCAAAAATATTCTCTTCCCTTACTGCCAGCTACAGGATTTACATATAGTTAAAAAAAACCCAACAGTTTATCTGTAAATTTTAAAGTTCCAGATTTCATTTGGAAAATATTTTTCCCCACCCACATCCTAAATGTATGCGTGTCAGGTCTGTTAACAAAAAATAAAACGTCAAATATCAACAGAATCACTGCTAGGATTAGCAGTCCACCAGTACTTTAACTCTTTTTGTGTCACACATTTATTTAGTATGAATAAATAGCTTAGGAAATGATTTTATCATCATCAAAAAAAACTGGTATAGTTCCTTTTTGAGAGTACAGGAATAGAAAATAAAAGTTTGTGTCCTTGGTATGGACCATTCTGATTCAGCTCGTGTACAGTAAGCACTCTATGCAAAAATAGACCTTTGAAGTCACATACAAGTATGTTCTGCTGCTTTAAAAGTTGAGGCAAACCCACCGGACAACGCTGCTGCTCGGGAGTGTAGCCGTATTCGCCTTTGGTGGAGTATCTAGAATTACACTCTTGACAAAACCAGACAAAATTCCCATCTTCATCCTGCTTTTGGTTTGTTTTACTAAAAAATACATGACTTTGAAATAACTCTCTTTTGCTGGGAATCAAACTTTTCCTGCGCAGTGTCCACTGATGGTGAAAAACCCATGATGCTATGGAAGTACTAAGGTAAAAAAGTCAAGCAGCACAAATATTACAGTGAAGTCAAGCAGAATATAAAAAGTCACGTTTGATCCTTCCCCAGCCACAGTGCAGGGCACTGCCAAGTGTTCTCTTGCTCTGCAGCCTGACGAATGCAGCAGGAAGTCTGCTTTTCCATCCATTTTCCACAAATCTCCAGCACAGGGGAATCTTGTCAAAATCATGCTCGTACCAGCCGCTGATGGACAATGGAGCTAATCCACCTTCTAGCCCTCCTCCCTGCCAATTCTTTGCCATACCGGAAAACCAGGCATAAGAAAACATGTTTTATACTGTCCATACATTTCTGTTTTTCTCCCAGAAAAACTGTACTCTATTTTCATAGTTATGACAATCCAAGTGCACACAGTTCTCTGTTTCAGAGGCCCTGATCCAGCAAGCTACCTAACATGCTTAACTTCCAGCTCATAGGTAACCATACCAAAGTCAGTGGGACTACCTCCTCACTAGAGTTAAACACTTCCCTGGACTGGAGCCTAATTCTAACCCTGTGAATTCACAACTTTTAACAGTAGTTTCTGACATCCTAGACCCAGAAAGGGACAGTTCAGAGACGCATTAGAAAACCAAAACCCATGAGCTTCCAGGACAATACCAATAGAAGCTCAGCTTTCATGGAGGGACTGATAGATTGCAATATGAATTCACAGCAACTAGTTTTTCCTTTTCTAAGAGAAGGGGAATCTTTAGCAATGCTTCCTATAGGAAATAAACCCGAGTCCCCATATTTAAGATTTAAGAATAGTGCAATTTTAGCTTTGCACCACAACTACTGTAAGTATGTACAAAGAGAGGTCAAACAGTGAAGTAGTCAATCCACTAGAAACCATATAGGGGTATCAGTGCACTCAGTCATCAATGAGTATTAAGCATAACATAACTTAGCTCCCTCCAAGGCACAGAACTGGAAAGAAACCTCAGAAATGTGTTTAGGGTTTCCTGCCCAAATAAATAACCATGTTCACACACAATCATCTTTATAGAACAGCCCATCTACCAGTGCAGCTGACATGCCTGTTTGAGAGACCACAAAGGGAAGAGACAGAAAATACTTCTGCAAAGGTTCCTCTCTAGAAGCCTGTGCCACTGACATCCAAGTCTGCTCCAGGTGAAGAAACAAAATCCTTCACACTATTAAACAAAAATGAAATTTAATTCTACAAATTTACAAGCCAAAAATTTAAAAAAATTAAAAAACAAACCAAAAAAAAAAGTCCCAAGATTGTAAAGTTTTCCTTTGTGAATTTTTGTAACGATCCTTGGGCTTTTCAGAACGCTTCCAGTCCCCTGAATGGAACGCAGGAGTTATATTCCACACTCAGCAAGCGCCTTCTAACCAGTGACGACATCTGGAGGTTTCTGTGAAAAGCATCGTGCCTTTCCAACATGAAGAACAGAACTGGCACACTCGGCTATCTACTCCCAGTAGTGACATGGCTGAAGTCAAAAGCGCTAAACTCTCTCAGTATCTCTCTTTTTTTTCCGTATCTCCTTGCACTAATTTTAGAACTTGAGGCTGAAGCCAGGGCCTGCTGCTGATGCTCCTTGATTGGTAGTAGTCAAGTGAAAGCCTGTGTCCTTCAGATCATCGTCACCCTGTGAAAAGTCAACATGCAATTCAGGTGTTTTGTTGTGTGCATTTGCGTAAGGATCACAGTGTAACACTACAGTAAGAGAAGAGCAACCAAAATAGTCACAAGAATGGGGGAAATGCAGTGTTCCATTTAACGCCTCCAAGCTGGGCTCTAGCTGAGTTTTTATTCGTGGCCTTTAATCATTAGTACCCCAGGACTATTCCCAAAAAGACCTCAGCAGGTTTCCTTATTTTATACCCATATACTTGAGTGCCTGTTTCTGCAAATACTACCTGCTTGGCACCAGATCAGATCAAGTCTGGACACTCACCATTTGAGTTTTGCATGGTCACGCACACTTAGAAGCAACCTCTGCTAGTCTGTTCATAGATAATCAAAATCATCTTGGGTACAACAGATAAATCACACTGTCTAACGCATGCTGGATTGGGGAATAGAAACAAGGAGGTGGAAATGAATAGGGAAACTGAGGAATATAACGGAGAGAACTTTGCAGGGAATCTAAATGACTACAGCTTCTCCTGAGCTGGCGAACAAGGAAGCAGAAAGTCCAGCAATGTTAAGACCCTTCCCACCCAAAAGCTTTCTCCAATGATGACTTTCCAGACTTCAGAAGAAACAAAGCTTTCCTCTCCCTCCGAATGCCTCCCACCTGCCAGACTGGGGATTTCAGTTTTCATTTTAAGAAGAGACAGGTCTCTCAACATTGGAAGCCAGGTTTACTCCAAAGGGAAGAGCAAACTGAACTGTGCTTGAAGAGGGGTCTGCTCTCTCTCAGATCTTACTGTCAAGATAGTGATTCTGCTGCCTATGTGATGGCAAACAGAAACCAGCAGACCAACATCTGCAAGGCCCTTATTCCTATATGTACATTAGAAACAGGGAGTGTCTAACACTCCTCCCGTACACGCTACAAGAACCTTGCACTCGCTACGAAATCTAATGATTCCTGGCCCAATTATGCTGATAGCTGATGCAGTCAGCCCTGCCTGGGGGTCTGCCAGCCCTCCCAAAACTAGTCAGAGACAAGAACAGTCTGAAACCCTATACTAACTGATTTCGTACCGAGTCACAAAACCTACCAACTGACTATATCCAAGGCCTCCCTCTGGCGGTCGTGGGCTTGTACCACGTTTCACTCTTTGCTGTTCGCTTTTTGCTGGCCATGTTGGAAACATGGCCGGTTCAATGGGAAGGGGAGTCTCTCGGAAATACTCGTGCTTCAAACCATCCTCAGCTGTGATTCTTTTTCCTGGATAGTAGGTCAAGAACCTGAAAATTGATCAAAGCAAAGGAACGTGATGGGAAAAAGCAGAAGAGGGGGAAAAATTAGCTCAAAGAAGAATTCTAGTCAGATTTCTCATTTATAAAACTCCTTTTTTGTAACAAAGGATCTTATCAAATCAGCCAGCTAAGCCTCATTTTTTAGAAGTGCTAGCATGCAGAGATATATGCCATCTCACAAATGGTGCTGCATAGCATTTAAAAAACAAAAAACCAATCCCAGCTTTTTTGAGACTAGTTAATTGAGTTGCAAAGCATCCGACACCTAAGAATGAATGAGTCCCCAGATACAACTCCAAAAGGAACCAAAACAGCTCAGCTGATGCAGTTTTACAATGCTACTTCACTCTCAAGAAGAGATCAAGTCTCAGGCAATGCTGGGTAATGCGAATGACCAGACAAATTGAAGCCAGTTATTTAAAATATGTGACAGTATAAAGGACATGCAGCTGCTCTAACAACTGAAAACCAGCTCTATTTGGCTTTTATCCTATAATCATGTTCTTTATGGAAACACGCTCGGAAAAGATTTGGGGAGCTTTGGAGATTCAGGCAGTCCTTGCTCAGCACTGCAGGGAGCTGGACCCGGACTCCATGCCAGTAAGTAGGGGGTGGATGGGGGTGCTGGAGGAGGGGGGAGGGGACCATGGGGGGCCCCCCACCAGGCCCCATCCCCTGCCCGCTCTCCCAATCCCATCAATGGCTGCCCCACCTGGCCCCAGCATCCCAGCAATTTTTTTTAAAGCCCCGCACACACCAGTTGCTGCAGCAGCCTTCGGGACTTCTGGGGGCTCATGGCAGAGCCCGCCATGCAGCGCGGGGCAGCAGAGATCTCACCCCCCAGCAGGAACCAGTGAGTGCCAGGCTCTCCCCCACACAAAAGGGCCAGGACATTGGGACTGAGTGGAGCAGCCAGACAGGGCTGAGAGGGGGATGGGGCCTGTTTGATTAGGAGATTCAGCCAAAGCGATTCAGGACAGTGATTCAAAAATCACCAAATCAAATCACTGTACTTCGAATTAGCCGAATCTGAATCGAATACTAGCCACTTCGCACAGATCTACAAACAAATAACACCTAGATGTAAATAATTCCACACAGCTTTTGCAGCACATATTTGCTTTTCAGTTCTGCTGGTAGCTTGTACTTACTTGTTCATGAGATCAAAGCCTTGGTCAGACAGCAATGCCCCAAACCTCTTGCGTAGGTTGTTAAAGGGATACTCTGTGAATGTCATCTTTTTTACAGCTGGCAGCTCATTATACCCGGGCCAGATTTTTTCACTGGGGGTACCTAGTTCCTGGGAATAAAAACATAGAACAACCCACCTCCATAATGCACCTTTCTTGCTCATTCAGCATTACACAGATGCATGATGCATGCAAAATAAAAGCACAAACACATCAACCATATGCATTTGCTGAATTGCAGAAGCCAAAAAGGTTTAGTTGGGGTTTTAACAAATACTTCTCCTGCTCTTATTCCCCTTTCAGCCCCCTCTACAAAAACCATCAGTTACTCCCAAAGTATAAAGCGCATTACCTTGAACACTTTGTTAATCTGGTCAATTTCTGACTTTCCTGGAAACAGTGGTTTCTGAGTCAAAAGTTCTCCAAATATACAGCCTACTGACCACATGTCTATTGCAGTGGAATACTCCTGAAAGGAAAAGGAGATATTTTACAGAGTGGTCTGTTTTCTAAAATAATCTATTCCAATAGTCAACCTCAATGAATGTTAATTAGCTAACTACTTAAAATGAAGCACATTGTGAAACTATTTCAATGCCCTTTGTATGTATCAGTGTATGTTCTGCAGTAAAGGTTACTGCAGATGGTAAAAAAAAAAAAAAAAGAGTATGTTCATCCACACTAAATACCACAGCCTGAAAATGTAGCAATACCTCCCAGTTCTCATTCACCTCATAAGAACACCACTAGTGTCACAATTAGCAAGGGGGTGAGGGGGAAAGATCTACCTGCTACCTCTCCTACACCAGCACCATGCTTTTTGGCTCCTTTGCCCCTGCATAGTCTTGGATTAGGGTCAAACACCTGATGTGCACAACACAACCCTTCTCAGCATAACCTGCTTTTTCACTTGGAAGAGCCTCCCATAGTCTACAGATCCTGTTAGCTCAGGGTCTGTGAAGGTCTGTCCTGAGCAAAGGTGCTCTCTTATTTCTGAAATTCTTGCATGTTTTCCCCCATCCACAATTTTCCAACAAGAATCCTAATCAGGAACGTACTCTAGTCTCTTTCAGGTTTACAACAGGGATCGGCAATGGAAGTATTGTGAGTACTTTGCTGGGCAATCTGAAGCCTTGACATACAATATTTTCTTGCATCCTACACAAAGCTCTCTCCTGCAAACCAGCACCGCCCCCTCCCAATTTTGGGTGCATGTCTTATGTAGGGAAGCCGATTTTTCTGCCCAGAATAGAAATACCCCCACTTTCTCATTCCAAAAACAACTATCTAGCAATGACAGTGGCATTTATTTTTGGGCAGCTGAGGGAGTCAATTGAATTAATGGCTCATTGTTCTTCATTCCACAGATGTTAGCAATCATCTCTCCTTTTAAATGGTCCCGATGTTCCAGTAACCAAATTTGACTTTTTTTTTTTGTTGATGTCTGCTGCCTACTCCTGGTCTCTCCTGCTATTTCACAGCCTCGCCAAACTTTTAGTTCAGTCCTTACTCTATGCAACTCTGAAAAAAATCCTTTCTTCATTCTGCCATCCCCAAAAGGTGCATATTTTATTTTAGGGTGCATTATACATGAGAAAAAAATGGTATTATAGACAATTTCCAAAGCCCCACATGCAAAACCTGCAAGTTAGTCCCCTGTATGGCAGTGAAGATCACTACTCATATTTAACAGCAAGACCTTGGTGGTTCTCTCCTATTAAGATTCTGAAGGAGGAAAATTCAATTCACCCACCAACCTGCTCCCCTCCCCAGAGCCCTGAAAACTTTTCAGCTTCTGGAAAGCCACATGAAGAATTCTCTCCACTGAATTTGCAATGACATCGTGGTTTTTCTGTCTCTACATGTAGTATGAAACATCATCCAAGCACACGCTGCATCTGCTTTAAAATAAACAAAGACAAGGAAGGCAGCACTAAAAATTAGTTTCTTTAGTTCATCAAAGGACAAGATGAGGCATACCTTGGCTCCAAGTAGTAACTCGGGTGCCCGATACCATAGTGTCACAACTACAGGTGTGTAAGGCTTCAGGGGGGATCCATACTCTCGAGCCAATCCAAAATCCCCAACCTGGATAAAGATAAATTACACACAACTAAAAATTCCTATAATCTAATCTACAGTGCCAGTGTGCACTCTGTAGCCATTATCCCCAAAGCTCACACGCTGAAAAACAGCTATGATAACAGGAAGCACACAAAATGAAGAACTGATTTATGATGACCTTGCAAAGCTTTGGTTGCTTGCTGTCTGAAGGGAGGGACTTTTGACTGGTAAGCCAAATATTACCTGTTCTTATATCGTGATCATTAAATAGTCAACTCTTCCTGAGACAGAAATTTCCTGTTTTTACCCTCTGCCATGCAGAGAGTGACTAAATGTGACCATGTAAGCATTAGCAAAGTTTGGGACAGTGTAAAGAATCCATCCATACTGAATGGAACAGGTTTTCTTCCATGTTACAGCTGCTCTCTCAAAGCCAGGAGTGCAACATACTATCCAAATATCACTGACATAAATGCAGCAAAAGACCAAAGTACACAGAGCCTTTTCAGGGGAAAAAAAAGCTATAAAATTCACTCTATATATTCTTACTTTTAAAATGCCTGAATGACTGAGCAGTAGATTGGAGGTTTTCAAGTCTCGATGAAGTATCCAGTTATCATGAAGATGCTTCACTCCACGCAATAACTGAATCATCAAGGTTTTCACTTCACCTGGAAGGACAAAACAGAGATCCCAGTGGCAAAAGATGGGATCCACTACTAACACTCTTTTTATTAAAAAAAAAAGCTGCATATAAAACACACACAGATAATTGCAGTTTGTATTTAACTAATAACGAAAGAACCACCAGGGTTTAGTGAACACAACCCAAGCCTTTTATTAGAACGGGCCAAATTCTGACTCCAATGAAATCACGCAGAACAAGACACCAGATTTGGTTCTGGTGTTTTAACACAAGGCTGTGAAATACATTTATTTAGCCAAAATTTTTAGCAACAGCCATGCAGAAGAAGCATTTCTCATGATGCATGGATGATTGCCACATAAATCTGATTATACCAATGCACGACTAAGAAACAGCTGGTCACATGAACAGAACTGCTTTGCAAACCCATCTGAGGAAGCTCACACAGCATCACATTCCGACAGGAGGAAGGTGGCACTGTCCAGGCACAACCTGTTAAATCCCCTAATTTTTCATTTATTCAGGGAAGCATCTTATTATATCAAATCAAGAGAACAATGTCCTGGAAGGCCTACTGCCTGGCTCTCCATAAGACGATTAATTTTGAAAGTGTAAAGAAGAATATCAGTCAGCTGAACTTCCAATGAGTCAATCAACGAAAGTTCCCTGGTGATCTAACCACCACAGAGCAGTTTGAAGGAAGCCAGGAGCTAGAGTCGGAGCCCCACGCACTGGGGAAGAAGCCACCTAGTTAAAGCTTCATCCCCGGTTGGAATGGCACAGCCGAGGCAGAAGCAAGAGCAGCAGCAGGAGCTGCAGCTGGAGGTGAGGGGAGCAGAACAGCCCTGCTGGCCCAGGTCCCAGCCAGTGCATGTATCTTCTAGTGGGGCTGTTCCTGGTACAGCTGTAGCCATCTGGGCGCTGCTCTGTTCCTCTTGCCTCCAGCAGCAGCTCCTCCTCCTGCACCACTTCAAGCAGTCTGGAGGGAAGGGAGGAAAGCTTCAGCTGGGTGGCTCCCACTGGAAATGAAGGAAGCAGAGCAGCACTGGGAACAGCCGCACCAGAAGATGCACACGCTGATCTGGGCCTGGGCTGTCAGGTACAAGCGGGAGCGTTGCGTGGGCTGCAAGAGGGAGCAAGTGGGGTTCAGCCCCATGTGGAGTACTGCGGGGGCAGGTGTGGGCCAGATCCAGTCAGTCAGTGAGCTGTATTTTCCCCACCCCTGCATTATATTCTTAGATTTCGCAGCAGTGATAATTGATATAAAAAACTAAATGGAGAGGTTCAATAAATACAAAAATGAAAGTCCTTCTTGTGAAGAAGGCCCAGAAAGATCAAGCTCAAATGGTACCTGGTACACACTAGGCTGTTAGGATGCCACTTACAGATATTAGCTACAGATGCACTAAAGCATTAGGCTCAGAGACATTACTATTAATGCACTAGCAAGTCACAGGAGGCTAGGAAATCCATTACCTGGTAAAAATGGCTGTTTCATGGTTTCCATCAGACTCTTGAGGTCATGCTCTACATAGTTCATTACAATATAGATTTTATCCATATTGCTGCCCACAACAATTTCCTAAAAACCGAAACAAAAAGAAACTGAAGTTTAGGAAGCAAAGTAATGACTTTTGGCAATGTATTAATAAGTAAGTAAAAGGCATATTTAAAGAAAAATATCACATAAGATTTATGACACAAGCACTCAAGACAATTCCTTACAGAGTAAAGAGTCCTTAGTTGGAAAAAAAGAAACAAAAACCCCAAAACTCTGGTAAAGAATAGCTGTCTGGTTTTGCAAATGTTACCAGCAGCATATAGAAAAAAAAATCATTACTAAGCAAACATTGCATTTCAACTGTATCATTACAGAGCACCTTAAGCATCAAAGAATAATACTTCTAGAATAAAAATGATGCTAAAATAAAGGTTTTAGAGGCCTTACTCTGACAGTGACAATATTTGGATGCTGCGCTTTCAGAATGGTGTTGATTTCTCTTAAAGATGTAATGGGAAAGCCTTCCTTTTCCTTTTCCATTTTCAGGCGCTTCAGAGCCACAATTTCATCTACGAGGAAAAACAGAATTAGCTTAACTGTAGAACTGAAACAAAATGGATAATAAAATACTCATTAAGACAGGACTCTCCACTGTTGTCACAGTTTTCAATTATATCAATGCAAGCCATTACACGTTTTAAATATTATGCAGTTGGGATTAGACTGACATAAGCATAGTAAAGCGATTTGTTAAATTCACAGACAAGAATAAAACCAAAGAAATTTCTCTCTCACATTAAATTCTAAGACCGTTGATTAATGCTTTTAAAATACTGCAATAAATCCCAATGGAAAGACTAAACAAAAAATGGTATTGTGCTTTGTGACTTGCCTTAAGAAACAAAATATTGACCAATATCTTCACTAGAAGATAGCCTGGCTGAAGGGAAAAATGCAATGAGTTTAATTCACCGCTATGCAAAGTCCTGTCACAAGGCTTATATGCGGCTTAAAGCTTCAAAATTGGAATATTTGTACTGTAAAATTCATAGTGCTTTGGGGGCCCATTATAGAAGCATAATAAAAAGACAGCCCCTCCGCCAGAGAATGCAGCATGTAAATATAGGGCTTAAATGAGCAAAGGGCCTTGTACTGACTTGTGCAAATCAATTAATTGTGTACAAAGGCAAAAGTCATTTAAAATGTGAACCATTAGACCTTATAATGCTCCTGTTTACTATACATCAATTACAGCTATTCAAGGTCCCCCGAGTCCACTGTGGCGTGACTGTATCAAAAGCAGGCACAGATGAGAGAACAGCCAGTCTACTGCAGCTCTTGCTGTTCCAGAGCACAGCATTAATTAGGCTAGAGGGAAAGTGGTCCCAGTAGCGTAATAGCACAAAGAATGACTGCAAGGAGACCATGGCTCCACCTTGGGCCTTCCATACCCTACAGCATTGCAAATGCTTAAAAAAAAGGCAAGATTCCTACAAGGTTGGTACTACCCCAAAACTGGAGATGGAGGAGCTGAGAATTTCAATGACAAAGCTGGGAATAGCCAGAATTCCTGTCCCCCAATTGCCTACTCTAAATAACGCAGCACGCTTGCTCTGACACAACTGCTCTTGTTCTGCCTAGCACAACAGAGCTCAGAGAACGAGAAGCCGTTTTCACCATCTGTCAGTTGGGTTCGAAATGCTGCGTATTTTTTTAATTCATAAAGCTGCATTTCCTGCTGGAAACAGCCTGCTTGCAGGAAAGCGATACATCATTTTTGACAGCGGCAATGAGGAGAATCAATATCAGAGGTGATAAACATTCAGCATCCAGCTGTTTATAGACTGCAGGGGAGAAGTGATCCAGCTGATTCATCACATACTATGTCAAAACATTCGACTAAGTCCTGCTTCCACTCGATAAGCCACTTCAAACTAGGAGGATGCAAAATACTTCCCATTTGACTCCTTCACTACTGGTAACAAATAATCACTTTTCTCCAAAATAGATGCCACCAGAAGTTAAAATACCCGATTTACTTTTGTTTATAGATACAGATATAAATGGTTTGTCGGTTTTCAAATACACAACAGCTGCTGTGGGAAGCATTTTTCAGCATGCGGGTTTTTGAATCACTGGGAAAACGAAGTCCAGTTTTGTTTGCACAGGAATGACAGGTGAACTGCAAAGCACACAGTAAGTGAACTAAACATCTATTTTTCTACAGAACTGTCTACAGCTTATATTAAAGACTAAATCATCCTCCAAATTTGCAGTGACACTTCCTGGTAGATCCACAACTAATCAATTGCAGGATCCCCCAGCTATCTTCACTTGATTTTAATTTCTAGCTGAGAGAAACTAGACTCTCTTGGTAATGACTGAACTCAACACAAGACGCTGCCTTTAAGCAAGTATCTTGGAAAATACACACCATGCTGAGGGGCAAATGGATTGTTCATGAAAAACAGCAACAATAAATAACGGGATTTTAGACGTATTTTCTGTTCTTATAAACGAGGATTTTGGAAAGCGATTCACATGTAGTGCATAGCTCTCAACTGGTAAACATTGTCAACGCATTTGATTATCATAGAGCATTTACTTATACCCTTCTCCCTGATCCTCAAATCAGCAAGCTTGATGCAACAGGGAAAAGTTGACATTGTGGCACAAAAACTCTCAGGGCTGAGCAGCAAGAAATCTGAGCCATGTTGCCAGCTCTGCCAGACTTCCCATTACATTCCTTATCAAATTAAAGGAGGCTTCATTCTCTCAGGTCTGTACAGCAACGGAGTGGAAGATGCTACAGAAATGCAAAGCATTGCTGCGGTACAGCTAAACTTTAACCTTAATCTTATACATGCATGAAACAAGAGAATTATTCGTTATAGGAAACTAGTGAGCAGTTCCCTCATTGGAACTTTGTGATAAAGGAATTATCAGATCTCAGAATAACTAGCTGGTCAACGTCACTAAAATCAAGAGCCCTGAATGTGATATCCCAATTTTAGATCCCCTATGGTTTAAAAACTTCCAACCATGGGCAACTGTTCAGCATACATCACCCACTCCATAAACACCACTAGATCACATTATCTATATCATTGCCAACGTCAAAGTGTCCATTGTACTACTGTTATTTCACATTAATGCACAACATTAACATCCTTTTAAGAAGTTTTCCTGAAAGATTTCAGCCCCTCAGTACCTGGTAGGAAAAAAAACCCAACAGGATTGTTTTGGGTGCAAAAAAAGTATAGAATCATTTGTAGTTTTAAGCAAAGCCATCTGTTTTTCACATAATAGGTCCCCAAAACATACCTAGCCCCATAATCAAGAAGAGCTGTAGCCTCAGACAGGTAAGGACTTAAACTCTGCTTATGGCAGATAACATTTTACCCCTTTAATGCTTATACTAAGTGCTGTGAAAACACTAACTAGCTTGCACTTTCTGAAACACCATTTTATTACTGTTATAAACTGGCACAGCTGCACTTATACCAACCAGTTTTTTTGTCTTTTGCTCTGTACACCACACCATATGTTCCCTCTTCAATCCTGTTCAAACACTGAAATTCCTCCACACTACGACATCCCTGGGAAAACAGACAGATTAACAGCAATTTACTACTCTAAGATTGGCTTTTTTTTTTTTTTTAGACACAGAACACATCATGGTTACAGTTATCCTAGAAAAATCTAAAATACAGTTATATCCAGAAAAACTATATTGTATTCCAAAGCACATTTGCTCAATAACCCAAGACATGTCTATTCAGGAACAAAGCTACAGGGGAATAGGTTACCTACTTTGCCTCAATTATTCTTGAGCCTCATTCATTTCTATAGATGAAAAGAAGTTTTCCATCTTAGTAGCAGAGGAACTGGCTCAGCACCTTAAGTCAATAACTCTCCTGTACACCACAAGGCAGAATACATATCCCCTGAACATAAGCCACCAACAGCTAAGAGGTAGGATTACACAGGTCATGATTGTCTAGTTGCTGCCTCAGGTTAATAAGACAATGGCAGACTCTACATAAACTGAACACTTTGCTTTCTTGCGGAGGTATGCAAGCACAACTCACTGTATTCCTATTTTAATTTAAATGTGTGTATATAATATGCATGAACAAGTACGCATTTTAAAATTCTTAAAGTGACTTTTTGATTAATGGAATACACCTCAGACACTGAAGGCATCACATAACTACCATATACTGCTGGCTTTACCTTGGCGTGGTTTATGCTTATAACATAAGTGAGTGAGTGGGTATGAAGTCATATTTTACAACCCAGATACTAGCAGCACTTGTTTGCCATCAGTGACACTAGCCAATTTAATCCCATCAGCCCAAGACATTCAGGAACAGCTGTAAATTGACCCTCTACCTGGAGTGCAGGAAGGTACTTGGGCAACTCTTGCTTTAGCTCAATGGGAGATGAGGCTGGAGAATCTGGGACATAATCTCCCTCTGTCATGGCATTGGAATGTGGAGTGCCCTCTCCAACTTCCTCCTCTTCTCCTTCACTCCCTGCTGAATCTCGGTCAAACCTCGACTCTGTAACTTTAAAAGTTAGAATCAGTTGTGGAAACCAACAGCTGCTGACATGGCAATTTGTAGCAATTTGTGGCAAAACTCCACTGTCGACCCTGTGTACACACATTCAAAGAATCTGGAAGAATTCTCCCAAGTTTTCTCCTGGTAGTAACACTTAACCAGAGCAGTGTGTACAGACATTCAAATGCTGATGTCCTGAAGAGTAGAGAGGTTACAGTGATGACACTGTGCAGCCAGGGCTGGACACACATTTTGGTGTGCTCCACAGGCTCCCTTAGTCTGCCTGAAGACAGATGGCAGCAGCACATAGGGCAACCCAACTGGCCACATTGCATTTTCCTGTAGCACAATGTGAGGCTCATGAAGGGGACATGATCTGCTCCCTGATGAAGCGGCAGAGTCCAGCAAGCAACACAGGATCGCTGGTTTTCCCTACTGCTAGCTGTCAGCTTCTGCCTTCAGGGGAGGCGGGGGGAGGAATATCCTTAAGGACTATGTTCTCTTCTGAGAGAAGCTGCCCAGCATGAACAGACATTCACTCTTCCAAGAGAAACTCTCCTGAGAGTGATTTAACCTTGGCTGTTCCTGGGCTCTCTCGTGGAGTGGCTATTTTTACTCTGGGAGAAAAAGCCTGAATATTTGTACACTTGTGATTTCTCCTGTAAGAGAAGCTACTTTCCCTAGAGAAACTGAATGTCTATATGAGGTCTATATTATTTAAAAAATAATTAAAAGCCAGAGTCTTTTAATGCACACTATACTATTTCATATAAGCTTTGAACCAGGCCTCCAAAATGATTATCTCCTTCCCCACAGATTTTACACACACACACACACTCTCGCTCTCTTTCTTATTCATACCATGCTGGCTAGAACATCAAACTATTCTGTGTTCCAAGTAGTGCATTAAAATTAATTGATCATGAAACAGAACAGAAAGAAAATAACTACTACAGCCAAAATCCAGGTTTGCATCGTACCAACTGGAATGTGGTTTCCATTCTCCCTTTCTTCCTCTTCGCTCATTTCTTCTTCGCTCACCTCTTCTGCAAAACAGAACAAAGCACAATGAAATAAGCATCATTTTGCCTTAGAGTTGCTGAATCTTGCAAGCTGGCAAGGCTGCTTCTAACAAGTTTTAGATCCTGTTCCACATGATCTGTTAATAATCCACCACCTTTATTTCATTTGGAAAATAGCATCTTTACACAGAACCACCATACTGAAGAAGCTTAAATTCAAGATGAGACATATCCTCAGCTGCTATTTCTGTTCTTATACATCAATTTTACATTATGTATTTATAACATGATTTTAAAATAATATTAGGATCGTTCTTAACTTGATGGTGGGGAAAAGCATGGGGCATAAATTTTATGCACAATATTCATGCCCTGAAATCAAGAAATTTTGGAAACAAACACACGAGAAAATGAAAATATGATGGAATGCTTTACAGGCTTATTTACAGAGAAAGAAAACAATGCCTTAACACTAAGAATTTATAGCTCTGTTATTAAACTGTAGTCAGTTACGTTATACCACTAGAAGGAAGAAAGGTCCTCCAATAATATCATTTAAGCGTAACAAAATTTGGATATTACTGGTAGCAAGAACCAAATCAATCGAGTTTAGAAACTTCTTAAAAACTTTGGTGGTTACCTGTCATTGTTCTCAAAGAAAAATATCCAGCAGTCAGGCCCAGGCTGTTGTGATCAATTTTTGTTTACTAATTAATGATAAACAGAGCAATTATTAACCTTTTGTGATTTGTGTTTTTAGCATTAGCTCCAATTGCTATTTTTATTGATTTAAAAATTAAAACTTAACAAAATTTAAAATCAGAAAAACCAGAGCTGGTGAAAGTGTCTGGAGTCCATTTCCCAAATAGCGCAGAATTTTCCCTCATAATATTTTCTACTTCCCCAATTTTAAGCTAGCATTTGAAAAATGAGGCTTCAACCAAAACCTCTCCCCAAAACAATCCATTGAGGATTGTTAGGTTTAGGACTTGGATTGCCCCCATGCAGAAGGACTAGCATATTGCTTTGCACAGAATATCCAACCCCTGCAGCTGGTCTGATCTTTTAGTTATCACCGTACTATAGACCAAGAGAAGAGGAATGTGGTCCAGGTAAAGCAACGTACAGCCATAAGCACAAAGGGCCTGGATCAGGATTTCTGAGGGGATCTGCTAGTCTCTTACCAGCTGACTGTTCAGACACTTCCTCAGAATTGCTTCCAGTCTCCTCCTCCTCCTCTTCCTCTTCTCCTTCCTCTTCTGATTCTTCACTAGTGGACTCCTCTTCCTCCTCTTCTGAATCAGATGCAGATTCTTTCAGGGGACAAATAGAGGACATGTAAGTAACAAGGTGAGCTCTCAAATGTTCATCTTATACACATGATTATGGTCTAGAATGAATTCTGCCCATTTCCATACAAATAGCACCTGATGAAGACTCAGCTGAGCTTGTTTTTCTCTCGCTCTCACTGATGTCTTGCAGATCTGACAGGAGGTCTCTTTCTTCTGGTTTCTCCTCTTTTACTGTGAAAGACACAGAGTCATTACTGGAGCACAGGATTTTTTTTGCTTCTCCTCTTCCCACACTCCTTCCATCCATCACAGTCAGAAGATTACAACACCAAGTTCATTTTCATGGTATGTAACTTAATGAATTGCAGTGATTCTAGATCAACCTAGAAAAGGCTTGGAATGTAGTGTCATTTTTATAGAAGTGAGCCAAAACATTCATAAGCCCCATTCAACAAATTGAGGGAAAGGGCAAGTTGCTAGTGAAGCCTAAGAATAAAGAACTATTTACATGCAATCTTGCAGAGACATCCGCCTAATAGCAGTATCCATCATGGGTCATCTCATTAAAGATGAGACTCTTTCTGACTATTCATATATTATAGAATTGCCTGTTCACACCCAAAGTTTGCAGGGACTTTCAGTCTCCTGCTGGAGTTTCAGCTGGTTCACCTATGCAAATTCATTTGGACCATGAACACTCACTGTTAAAGAAATTGATTTAATTGCTCTACATAAGCCATAAATATTTTTAAAGCTAAAAAGTGAACTATTTTCCCCATTACTGAGCCTCTCTCATTACAGTACAAGGCCAAAGAATCAAGTAGAACCACTACCTGGCTTCCTGCCATCTCCTTGCTCAAGCTTGTCTCTCTGCTGTCGTAGTGGGCTGCGACTCCAAGGTCTCATTTTTATTTTATCTCCATATTCTTCCCTCACTGTTCTATGGTGGGCAGAAACTATTAGAAACAACACAACAAAAATCAAAAGCATTACATTTCTGTTGCTAATCCCAAACCTTGTCCTCTATCAGGACAGCCTGCTCTGCATACCAATTTTCTCCCCTGGAAAAAAAAACAAATAAAAAAATACCTACCAATGCCCCTAAAAAGAAGAGACTGTGTTGCTACCTTGAGAAGCAGCGATGTCTAGCTGTGCCATTCAGAAATGAAGTGTGGCAACAAAAGGGCAGAACATATTCTGGGCTGTGTACAGAGGCCCCCCCACCTGTCGCTGCCGCTTTAAGACAAACATCTGCAATAGCACATACGTTTCCAGGCACTCGTTACCAGAATGAAGCACACAAAGTGGACAAGGTGCAGAAACCCCTTCCCCCTCAAACAAAGGTGCAGAAAGAAGCTTTGCGCAAACACCAAGTACATTACAATTTGAGAAGTCATAGGGGAAAATGAATGACTCCGTGAGTGAGCCGTGTAAACATCCAGGATGAAGGGAATTATAGCACCTTCAGAGGTAGAATGTGGCAAAGCGAAGTGGGGCTACATTTGGAAACAGAGACTAACAGTCTGAACAGTAAAGGACAGGATCTTCACTGAAAACTGATCAAGGGCCTGATTCATAACTAATAGCTCTGAAAGCCATGGTAGTGAAGAGGTCACGTAAGCCTGAAAGCATTGCTCTTTCCCACATAGGATTCTGTGGCCTTGTTCATGACTGATGCAGGAGCCATATTTTTAGCACCCCCTGGCAAGAGCATCTAACAGATGCTTATTCTCTCCAGCTGCCACAGCTGTTCCATTAGACAGCAAGCCACTACACTGTTTACACTGAAGCAGGTACCTTCTCTTCTGGCTTCCCGGTCCTTGCGCCTTTCTTCTGCTCGCCTTTCCCGCTCTTTTTGCTCCCTCTGCTCTTTTTGCTGCTCTCTGATTTTCCTTTCCCGTTCCCGCTCAAGTTGCTCCAGACGATCCCTAGAAACATTACTTAGCTTTTATTATGTTATCAATCATTATAAACCAAAACTGCCAGATTTCGCTTTTCTTATTCTGAACTCCTTGTTCCTGTTGCAGTAATAGACTGTTAAGAGCTAATTTGATTTCAGAACCACCTAGCAACAAAATTATCGACACCACTCTGTACTTGCCAATAGCATAAACAGCCCTTTACAAATGTGGACAGTAACTGTTAAAAACAGATTTGTTCTCTTCTGCCTCACTTTGCCTAACCAGACAGATTGAGAGGACCAGCTGCACGAAGCTTTCCATGCCATAGGAAGTTAAAAATAACATTAAACATTTCAACTTGTTGAGCTTGCTTAACAATTCCCTCCACAGTCCTCCATCCATTCTGTATTATGGACAAGCAGCTAGGCACAGCCTTGCATTAGAAATTATCAGTTGCAACAAAGTCAGTTATAAATGTAGTTATAAATGCTGTTAAGAACACAGAAAAGCAACGACTGAGGCTATAGACAGATGCCACATATGGAACCATCTTCTCCCAGGACCAAGTGTGATTATTCAGACATCCATGTTCACTGTCCCAGGACAAACCCTAAAAAGGTTTACAGGATAAGAAGCACTAACAGTTTGCCCCAAAGTACATCTAAACAGTTGTCCCAGGACTGCATTATTGAATCAATGGCAGCTAAGTGGTAGTGCATTCAGCTGCTCACTAAACCCTAATGGAAAAGGTAAGTGTATATATACGCAAATCCTGGGATTTCCTGTTCTGAGATGAACAGAGGCACAATTTGTCTTAGGACAAATACAATGTCTGTTTCTAGCCTCACTAGATGGACTAGATTTTGTTTTGAATGGGGAAGGTAATTAAAGGCTCTGGTTTTACCTCTCTCTTCTGGAATGCTCCCTAGCCAATTCTCTCCTTTTCTGCCTTTCCCACTCCCGGCGAGCCTTATCCTGCTCTTCTCGATGTCTCTTCCTACGTTCATGTTCACGGTCCTTTTCTTTCATTCTGGCATGCTTCCCTAGTGAAGATAATTAACAGTATTGGGTAGTTATTGCACAACATATATTCCACATGCCCATTCTTAAAAAGGCAAAGAAATAAGAGCAGAGGCAGGAAAAATGTGTCAACGTGCGTTGTGTCCCTGTCTTGCTATGTGTTGGTAAAATCCTGACTTGAATTGTATCATAAGCATAATTAAAACTTACAAAAACCAGCTAGTATGTTAACATTAACAATAAGTGTTTTCCGATGATGGAAAAAGCAAGATTATTGTATGCTTTTGCTGATTGTTAACAATCAACAAAAGCATGCCAAGGTCTCTATAGAAAGATATGATGACCACATGCTCAATTCTCTGCTGACTAGAGTCGGTGGAAATTTCAACATGGACTTCAGAGACAGAACTGGACTCTAAACCGCTGTCCTAGAACAGTTTCTCAGAAACACAAACAAACCCCTTAAGTGAATTAAACACAACCTCAGTAGTGAAGGAATCTGATCTATATAAAGTTATTGGGAAAACGGTATCAACCAATAATTACACACATTTTTTGCCCCAAGTTATATCTTCAGGCACTTGCTTCTAAGAGCCCAGATCTGTTTGACGCAAAAAGCTACTATAACAGAAGTTAAACAGCAATGACAATTCCACCTTCTGCTGAATGGCTACGATGTCTCCGTTTCTCTTTCCTCTTCTCATCCTTCCTGTGATGAGTTTTTTCCTTCCGTGACATTTGCTGTGGTGGTTTTATCGCTAAGGAATCATCCTCCTCTCCTCTAAAATATAAAGAAGAATAAAACACAAGAAAGTGATTTCTACGTATGAATTTTGTCTCCCCTGTGAGAAGGAACATATTTTCCATGTTATTTAGCTCACAACATTAACGTATCATCTGACCACTTGGAGCATGCTGCAACGAGTCACAAATCCTCTCAATCTCTTGTCAGGTATGGCACTTTCAGAGCTTAAGTGAGCAAAAAGTGAGCCAACCTCAGTCACTCCAAGTCCATCACATTAACCCAACAGGTGCAGCATATTTGACTTTGTTTGCAAAGCAATGTAAGCATCCTGAAACATCACCTCCCTGTACTCTTACCGATCTTCCATTGAATCTTCTCTCCTGTAGGGTGAATTCCTGATTGTTATCTCCATGCGGTGCTCTCTCAGCTCCCCCTCTTCCAGGGAGTCCCGCTTTGAATCCCGGTCATCAGACTATGGGAAGGAGAGAAGAGCAAGGGAAGGGTAAACACAAACTGCAGTCAGCTTCTCACAGCTATCTTCATTTTTTCTTTTCAAATCATTTTCTTAACTTCTCCTGTTCATCTCCCTCTACCCTTATTCTACCACAACTCAAACTCCTAATGAATTATGTTGATTTCTTAGACAGACCTTTCCACAGCTCTAAAGCAGGGATAAAGATCTGGGGCTGTTCCCCATTACATTTTAACAAAGCACAGCATTGTGTCAACGCGCAAGAGACAGAGCTAGACAGGGAAGCTCACAGGAACGTCACCGACGGGGCTAAGAGACTTCGCTCTATTGGAAAAATGAGGGGAAAGATTAAACCTCACTGTAATTAGAACAACGTTATGGAGATGGATTACATTTTTCATGCGTTTTATCTCTGCCTTCTCTTCTTGCTCCTTCCTTCGTTTCTTTTCTTGAAGAATTTCATCTAAAGTTTTCACTTTCCAAGAATCCTTTTCATCACCCATTTGAGTCAGGAAACCTGAAACAAAACACCCCATTAGTGGAGTCGGAGGGTCAGACATCTTTGTAATCCACGGTACCGCGTGTTTCAACACAATTCAAGGCAAGCTCTACGTCAACCTCTGACGCGCAGTTAAAAGTAACGACACGCGACGGGCACCCGCTGACAGAAACGGGAAATCCACTGAGACCGATTCCAGAATCCGATTCCAAACAAACCTGGTCTCAGCCACGGACACCAAACCATCACCGGTTTAAAAGACAACGGCAGCGATGCCAGCGCACCTCCGCAACCAAAACCTCCCGGAGGATGCGAGAGCACCCGCAGGTGGTAAGTGTAAGCCGGGGGGCATCTCCATCACTCGGGGTCAGCCCCCAGCACGGCTCCCGCTGCACCTCCCGCCTGGCGCCGGCTGGAGCAGGGAGTGGGGCCCACAGCAGGGGTGGGGGGACAAGGCTCAGCTAAGGGCCCCTTCACCCCGCCGCGGGGCAGAGCGTCGAGCCCCTGGGCGGACACAGGAGCCGCGCAACACGTGTCGGCGCCAGGTCCCGGAGCCGAGACTCTCGGAGCGGTCAGGCCGCAAGCGGAGCCGACGGGGCTCCCCCGCACACGGGCTCCGCGGCCACCACCCCATCCCGCCCCGCTCACCGCTCCCGGCGCCACCGTCCGCCGCTTCCGCCCGCAACCGGAGACTGAGCAGCGACCGCGCACGGCAAACGCGCCACTTCCGCCCCGCGGCGCGCCTCGATGACGTGCTACGCTGACCCCGCCCCCGCGCTGTGTCCCGGGAGCTGCAGCACGCAGGGGGAGGAGCGTGGCGGACGTCGGCCCCGCCCCCGGCTTCTCCACCGTACGGGGGTAGCCCCGGGGATTCCGGGGTTGTCTGATGAACGACAAGTCCCCAATTTTCGGTTAAAAAAGTAATTAAAATTAAACACCCGGAATAACATAGATCTAGCGATCTACGGATAGCTATATAGAGCTAGATGTATAGGGATAGATAGCTAGATCTCTCCCTATAGATATACAAATATATATCTATAGGGACAGATCTAGCTATTTTTCTATATATATATATATATACACACATATATATATATATATATATATATATATGTGTATATATATATAAAACATAGAAAAATAGAAATATTCTATTTATATATAGAGAGAGAGAGAAAATGTTTCATTTTGATCACAGAAAAATGTGGAGTGGGGGTTACATTTTTTTTGTACAGAACCAAAATTACATTTTTTTTGTGCCGTTTCAAAAGGCTCGGCACTCCAAAATTCAGTGACCTAGAGACAAAGTGGAGGATTGGGCCAAAAACAAATCTCATGAGGTTCAACGAGGACAGGTGCAAAGTCCTGCATTTAGGATGGAACCGGTACAGGCCGGGGCTGACTGGCTGGGCAGCAGCTCCGCAGAAAAGGACAAGGGGAGGTTACAGTGGACAAAAAACTGAATAAGTCTATAAGTACCTGCCAGAAGCTGCTCCAATTTCTATTTACGCTGTGGCAGCCTAATTTGTCACTATATTATCCTTATTAAATTAACTAGCCATTTATCCAGTGGTTTAGTTAACGATCATAATTAATAAATTATAGCATCCCAGAAATGTAAGGCTGCATTTTCATGTTTGATGCAATCAAACCATATATAATCAAACAAGAATACATGGCCTTTGGTGTCTAACCAGCTGCATTATGCTCTCTGGCACAGGAAGTTTTTCCTGTCTTCATAAAAAAGAAAATGTGGAGAACTCAGCTTTTGAAGTTCAATGCACGTCAAAGGTTTGGCTTCTGACCCACCCAATGACCCAAATCCAAGTATTCTTTGCACTACAGTTCAAAACCATTGTTCAACAAAAGACACATTTCGCCAACAATAAAAAAAGGAAGCTGAAGGTGAGAATAATGGAGCAATTTACAACAGGACAAGAATTTTTTTAAGCTATCGTGATTTGATTTGCATGGTATTTTCAAGTGGCAAAACGGTTGCGATATTTCATAGTAGCTAGAGTCAGGAGGGACCTGCACGGATCATCCAGCCTGACCCCCTGCCTCAGGCAGGAATGAATGCTGGGCTCACAAGACCCCAGACAGGTGATCATCCAACCTCTTCTTGAATATGCCCAAGGTAGGGGCAAGGACCACTTCCCTGGGAAGTTGGTTCCAGATTTTGACCGCCCTAACTGTAAAATATTGCCTCCTGATCTCTAACCCAAACCTGTTCTCCATCAGCTTATTACCATTGTTCCTCGTCACCCCAGGTGGTGCTGGGGAGAAAAGGGCTCTGCCTATTTGCTTTGGATCCCCCCGATGAGTTTGTAGGCAGCCACCAGGTCCCCCCTCAGCCTCTTCTTGCTGAAGCTGAACAGGTTCAGGTCCCTCAGTCTCTCCTCGTAGGGCCTGTCCTGCTGCCCTCTCACCAAGTGGGTGGCCTCCTCTGACCCCTCTCCAGGCTGGCCACGTCCCTTTTGAAATACCATTTCTTTGTCTAATTACTGACCACAGACTCTTCCTTCACTAGCCAGTGGTCAATCAGAGGACAACTATGAGCTACCCTTGTAATGCAAGTATGAAAAAGGCAACCTTCAATCTCACAAGAAATTTCCAGTAGAGACAGGGAAGTCGTATTGCCGTTGTACGAGGCTCCGGGATGACCTCATGTGGAACCCTGTGCAACTCCAGCCACCCATGCTAGAGAGAGGGATTCAGGCTGGAATAGATGCAGAGAAAGGCTGCACGCCTGGTGGGAATGGAGGAGGCTCCCTTAAAGAGAAGTCTGCAAGAGCTTGGCTATAGCTTAGTAGAGCTGCAAAGGCAGGAAGAAAGCTGCACATAACTATACTGGAGAAAAAAGCAGTAAGCTAAATAGTGCTGGTACAAGAGTCCAGAGGAGAGCCACGTGCATGATCAGAGGACAAGAGAACAGGCCTTACGAAGAGAGGCTGAGAGCCATGGGACTCTTCAGCCTGGAAAAGCACAGGCTCAGGGGTGACCTGGTAAAAAGCTATAAGTACATCAGGGGTGTACAGCAGGATCTGGGGGAACGCCTGTTCACCAGAGTGCCCCAAGGGATAACAAGGTCCAATGGTCACAAGCTCCTTCAAGACCATTTTAGGCTGGACATAGGGAAAAACTTCTTTACTGTCCGAGGCCCCAAGGTCTGGAATAGACTCCCTCCAGAGGTGGTGCAAGCACCTACTTTGGACTCTTTTAAGAGATATTTGGATGTTTATCTTGCTGGGATCCTTTGACCCCAGCTGACTTCCTGCGCTGGGGCAGGGAAGCTGGACTCACTGATCTTCTGAGGTCCCTTCTAGCCCTAACGTCTATGAAATTTGTGACGAGTAAATGGATATTATTTGACTGTGAATAAATTTAGGCTCAAAATGACACTGATCTTAGGACAGTGAGAGTCTGGATCAGCCTCACAAGCGGATCACTTCTGGGTTATAGGTTGATCAGATAGATCTTGCAGATGGATACGAAGCATGATTGTCTGCAGCACTAGAGAACCAGACTCAATGACCGTAAAGGTCCTTTTGAGCCTTGTGTGTTCATTTCTGTACACCTGCTACCTTACGGTGCCAAGCAGCACTGTGGGGTTTGGGAAAATGGACTCTAAAACCTATGGGAAGGAAGAGCTGAGAAAACAGAATATGTATTATTTGGTCCACAGCCTTGTTACCTGTGGCTTAGCATCCAGGTGACCTTCCAGACTACATCAGCTTGCCCTTGTTACTTAAATGGGCATGAAAAGGCAAAGCTGTCACATGGTAAACAGGAATTGGTTTACCCCTTGAGTGAAAGGGAGAAAATACCTCTGTTCTGCAATAACTGATTACATAGGGAATATGGCCAGTCAGTTCTATTAACTCCACTCTAACTAATGGGGTGGAGAGGGAAAAACAAGCCATCAGACACTGAAGAGCAAATCAAGGCTACACTGCAGTATGTTCAGCCACACAGATGATTGGATTTGTTTTTTTAATAAATAGCTCTATTTGGCTATGGACTCAATATCAGTGCCCTGACAGCACAGATGACTCCAGTCCATGTCAGACAGACGTTTGGAAAGCTCGTACAGGCATGAATGTACTGACAGTATACGAGGCTAACACAAAGGCCAATATTTTAGCTTTGTTGGGCTTTTTTAATCCCGGTTCTTACAGCTCAAACTCCTTATGATCCCAAGATGACATCTTTAAATTTAAACTTGGAGCTTAACAGTGTGTTTTATTCTGCCATTGAAAAGCTTTATTACTCTTTGCAATCATAAGGACAACTTTCTTTTTATTAAATATACTGGGTGAGTGGCAAGCCCTTTTTTTGTGTGTGTGTAAAATGCCTATTGTGTTGGTTTTACTTATCAAGTCCCAAGTTTTTAAAAACAACCTACCTAGCAACTACAGCTATTTTTAGTACCACACTAATCTTTTCCTCCATTATTTTAGTAATAGGTTTGAATCTGGCACAGAGGAAGTGAATGTATTTTTTCCAGTAAAAGTCTAGACAATGTCAATGACATGATGCATTGAGCTGCAGGGTATTGATTTGGGTCTACCTGACAGGCAATTAATACACTCCCACCTCCTGGGCAATAAGCCCAGTTTAGGCAAACAAGCAAGCAAACAGCTTCCAGGATCATTACTGCAGACAGCATTTCTTCAGGGATCAACTCCTTGCAGCTCTTGGGAGCAGTCCCCTGAAGTCAACAGCACTATCTGCTGTGTGCAGAACGAAGTAAATGCTTAGATTTTGCAGACTAAGGACACTAAAACTGGTGACTTTCCAAGAGGCTATTTCCAATTTGTCCTTTCCCAGAGGATCACTTGATCTGTGCCTCTGCTGTCAATCTATCACAGGGGCGGGCAATTATTTTGGGTGGAGGGCCACTTCCTGAGTTCTGGCAAGCCATCAAGAGCCGCATGACAGGCAGCCAGGGGCAGATAAATATAAGTTTTCTAATTTTTTTAGGGGCCCCATGGGCCAGATAGAATGGCCTAGTGGGCCACATCTGGCCCCTGGGCCGCATTTTGCCCACCCCTGCCTATCATCTTTCAGGCAAGAGATAACAACTAAACAAAAAAGTCTTAATTCTGTTGTAGGATTCTTCTCCCATAATTAGTTTATAACTACTGTAATAGCACAGATTTTTTTCCACGTAAACACTTATTTTCTTCATATAAAGTGACATTTTTCACAGGCAATGTCAGAAAGGAGAAAGCAGCAGCTTTCCCTATGCTCCTTTCTCAAGCACTGCATCATATTAAATTTAAAAAACTGTTAAAAATCCACAGATGCCAGGACAGTTTTATTTTAGGATTCAAACTCTTCCTCTCCCCTCCACTCCCCCCCAAACACGCATCTTTTCTGGCTGTATCAAAAATCTCCATACAGCTCTCTACCAAACAGGTCTCTTCACAGGAGATGCTCATATAATTGCACACAAGGCAACAGGCCAAAGACTGACTTTAACCCTGAGTTGCTTAAAGGCAGTATGTATTTATTTCACCCCAGGAAATTTTATGCATTAGTCCCTCTCCTATCCCTGGATTTTTATAGTTAATTATATTCCAGAGGAAATGTATATCATTATAATGGAAATGCTGATGTTGCCTCATTTATTATTGCAGTTTCCGGTAGTTTTTGCCTGATAGGACCTGACACATGAGCTGTTACTATGTTGCAGCAAGGGAGTGTGTGCATATCTGGGTTTCAGTTTCACAAGTTATATCAATGCTACAAAAGTAACCAGAAAAGCTGCAATGCTCCAGTTGTTGCAATTTGAGCAGCAAACCACAGATTTTCCTTTGCTGGTTTATGCAGAGAACTAGCTCCTCGCCACTATTCTTGTATTTGCGACTACTTCCTTCACTTCCTCCCACAGGGGTGTAGTCATTCTGCAGCTTTGCAACGCACCACGCCACAGCCTACCGACTCCCCAGCGCAGGACACTCAAAATAGCTGCGAATGGGGATGTTCTGCTCTGCAGCAGTTTCATTCACTGCAAGCAAGCAGAAGACAGTGAGGAGTCATGTTTTCACATTACCACGGCGGGCCAGGGCACAAGTAACTTTCCCATACAACACTGAAGTTTTATTTCCAAGATAGTCTTGTGTTTTATTAACAGAGTCAAGAAACGAGCCTGAAGCCAGTATTTATGACACTACGACTTCGGGTCTTCTGCTCTTTATATCAGTTTCTCGGTAAAAAAAGGACTTCCTGGATTCTTTTCTTTTTTCCTTCTTTTCTGCTTCAAGTCCATCTCTTCACCTGCTGCAGACTCAAAAGAAACCAACCACTGTCAACTGCTGGAGTAGCAGCCATTTAAGAAGGAGCTCCTTTGAGTTGCACCAGGTTAGAAGAAGTAAGGGCCACATCAACTATATGGCTATATCTCCTTGGGAATTAGTGGCTCAGTATCTTCAGCTGTCCCTTGTGGAGTTTGTGGGGCTGTTGCTGCTGCCAGGCTTTGGATAGTTTCTTGCTGATGCTGCTTCGCCTTGTTATATAGCAGGACTCCAATAGTCACGAGAACAGTTCCAATGGCGGAGAGACTTGTGATTTTGTTACTGAACACAATAATACTTAGCCAGATTGACAACGCATGCTTCACAGTACTAGCAACACTGAAACAACACAAAAACAGAAAAGGACTGAAAGCTTTGAAATTTCCCACATGTAAAACTTGCCAACCTGTTTCAGCATGCACTATCTTTGCAGAAACCCAGATTCTGCTTTTCCTATTTGAGCTAATCAGAGTGAGTGTGAAATGGTGCAAGCATCAGCAAGAACAGGTCTGTGTAATAGACCTATGTGGGAATTAAATTTGCTATAAAAAGTGGGGGGCAAGGGGAAGTTAAACAAGACTGCAGCAGAATCCTATGTTCGCCATTAGTTAATCCATCCACCCAAGTGGTCCTACTAGAAAATAAATAGCATTCCATTTTAAAACACTGGTAAGCAATTACAAACATACCTACTTGATGCTGCTATTAATGCAAAATGAGGCTAAGAACTGTGCAGAACAGTCCCGCCGTGTAATATTATGGGCCAAATCCCACCCTTGTTACACACAAGAACAGTAGTACAGTTGTCTACATTGGAGCTACAGGCACAAGGGAAGTACAGGAGTGGTCTGTGCTTGCATGCAGGATCTTGGGGGTTGAGTTAGATGAGGGGGCTGGACTAGATGACCTCCTGAGGTCCCGTCCAACACTTATTTTCTATGATTTTACAGGGCATTTCATGACTCTGAAGTACAGGTCAAGCAGCTTTCCAATCAGTTCCTCATTTGAGATAATCTGAGCTCTGAAAGAATAATATGGAAGTTATAGTGTTACCTGAAAGTGACAGGAGAAATTTTTCCCATCAAAGCATAAGCTGTGACACTCTGAAGATGAAACAAGACTCCATCTATTAGGAGGAGTACAATGACATCCTGGTTATAACTGAAACTTCTTCCACTTTTCCCAATCACTGGCACATCCTAAAGCCAAAAAAAAAAGGAAGATTTTAGGAGCACAGTTTACAAGAACATCTACACTGTCAAGTAATTTTCCCCCTTCCTTAGTACTGGAAATACCCAAGAATATTTAATCCAGATTTTAGAAGCCTGAACTGGATTTTTTTTTAATCCTTTGAGATTTCTCTTCCCTCTTTTTCTGCATTTGTTTTTTGCAGCTTAGTAGTCAGAACACAGAACCTGGAGACAGAAAACCAAGAGTCCTAATTCTCTCTCTAACACAAGCCAGCCAGAAGACTACATCAGTTTCCTCTCTCATAACAGACTATCAAGCATCCTATGAATACAGTCAATATCAAACAGGCCAGCAAGAACACAGGACTAATTTCTTTAAGTTACTTTGAAGGCATTTAGTCGAATGAAATAATGACTTGTTCCTTAAATCTTGAAACCAACTTCAGGTTTTTTTTGGTTTGGTTGTCAAATCATGTTTGCATGAAATTGCTTCTCAAAACACCCTCTCTCAGCCTCTTAAAACACCACCAGCCAAACACAGGATGAAATGAATGCCAGCATGATTTTAAAGAATAGGAAAGGTAAACTGAAAGTAAGTCATCTGCTCACAGGTCAGAAGGAAAACACCCAGCATCGTTAGCTAATGGTAGTTACCATGAAAAATATCCACGCTGGAATGAGCATGATGACTGCAGCGGCACTGGTGTAGAACTGAAGCTCTGGGGCTCTATAAAGAGAGACAGAACAGTAAAAAAAAAAAAATAATGTTTTTAAAAGTTACCACTTAGTTACTGTCAAAGAGCTGGACTGAATTTACATCAATGGCTCAGCAGAGACACCTTAGTGCTCAGAACTATTTTTAGAAAAAAAATCAGCTAAAAAGCCTGATGAAAGACACAAAAAAACTCTTAAATGGAGCTAAGAGTTTGCTCTCCCCAATCCTAAATTTAACAAAACAGATGCTTTCAAAGGTTCAGATGGTTCCTACCAATAAAGGATTTATTGAATGCTTTAAAAAATGTTTTTTAAAGCTAATGATTGTGAACAAGATAGAGTGCAATATTCAACTAGTGGTTCAAGCGTTCTGCACTTCAAGTATGGAAAAACCCTTTTGGGACTGTAGCAACTTTAAAGGAGTGGCATGCTGTCAGTCTTGGGCAGAAGAGGGAGTTTCTTTAGCACTAGACAACTGCCATTTTGGATATCTTAAAGGAAGTTTAGATTACCATCTCTTGCACGCTAATGGTTATGGTTTGGGTTTTTTGATATTTTGTTTGTGGAAGACTAACTACTTCTATTTCTGACATAAAATTGGTTAATACTGATATGGCACAGCTGTTATCAGAAGCTGTGAAGCCAGCCAGAGGCCCTGTCCCAGTCCTACCAACTCTGAAAACCTGATTTCCTGATGCTCCCCACGGCCCTTCTCCAAACGGTATATTCAAAGCAACAAATACTTACGAAAAGCGGTACTTGTCTCCGCTGAGCAGCTTTTTGGAAAAAACGTTTTGCAGACTGGGAAAAGAAAAGCAAGAAGTTTACCTATAGATACTGCTTATAGCGAACATATGAAACTATGAACTTAATAATACCCTGTGACAGAAAGTGAGCTTTTCTATACAACTGTGGCCAAGAGCTGCCTTTTCTACACCAGTGGTTCTCAATCTTTCTGATCTTTTTGAGGCACCTTTCAACAGACTCAGGACACCCCTCAGAAGATGCCAGCTCTTAGTTCTCACGCAGTCTCTCTCTTTGACTACAAAATAATACAAGAGCAATTATTTTGTTGCAAAACTTCAAAAAAACAAAACAAAACCCCACAAGTCAATGTTTTTAATGCTATGGATTCCTATTTGAAAACTCTGGGATTATTCTGTGAATTGTGTTTCCACACATAACAGTGCTAACATTACGTGGCATCACACAACACCTGAAAGGATCTCAAGACGCCTCCAGCAGTACAGCGCGCTGGTTGAGAACCGGTGGTCTGCACAGTCCTTTGTGGGTTTAAATAGAATAGAAAAGGCAGTCTGAGGCAGGGTATTTCTTTCCTTGTCTGTCTCATTAACGTGGCTGCCCTCTAAACATTGCAGAATGTTTTGTTAACCCATTTTACATGCAATTTGTTTTAAGTTTCCCATTTTATAAACAGCATGTGATTCACTACTAATACTTTCATTTCTTTTTCTTTTTTTTTTTAAAGTTTGAAGTGAGACCATTTATGGAAAGCAACATGAAATGCCATGCTCCTATTTAGGAAACAAATCAGAGTTTGAAACATGCAAAATGAAGATGAAAGGATATCAGGTTAGGATGTGATCTATTAACTGTATTTCTCGTTCCTCAAGTAGCTAAATTTCAGGTTTATACTTTACTTTTTAGATTAATATACATTAAACATTATTCTGTTTGGTAATTCTCTCACAAGTTTAACTGAATCTAAAAGTGCCAATTACCTTCTCTGCAACACCTCGCTGACTGTAACTTTCAGAAACAGAGAATTATTCTTTTAAAGTTAGTATTTGGTATTTTAAATGGAAACACGTTTGATATTTAAGGAACTTGACTGGGAAACTGGAGTATTGGTTTTCTTTTTCCATTCAACTCCCCTCTAAAGCAACAGTATTAGAAATGAATACAAACACAGCATATCTAGCCTGTGATGATGTAGAAGGGCATTTAGAAGAAATGGTGCAAGGACATTTGAGCTGCAATGCACTGCAGGTTGCCAAAAGCAAAAGGGCTGCCCCCAATTTCCATATACAGTCTTTCATAAAAATACATATATATCCAACCTTCTTTCATGGCTTATTTTGCAGTTTTCCTGAGAGATGAAGAGAACTGATTTGCAAGAGGTCTGGTTTAATCCCTGCCTGGCAGGCTGTGTTCCCTTACATCTGGCTAGTGGCAAAATACAATCACACCTAAGAGAATGGAGAGCAAAGCTCAAGATCACCCAGCAGACCTATTTTGTTTTCACAGGAGACTCTGGACCCCTAACAAAGTCCATAGGCAGAACTTCTGGAGGGAATGAGGAACTGGAGCTGAACACCAACACCACTGGACTCCAAGAGCAGGAAACAATAATGCCCCCCCTCTCCCCATAAGTGAGTTTGAATCACAGGAATGCCATTTATAAAGTAGAGTCTCAACAGTTTATCTAGTACCATATTTATTAAGATAATCTCTTGCCTTGAACATATGAAAGCATCACAAAGCCTCATTCTGGTAGAGCTCATTCTCTTTACTTAGCAGTCAGATACGACATGGCTTAGTAACGAAAGAAAAGTGTACCCCCGGAAGTGCATTACAATATCATGCCCTGTGGATCACTTTGAATCTGAACCCAGACACTGGCTGTTGTTTTTGCCTTTCACGTGTGATCCAACTCCCAAATCATTGTTAACGTTGCCTATCAAAATCTTATCCTAATGCTCTAGCTTCAGCTACCTCCTTAGCGTTATTAAAACATGTATTTGCTTAACTGTAATTTTAGAGTCAGTAATGCTTTTTAAAAATTCACAAACACTAGCATACTTACGTTTTCGGCATTTCAATACATCATGTTTTGCCACCAGTCACAACCAAGCCAGTATTTGCATACTGATAACTCTAGTAAGTGGCTTATGGCATGGCACAGGTTCTGGATCAAGGTAACGGCACATGGATTTTATGAGTGCAGGAGTTCTGGTCTTTAACCACTGACATGTGTGCTGACATGTATGGTGTTCCCATGTCCAAGATAAAATGCATTTTCTATTAGTACAACTCTCTCCATAGCAAAAATGAAAACACTGCACATTAAGCACTACCTGGACAAGACAGCTCTAGAACGCAAGATGGCTTAGTTTACCAAATAACTACAACTTTTTATTGTGTGCACGCAACCTCCCTCACACCTTACCAATCCATGATGTTAGTCGACAAAGCTGCTGAAAAACCCAGGATGTTGAAGCTGAGCTCTGTGGCTGTACATAAAGCTAGTCCGCCCATGACCGGGATGAGAGACAGATTGACCAGCAATCCTGCGAGAAGAAAGAAGATTTAAAACTTTACATTGCCATGCTTCCATTGCCACGCATCACATCGCTTGTGCTTAGGAAAGAAATCGGTCAACTCCAGGTTAACTTTCTAGTAAAAAAAAAAACTTTTAATTTCATAATCATAAAAGATTATAGACAAACTGCTGAACAGCACTTAAAAGATCATCTAGTCACCAATTCACCAGCACTTGATCTAAAAAGAAAAATGACAGGTGACCTCCCTCGTCTTGACTTTCTTGTCAGTCATCAGCTCCCCACCTGTCCTGTGCCTTTGCTAAACCTGCCTCCTCCTGGCTTGTATCATGAAGTCTGAGGTGCAAAGTGCTGTCACAAAGAGTGCAGCTGACTGAGCAGCTGTGAGGTCTCTCTCAGGAAAGAGAAGGATGCAACTACAATTCAGTGGGACTCCAAGGAATGATGTGGGAGGCCATTTCTGTGCATCAGCTTCAAGCTGGAGGCAGTTAAAGATGCCAGAAACTTAAAACGTAAGTCACATCAGCCGCTTGCCTTCAGAGATGGAACATGCACATCATTTCGTTTAAGGGTCTAATCTCGGGACACTAGTTTCTTGCCAGAAAAAAGTGTCCAACTAACACCATCCTCACACAAATTACTATGTTGTTTCTTGCTCATTCCATTTACAGTTCAGGCTTTTTCAACAGGAATGATTTTTCCAACTGGTCTAAACATGGAACATGCTCAAAACCTTTTTTTTTTTTTGTCAAAGGCAAAATAATTACATAAAACACTTACCAGTATATTCCCCTAAAATCATCCGAGACATGATAACAGTAAAAATAGGTGCAGAGCTTTTAACTGTTTCAGCAAATGAAACAGCCACATTTTTCAGGCTGACCAGCCCTAAAACTACTGTTGCAAACCTGGGGGGAGAAAAAAAAAGTCCCATTAAATGCAGCAGAAAATAAAGCGATGCTTTAAAAAGCTGATTTTAGGTTAGGCATTTATTACACATAGTTACTGCAGCCTAATTCTTTTATACACAAGTTTTTACAACAGGACTTAAATGTCTGCTACATGTCGAGCCCTTTGTTTAATCAGAAAGCTAGTTACCCTTTAAAAATAGTGCTGCAGGACTTGGTTACAAAATAGATCCTTCCAGTTTAGTAAAAACAGTCTTAAAGCACTTTGGTTTTGCAGTGTAGAAAAGCAAGCCGTGCTTTATTTTAGCCCCATCCAAGTCTGCAGTACATGTTCTCTTCTAAAAGGTGTGTATTTGAAAATAAAATGTAAATTAATAGCTGATACTACACATTTAATACAGCTTGCTGGGAAAGGGTAACATGACACACCATAGCACAGCAATTAGTAATGACCAAACATCTGGTAGTTTTAAATGAGAATAAAATAGTAGTCTTAGAGAGAAGGAAGAAATGTCATTAAAAAAAAAAGAAAGAAGAAAAGAAGGATCTATTTAAGGTAAAGGAGCTAAAAGTCATAGCGAGTGGAACAGGTTTCCAAAAGACTTCATGTGAAAAGCAAGCAACTAATATGTAGGAAAAGTGACTGAAGAATAAATCATGAGATTCTGAAAGGTTCAAAGCAGTTGGCACTAACTGTGCTCTCCAGTCTTCTCTGTGGACAGAAGGGGTCACGGACGCAAACACATATAGTGACATTACACTTCAGACAACCCACTGGGAATGTTCAACCATTTACCTCATCAGTCCAACAAACAGCATTATCATGATGAAATTGGGTGGGTAAGAGATACGTGTCTTGTGCTGATACAAACAGCACGGTACAAACATTTTTACACAGCCAATGAAGGTGGTTGAGAGCATTTGAACAGCACCTGAAGAAAGATGGGAAATCAAGACCGGTCAGAAGATGACTAGAGTATCAAGCTATCCCAAAGTACGATGCACATTTTTCATTAGAGGCCACTGGAGTTAGACATGGCCGGTAAACGGGCAGCTTCATAAAATGCTGCTCGAAGCCCCGTCCTTCTGCATCTACCCTTGGTGCGGCAGATGAGACGAAAGGTGGCAAGATAACTACAGACGTTAAAAAACACGGCTACATTATAGAAACTCCATTCTTCAAAAAACAGCAAAACTAGTAGATAAAAACTGCTGCTGTCCAGGCTCATATGAGGACTAAGAACTTTTGCAATTCAGCAACGCTTTGGTCTCTTAAGCCTCTAGAGGTTCGAACATTACAAACAATGTATTAAAAAACAGACTTTAATTTAAGAGAGAGAGAAAACCACCGTCTTCCCACACACTAGAGCAAGCAGAAAATCAGGCACATTTTTGTCTACTTTATCCTTGAAGTAATCTATGCAGATTACCTTGCAGTTCAATCCCCATAGCAGCTCTGTAAAAGAGCTTTTATTCCATTTTACAGAGAGGCTTACCCAGGATGGGAGTCCCTGTCGGTGCTGAAAACGGGACTCCCAAGTTCCCAATTCTCAATCCTGGTGCTCTGATCGCTTAACTTTCTTGCACCACAGAAACCACATATTATATTGCTTCACTGGCAAACGTTTTAGTGCAACAGAGTTCTTAAATGAAAACCAATTACCTAGCATGCTGGGCTCTCCCTCCAGCAGTGAAAGTATGTACTTGTTAAGGAAGAGCGTGCAGAAGCTGAAGAAAAACCACAAGGTGAGGTAGATGAGAGCATGGGAATTCCAGATGCCCAAGTCCGACTCAATGACTGTGGTCTCCGTGATAGTGATTTTCAGTACGTTCTCCTCCGGTACGCTGTCACTCCTAGCAATTACGAATTTCTCACTCCGATTAGCAAAGAGAGAGTCCAACGGAAACAATGCCTTCCCCTTTGGCTTCTCTTCAAGAAGGGGTGGATCAGAGCCCTCCAGAGTCTGAGTGCTCGTTACAGTCGACATGCCGATGTTCAGAGACTACTGTTCAGACTTAATGGAAAGCAACATTGACTTTGTCTAGAACTTCACAAGGAAATTAAATCTCACAGCGTTCTTCTTTCAGCTCCGTTGGTCCATAAAAGTTTGTCTGGTCCTACAACCAACATCTTGTTTGAAAATAAAACTTCAAATGCTTCTTCCTGCAGTCTGTTGCCCTTTCTGCCAATGGAAAAAAAAAAAGCAAAGAGTTCTTCACTACTTAACAATGCCATTTTTAAATATTCATGGCAGAGAAACGCCAGGTTTCATCTGCGGTTTATGAAGGAGACAAAGATTTGCATTTGTTGCATTGCTTAAGACATACATTTCTACTTGTTAATGTGATCATAACACGCAGAAGTACAGATCTGCCTTGACTTCTTTTGTATTTCGAGGCAGCCAGTGCCAAACTAAAACAAAACAGGTTTCTAGGTAGTTATTACCTTCCTCTGTAATTATGTTATTCTCATTCAACCTGCTGCTTTACATTCTGTCTGGAAAATGTCTTTACAGGTCACAATTCTGTGCAGGAGTGCATTTATGGTACTATCCCCATGGTTTACACTGCTATAGCCATTTTTTTTAATGAGATACAAAAATGCATAAAGCAAACAGTGGAGAAAAATAGAGAGAGAGAGGACTTTAATCAGCCCTCAAAGACCACATGCTTTTATACCTTTTGATCTTGTAAAACAAAACAGGAAAAGAAATTCCCAGGTGTCTAAGCCTTCTGATCATATAGCAAAGATAAGTGGTGTGGTGAATAACATGTAGCATGGGTACTTCAACCACACTGTAGTGTAACACAAGCAACTACAGCAATCCTTATAGTACAATTCTGGAAAAAGAGAACAAACCTGGGAATACAGGTATCTAGTTGTTTCCTATCTGAGGATCCACTTTTGAACTGTAAAATAAAGTTGGGTGAATCTATTCTGCCACATCAGTTGCATTACAGTGTCAATGTCAAACAATGTATCAGTTGCACAAATAGGGCCCAACATTGGTAAAAAGGAGCCAAACCATTCTGTCTGTCTTAATCAGCAACATTAAAAGCCACCTTTGGATGTTTGTCTTTGCAACTGATACCCAAAATACAGACTATCAGAAAGACAGAAGAAAATGGAATAGGTCAGACAGCAAACAGACGGTATACAAGGTCTTTCATTACAGAGATTAGGGTTGCACATCAGCAGGTCTTATAGGATTGAGCAACCTGGAAAACACATTTTAGAATATCAGTGCCCGAGAGGACACATCACTCACTGCACAGACAAAGTACAGAGACTGCCAAAAACAGCACTGTATGGTGGAAAGTTTAACTATGGACATCTTGGCAACACTGTTACGCAAGGATGCCTCTGAACAATGGCAGCACAGCAAACACTGCCTGGCAGGTGAACACACACAGGGGCATGCACCTGGACGGGCTTGTATTGGCTGAAACGCTTACTGAAAAACTGGCCAGGGCACATATTTTATTTTCTTTGCTTTTTAAAGCTAGACTTGACATGAACATTGCAACCCGCCTCAGACACATGGATGAAGCAGTTAAGACGTTACTTTATCCCATCCAAGCAGCTGTTAATTTTGCATTGAAGTTTTCACTTCTCAGCTTTTTCATTTATTTTACTTCAACGAAGCAGCAAGAAGACTGCCTCTCCCCAAGTCCTTTTCCAAGAGCAGAACACCTCTGATTTAACAGTGCACTAAGATACAGACCTCTCCTAGGCTGCTGTCAATAGCTTCCTGCTGATTCATATATGCTTCCAGGGGGCTTAATCCCACTTATGAGCTACAGTATTTTTCTTAAAGGACAGATTCATTAAGACTGCTGCAGAAGAAATTCTGTTCCAGCTCAGTCCCAATGCTCTTAAGCACCCCAGTTTGCATGAGGCCAATTAGCACAGTTATACGGAAAGCCCCCTTTACCCTTTGCTCTAGTGTCATCAATTGCCGGGAGCAGCCCACCACATCCTCACGCAGGCATGAAGAACCGAGCCCTGAACTAGGAGGATGCCACGACCAGAACGTGAGGAGGTTCTGCAGCAGTTCGTGACAGAAAGCCACAAATGCTTGATATCTCCCGCTGGGGGAAAAAAAAACTAAAATCTTTGTGTTACACAGTAGACTTATTCAGGCTCAAAATTTATAAGGTAACCCACTGCCGTAATATCAGAGTGCCCCACTGTCTGCTGATCTGGCAGGCTCAAAGCAAACAATTGAGGAAAACGTCCCAGAGTAAGTTCAGTGCTGAAGTTCACTAATAGGAACACCTTTCCAAACAGCTCTAGCTCTTACCGGATGAATACAAATGACAGAACAGCCTGTTTCCCAAAGGCTTTGGGCTATTATCTGAAACCTTTGGGGGCGAAGAAAACAAAGGAGAAGGCTATGAAACATCAGGACTTTCAGGCACCCCAGGATGCAGTGAAGATGCAGCCAGTCAAGCGACTCCTCAAAGCACCCTGCAGCAGAGCAGCGAGGCGTCTCATTGTTCTGGTGTGGCTGACCCAGTAAACGCTGTGGATCCAGACATATATGACAACTGTAGTGATATCAAATGGTACCAGTATAAACGTATAGGGCATATCCAGCCAAGGGCACCTGTGTTTTTTCCCAGGGACAAACAACAGCAATGCAATATGTGCTGCTCCTACTTGTACCCAGGGAATGCCCGTACACACATGCAGTGCTGTGTAGCAAGTTGTCCCAGGTGGAGTAGGGGAGGCTGGGGCCTGGAGACCTCTGGGGCTCCAGTGGTGAGGATCTGGGATCTGGAAGCAGGGAGCCTGTCTGGCAGCTGGAGTATGGCTCCAGCTGGCCAGGCTCTGGTTTTGGGTGGTGCATACTGCCCCCACATGCGTCACCCCGCTTCTTAGGTGTGGCTTTTTTTCATAGCAGGATCTCCCGGTGTCAACACCCACCACCCCAACCACACTGCTAATTAGCAGCATGGGGAACACCTGCATATGCAGAGCACGCTGTCTGGACCCACCCTCACAGTACAATTTAAGTCTGCATGATTTTGTATCCATGCAAATGTAGCAAAACCATTGCCGCTTTAACCCTGTTTCATTCAGGTCTAAGATTAGGAAATTAAGCTAACTTACACCCCTAGGAGATCATACTCTTGTAACAGTTACAGTATAACAGCTGCTGCCCACTCCCAGGCAGCTGCTCCCCTTCCTTTTAAAGCAGTTAAAAACAGGATTGTCCATATTCTCTGTATTCCCTGTATGCAAGAAAAACAAGAAATAGTGGAGGGGAGCTAAACTGCTGGTTAGCCAAATCTCAATTGTTAACTGGTACTTGTAAATCTGAGATTTACTGCTTCTGTTCTCAAGCCTTGAGAAGCACGTCAACTACTGTATCTTATTGCTTGCACTCTCCCTGATTCAGCGAAGAATATGCTCCTAAATTCTTATACCTCAAGAGAGTCTCTTATATCAATGACCCAGGAGGTAATAAAAATTTGTTTCTACTATTAAAGCTTTTTTAGTCACTGGAACTTGCCCATATCCACACAGCTACTCAAGAGGGAGGCTTTGCAGGACTGAGCTGTAAAATATATGCAGAATATGACGGCCAAAAGAAAAGTGTACAGGAAATTACATTAAAGCCCTGGGGAATAAACTGGAACAGATTATGGTAGCTGCCAAGCCAAGAGAGAGATTAAATGTCATAAAATATTTATCTTGAATATTCATAGCTGTTTAATGTACAGAAGAGCTGGACTAAGTCTCTTAAAATCACTGCTCTGCTTATTGAACTGTTACTAAAGTTAGAAAAGCCAAACTAGTGAGTTCACTACCACGTGTATTGTAACTATGCCCTGCCACTGAGGGCTTGATTTTGAAGGAAAAAAAAATGATTTAGGAACAAAAACTAAGGAGATTACACAGCAAAATATCTTCTTAGGGCAACATGCCTCTCTGAGCTTGCAAAATGAACTGAATTCTCATTGCTGCGAAATTGAGCTACTTCATTTAAATGGGATTTAGAACAATATGTCAGCAGAATAAAGGAGAATAGGGGATTTCCAGCCACTCGCAAATTAATCAGACTGTAGTACCATGAAGCTATTTCTATACAGACATTAAGCTTTCAGGATATTAAACACAACACTGAAAAAAGCCACGCTTTCTGGCCTTGAAGGTGGGTCTCAACCCAATTAACAGTAATCCACTACTCGTCGATTCAGAACAATACTGGCAAATCTGCTGGAGGACTCCCAGGCTCGGTTACTAGGGCTGTCTTTCCACATCACCCTTGTTTTGACCCAGCAGCAGCAGTAACATTTCACAGTTCCTACTCTGCAGCCACTTAGAGACAATAGCTACAAAGTGCAAAACAAGAACTGTCTGGTGGAGAGGGAAACCATCACACAACAGCTCAGAGTAATAAATAAAAGCTATATCTACAAACTGCAGGGGAGTTAGGTTGGCAGAATGGAATCAATGTTGGAATTTAACCAAGACCTTGGGAAAAGCAGCACAGCACTAGCAATAAGACAGGAGTGTTACCAGAACTGGGTGCCCCAGTGCCATTGCTAGTGGAAGGGGGACTGCCACCTTTTGAATCTGCATTACCTCCCACCCACCCCCATACACCTGGGATTCCCTTAAGTATTCAAGTACTGTATGCCAACATAACAAACATGCTGGGTTCATAAAGGTTGGGCTTAGCTGTGACCCACTGGCATTTACAGTACAGATTGGAAGTTAAGCCAAATAGTGTCCAAAACCTGTGGTTCACTTGAACCCAGAAAATCTTGTTTAAAATATTCCAGGTGTGCAGGGTTTGTAGTCACCCCTGACCTTTTCCCCCCCAATTTAAATAAAAATACTGCTCTTGGGTTCCTACTTTTAAATTAAAACACTCCTGACTATTTACTGCACTGCCCTAAATACAAGACAAAGTGACCCCTCATCAGCATGGGGTGTGGAGGAAGCTATATCTTGGATTCAAGTACCAGCCTGAAGCAGGCACAGGGCCAAAGCCAGAGCTGAGCTGCTGCCGGCCCCAGGCTGGGACGGCTTGTTTGGCAGGGGAGGGAGCTCACAGCGAGGGGAGCTGGGGGAGTCTGAAGGGAAAGGGCCCTTTGCCTCCCACCACAGCAGTGGGGAGGGACAAAATAAAGACAACTTTCCTCTAATTCAATTCTATATATGGCAATTTATAATTTTCCACCTATAGAATCTAATTTTTAGGGGGGTCCTCTAAAATTCAAAGTGGTCTTGGATTTGGGTGAATATGATAAAATGAAAGGTATTTTCACAGCCTTCCCAACAGTGCCATAATGCTACAGTAACACAAGCAATGAAATAAAATGAGGCTTCCTACTTCAGCAACATTTTTACATCCTATTTCATATCATTCATTAAAGAATATGACATTCAGTAAAGGTTACCACTATCAATAAAACAAAAGGAAAAAAAAAAGGTACGCATGTACCCCCAAAATTACTGACCTGCTGCCTTAAATTGACCGGAAGGTCTTAAATTGGCTGAAATAGTTCCCCCATCTGGGATTAATTCAGTCTTCCTCCCTTGATACCAACCAGAGGCTGATGTTCACCAACGGATGAAAACGTGGCAGTGGCTGGGAGACTCGTCCTGTTGGAATACACATGCATTAAATCTTCTGGCTCATACAAATCAGCAGCAGGCAGCGTGCTTTTAGCTGTTCTCCGTATCACCCCCTAACAGTCAAAATGGACTAAGAATAAATTGCCACACATGGAAATAAGTAAAGAAATAATACCCAGTAAGCTTTCCACTGGCTCAAATCAATAATACTGAGGGTATGACAGAACTAGATAAAAATCTAGCCGAGGTGTCTCTAGCTACATATGAAAACAGCACACTTGTCAGACCATTTAAGAGGCTCCGTGCATACAAACACCCTTTCTTCCCTATTATGAGTTTGACCAGCAACACTCACTGTCAGCTGAAGCAAAGAGATGAAAAAGAACCTCTTTTTAAGTGCATTGAATAAAAAAAAAAAAGAGAGAGCGCCCAGGAGAACACAGGTTCAAAGACACGATTTTTAAACTCATAAGAGTATTATCTTTCATAAAATATCCTCCCCCACCATACTAACTGCTTAATCAATCTGAAAACTGGGAAATTGCATTTGTCAGCGATTAGATCCAACCTTTACTGTCCCAAAGTTTGATTACCAAAAGGCTCAACACATTTGCTGTCAACACGTAAAGCAGCCTGGGAGGCTCACTGCCAACAGCGGTTCATTCACACAGTCTTAAAAACAGCAACAGTTTTGGTAGGATGTTATGGCATAAGCCCAATGTTTGTAGGGGTTGCTTTCGAGATGGTTACAATAGGCATTTAGAGCCTAGAGCGCAACAGTTCTCCAACGGATGAAGAAACCCGCACTTCTAGGGAAAGAGAAAATGCAAACGGGAAGCAGCAGTGCAGATCAGCAAGGCTACTGATAATTCAACTCCATTACCTATAGGCTTTTGGTGGCAGGAAAACATCATAATAAGCCTTAATACTGCACATTAATGTAACTGGCCAGGGCTATGGCAACTTAATCAACTGGTCTCAAGTACAGCTGATCTAGCAGCACCATCTTCCAACAAACTTAAAAAAAAAAAATCAGCAAAAGATGTTCCTAACTCTCAGCCTTTTTCTTGACAGAAGGCACCAGATTAACTGGGGGTGGAGGAAGGCCGCAGCTGCAGGCATGGAGCAGAAATTACAATGCTGACCCGAAACATTCCTCACATGACCCTTTTGAGGTTTTCTGTGGCAGCACCGCAGATGGCAAAAGCAGCCAACTGGGCTGCTTCCACCCGACACTCCTTGGGAACACCCAGTAATCCTGTTTAAAAAGGGAGCATGGAGGGAAAAAAAGGCCAAGAGCCTCCTCAGAGCCAGATTTTGAGAAACAACAAAAGGATCAGAAAAAAAAAAAAAGAAAATCAAAACCCACTTGGAGAGCAAACATCACCAACCCAGCGCCGTCATGGGAGTAATTACTAAACTAGCCTCTCCAGCAAGCCTGACTTTCTGACCTTTGCTTTGAAAGTGTTTACACTGTACACAGTTATTTGTGAAGGCGGACTGGAGTCAAATAAATATAACAATTATTTTTCCACTAAGGCACCCACAAACTGATAACGCACATCAAGAAAAAAAACAACCAGTCACATTACTAAATACAGAGTGGCTATTTAAATAAAGATATATATATATGTACAAGCATAGATACAAGCAGTAATCTATTCAAATGGTAGTAGCATAGAAGAAATAAAAAGCGCTGCTCCTCGTGCACTTTGGCATTCTCTCTCAAGTGTATTACAAGCCAGCTTTTGAGCACAGCTCTTCCTTCCATCAACCATATTGAGTATTTTTAGAATACGACACACTTTCATTGCTGAGTTGTTTCCAAGTCGAGAGCTACCCCTCTCAGTGCTGTGTGGTTTCAGAGCTGCTTCTGCACAGCCTCCCTGCTGCATCTCAGACTGCTCGCAGGTGTCCCAGTGCACTGCATGCAGAATCCCGCTCGCAGGCCCGGTCAGACACCATGCTCTGCTCGACTCAGATACTCTAGGCTGCGGACTTGCCTCCATCTCCCAACAATAGGACAGACACTCGGGCTCTGCTCTACTTACCCAAGAATCAAGTGTTGCCCTCTGTCCATTCATGTTTCTGAGACCAAAAATTCTGCGAGCCACACAAAGAGACCCCAAAGTGAACACCAGCTGGTAGCAAAGACAAAGAAACCCTCTGCGGTGCTCTTCTCCCTCCCATTAACATCCCCATACTTCTTATGAAATAAAGTATTCACCTTCAAAATTTCTAAGAAGACCCCACTCAATAAAGTCTTTCATCCCAAAAGCTAGAGGATTGCAAGCTCTTTCATTTGCAAAAGATACAGCCGATCTAATAGGAACGACAAAGCCAAGCTCCTCGACCCCCTGCAAGTGTCACCCCTTGCAGACAAAAGCTTGTCTTGCACGCCTTGCATTTTAATTGTGTATTTAATATAGGCCACAAACACGCCTAAAACATGGTTCAGACAGTTTAGAGAAAGCCAACCGCATGCCGGCATGCAGAGACTTTAGCCTTAAAGGCATCTATGAGTAAGTATTCCAAATAAAGCTGCAGTGCAATGATGCACAAGGCTCCTCTTCGCGACTTGTGAGCATCTGGAGTTGCTTCAAACAAGCCGTCAAGTCTAAATGACACTCCCCCAAATTTTTTTACACACCCCAAACAAACCAGGTCAGCGAAAGCCCATGCAGCAATGATGACTTCCCCCCCCCCCCTCACATACTGACACTGCTAGCCACCCAGGTCAAACCCCACGCTTGGACCAGGCACCCCCCAGACAGATGCTGCAGAAGTATTGCTGCACTCTCAGGTCTGGCGAATGCATCTCACGTCGGCCAGATCATTCACTAGCCGCTGAGACCTGCCAGGGTGCCTCCATGTACGAGCACCCTTTGCTAGTGCAGCTCGCAGACCACCACGGGACACTGCCAGTGCATTTCAGTCCTGCCTTGTTAATCCTGCGCAGGCTTTTCCTGGGGCCCAGTGACAGTTACACACACCGCAACGCTGCACCAGGGACCCGGGTCTTCCACCACCGTCCTGTCACTCCTCACCGACGCTGGCTGGGCCCAGGCCTCCAGCAGGGGTGGATGCAGGGGGTGCGGTGCGGGAACGGCTGGGGACTTCACGGAAGTGCCAGCCCCGCTCCCCTCCTGCGCGGGGCCGGGGTCCCTTCCCGCACCTGCTCCCAGGGCAGGGCGAGCCGCTCTGCTGCCCTGGCCCGGCGCCGGCCCAGCCGAGGCTCATCGCGGAGCGGCTGGGGTGCTCTCCCGCCCCGGGGCAAGGGGGGCCGAGAGGCGGAGCCTCACTTGCTGCAGGGGCCGACACAAAGCCAGGCCGGGCGGTCACGCGGCGGGGGAGCGGGGAGCCTGGGCCCGCGGGGCCCCGGCCCCGGCGTGCGTACGGGGTCCCCCGGCCCCGGCACCTACCGCGGCGCCAGCCACCCCCGCTGGCCCGAGCCATTCCCGCCGGGCCGGGTGCTAGCGGCTCCCGCGGCTCCTCCTCCTCCTCCTCCGCCCGCCGCCGGGGCCGCCCGGCTCCTCCCCGGAGGTGCGGGGGCGCAGCCCGCCCCGATGCCCGGCCCCCGAGCCCCGCGCCGGGCGGAGCGGCACCAGCGTCCCGCCGCGCCTCCCGCTGCGGCCGCGGGGGTCTCGCTGCCAGGAGCATCCCCGGCCCTCGGACGCGCTACCTCGCGGCTGCTCCTGCTCGCGCCGCCGCCGCCGCCGAACCGGCCCGCGCTGAAGTCACAAGGAGCCGCAGCGCGCCCCTCTGTGACCGAAACACGCGGCCGCCCGGCCCGGCCCGCCGCCTGCGGCCGCTCCTCAGAGGATCTTCCCAAGACAAAGAAACCGGTGCTTAGCTAAAGCAGGCGACGCATTTCCGACCTGAGGAGGCCACATCTGGAGAGCTGGGTCCCCCGGCTACAGGCAGCACAGTCCAGGGGAGGGCAAGGAAAGTGCCCGGGGGCCGGGGCACGTGACTTGTGAGGACACGTTGTCGCAGGAGGGCCAACGCAGCGCTGCGGGACCCAGGGACACGAGCAGGAGGAAGGACCGGGGGGATCAGAGGCATGAGTGACCCGTGCCTCCTGCAACCCGGGAGTGGCAGCCCTGTCAGGGGGGCACCAGCCCTACCGATAGTATCAGTGGTGGGCATCGGGGTGGGGATCAGTCGTCTATGATCGGAGACCTGGTGGTTCTCCACCTATGACTAGCCCATAGGCATAGGGGATAGGCCCTGTAGAGGAGGGATCATGTTGGGAAGGAGGGCGGTGGAGTTGCGCTCTAGGCGCAGGAACATTACATCTCCCTTGAAGCGAAGATTGGAAACAAAGCAGGGTCGAGATACAGGGAGAGCACGGGGAAGGGGATTTGACGGTAGGTGTTTTATCACAGACCTCCAAACCAAGAGGAACGGCTCGAGCAGGAGTTCTGTAGAGAAGTGGCAGAGCTGCACACTCAGAGCATGGTCATCGTGGGTGACTTCAACTACCCAGGCATCTCGTGGGATGAGCACTCAGCTAGATCCCATTGCTCACAAAGCTTCCGCGCTCGCGTGGAGGAGCTCGACCTAACACAACAGGTCTACAGGGCAGCCAGGGGCAAGGCGCTCCTAGACTTGGTTTTGGCCAAAGGGGATGATCTAGTGAGCAAACTGAGGATTAAAGGGAAACTGGGTGGCCGTGGCGATATGATCACTTTCTCCATCCACTGTAAGGCAGGGAAATTGGCCAGTAAAGTAGAAATCCTTGATTCTAGGGAAGCTGACATCCACAAACTTAGCTCAGCAGGAAAGTCATGGGCCTCCTGAAATTAAAATGAGAAGCCTGCAAAGGATGGAAGTTAGGAATAACTACCAAAGAGGAGTATTCAGCAACAGCTCACACCTGTAGGGAGCAGATCAGGATAGCGAAAGCACAAACTGAATACAAATTGGCAACTGGAATCAAGGACAACAAAAAGTCCTTTAGATATGTAGGAAGTTGGAGAAAAAATAAGGGAAGCATAGGAGCCCTGAAGAATGACATGGGACTGTTGACATCTGACACAGGACAAAACTGAACTCCTGAACGAATACTTCATGTCATTTTCCACCAGTCTACGGGTGTTAGCCTGCTTGACAGCGCACAGGATGATCATGGTGGGGGTGACCACACGCCTGTAGCTGGTGTAGATCTTGTGGGGGAGCACCTACAAAGGCTAAATAGCTGCAAGTCAGCAGGACCAGATGAACTACACCTGAGGGTGCTAAAAGACCTGACCGATGGCCAAGTTATACAAAGACTCGTGGCACTCAGGAGAGGTCCCAGGAGATTGGAAGAAGGCCAACTTGGTGCCTATCTTTAAGAAAGGGAGAAAGGAGGACCCAGGAAATTACAGGGCAATCAGTTTGACCTTAATCCCTGGTAAAATGCTGGAGAAAAGAATCCATTACAGACGGGCTAGCAGAAGGCAGCAGTCTGGAGGACAGCAGTCTGGAGGACAGCCAACGTGGTTTTGTTATGGGCAGGTTATGCCAGACCAACCTCATTTCCTTCTACGATCAGGTTACTCACCACCTGGATGGGGGAAATGAGGTTGTTGTCATATACCTGGACTTCAAAAGGCCTTTGACCTGGTCATCCACAAAATCCCCATGAAAAATTGGGGGAATGTGGTCTCAACTATTTTATAGTCCAGTGGCTACTACTTTTAGGTAACTGGCTCTGTGGCAGGACCCAGAGAATATCGATTGATGGAACGGAGTCATCATGGCAGAGGGTGACCAGCGGTGTCCCTCAGGGTCCGGTACTCGGACCAGTGCTTTTCAACATGTTCATCAGATTTGGATTTAGGTATTAAAAGTGAACTGGCAAAGATTGCTGATGACTCCAAACTATGGGAGAGCATGGCCACTCTTGTGGACAGGCTAGCAATACAGGCTGACCTGGACAGCCTGCGAGGGGGGCAGACCCCAACCTGATGTTGTTTAATACAGATAAATGTAAAGTGCTCCATCTGGGGAGAATTTATTTTTTTAAATATAATTTGTATCCAAGGCCATATTAGCCAAAACTAATTCCAAATCCAAGAGTCCAGAACCATAAGCAGCCCTACTACCGGCAAACATCCTCCACTGCACCTGGGGCTTTGGATGTTTCAAACTCTTTGGCAGGCATCCTACTTGCAGGCCCAAGCACAGAGGTTTGGATGCCCCCAAGTTTTGCTTGCCCGTAGCCATAAGGGCCTCAGAGCAAGCAAGGGAGGAGACTCCCATTTCCATAAACTGGCCTTACAGCCACTGTACCTTGGCAGGTACTGAATCACACCAGAACAGCAGCTCTCCCATGAGGTGGTTCAGGAAAACTGCCTTCTTGGACACAGATACATGGTATTTCCCCAGCCAGTTGAAGCCACTACACTTGATCTGAGCTTTCAAGAGGCTGAGAAGCGATAACCTGCCCAGGGCCGGAGAGGGAGTGGGATAGATTCAATTTTATTAGTAGATGTTAACAGCCGTGACCCAAAAAATGACAAAGTCAGAAGGGAAATACACCCAAGTGAGGGACTAACATAGGAGGGATGGGGGCGAGGAGGGGAACACACCTAGGTTACAGAAAAGATGTTAGCCAACTAAGCCCAGAGGTGGGGGGAAAAGAAGGGAGGGGGATTGCGATGCTGAGAGAGAGAAAATAGGTGCACACAAACCTATGCAATGGTCTGCAATGGTGGAACATTGTACAGGTTGATCTGAGCCTTCAAGAGGCCATCTGGGGAAGAAATAACTGAAACACACTGACAGGCTTGGCACTGCTATGCTTGCCAGCACCACAACTGAATGCGTGTTATGACAGACAGCAAAATGAACATGAGCTGCCAATGCAATGCCATACCTGGCAGAGGTAATCAAACACTGGCATGCATCTACCGAGGCATCAAGGAAGGCAAAGGATGCCATCCTCTCGCTCTACTCAGCCTTGGTGAGACCGCAGCTGGAGTACTGCACCCAATTCTGGGCGCCGCACTTTGGGAAGCACGTGGAGAAGCTCGAGAGAGTCCAAAGGAGGGTCAGGTGCATAATTAGAGGCCTGGAGACCAGTGCATATGAGGAGAGGCTGAAAGATTTGGGACTGTTCAGCCTGGAGGAGACTTGGTGGTCTCAGGGCACAGCCAGGCTGGATGTTAAGCACGTGCTCCCCGGGGCGTGTGAAGCACTGGGACAGGCCGCCCCCAGCGCTGGGGGACTCTCCATCCTCGCAGGCTTTTAAGACCTGGCTGGGATGGTGTAGCTGAGGCTGGTCCTGCTGCGAGCAGGAGGGTCAACTAGATGTGACCCCCGAGGTCCCTCCACGAGCGCGAGACAGCCCCTTTCCAGGTAAGACAGCGCGAGGTTATTCTTAACAAGGAAGATCTTATTGATCCATTGAGGCTGCTGACCACCGTGCTCCCACCACTGCGGAGCTGCGGTCGGGGCCTCGCTTGTGACATCGCTCGGGTTTAACGCGGATCAGTGGGAAGCGCCTCCCGCGTACACACGACCCTGCCCCCCCCCCGCGCGGGTTTCTGCACAGGGCGGCCCCGCGGCCGCGCCGAGGCTGCGCATCTCCATGGCGCTCCCGTCCCGCCGGGACCCCGAAGCTTCCCGCTACCGCCCAACCCCGGCTGCACCCGCGAGGGAAGTGACGTCTAGTGGTTGCCAGGCTCCCCCGGAAGTGGGCGGTGGACCCGGAAGCGGGGCGCAGCCGCTCCAGCCATGTAGCGTCCGCCCCGGGGGAGCCTCCCACGGCCATGGAGCCGGCCGAGAGCAGGTAGCGCCGGGGCGCGGCCTGGCCCTCGCGGGCACCCGTAGCGGGAGGGCGTGGCGAGGGTGTGGGGCGCGGCGCCTGCCGGCGCTGGCCGGGCTCGGGACACCGCCCTGGCCTCGAGTCTGGGGGAGGAGCGTCACCCCCTTCACCTGGCGCTGGTGGTACGGCCCGGCCCGGCCCGGAACCGGCTACCTTGCCTATGACGTCACGGCTGCTCTCCGTGACGTCATGGCAGCAGCCTCCCTGCCTTGCCCCATGACATCATCGCACTGCTTTGTGACATCGGTGCTGGACTGTGTGATGCCACTGGGTACTACCTGCTCCGTGATATCATTACACTGCTGGGTTTTGTGATGTCATTGCGGCAGCATCTGCCCCATGACATCATCACACTGCTTTGTGACGCTGCTGCTGGGCTGTGTGATGTCACTGTGGCAGCATCCCTGTCCTCCACACGCCGCGTGGCGTTGCCCGTGCCGTGCTCCCCAGGCGTTGTGCTGGGCCTGCGGCAGGTGCAGACCTTGCCAGGGCCGTGCTGTCCCCTCGCAACCAGGGCTGGCCTCAGGAAGGGCGCGGCGACGCAGCCATGCAAACGCGCCACCGCCCCGCACACGCTGCACGGGTGTCAGGCGGATCCCGGGGGCACGCGCCCATTGGCACTGAGACGCTAAAACAGAGCGGTGCCGAGGGAGCTGGTGACTGAGCGTCTGCAGCTCCGTGAGCTGGTTTGTACGTGCCGCGCGGCGGCTGTCCCATCTCTCTTCCCCGGCGCTGTCAGATAAACATGGCTTTGCTCTGCTCGTCCTGTCATTAAAGGGATCTTCCTTTTCCTCCACCCAGGGATAGTGCAGACCTCCCACTGCCAAATTTAACACCAAGGCATCAAGAACTTATTCCCACCCCCTGCGGCCCTGTAAGTACTTGAACTACGTACTTAGAATAGAATTGACCAGTCAAATAATCTGTGTGTATTGTTTGTTAGAAAGTGGAAGTTGATACTGTGAGCCCCTCAGTTGAAATAAACTGTAGGAAGTCTTGAAATCAGTTGGGGAAAATTGCTAAATGAAGCTGTGTTGCAATAATTATGTTCTGCTAACCTCTGCCTCCAGATGACTCTCAAGCTCCACGTGCCTGTAATACAGTCTTTTTCCTATTATCAGCACAGAAAAATATTTTGTCAACGTGGCATAGCCTCTTCCCAGCAACAGGCTCCAAGGATTTGTTCATTCCCAGCAGATCTGAAAACAGCTTATTCACGGCCTCAGGACATCACCCAGGAACTTTAAGCATTACATTAATTTTCAACCCAAAGTTCTAAAATGAGAGAGGCTTTTGGGTGTGACAGGGGAGAAGATCATTCATTGTCCTTGTAAGCATATTGTAGGTTAAAAGCCTTGATATCAGGGACTTTAGCTTTACAGTACCCTGCACTCCTGGGCAGCCCTATGAAAAGCAGAATTTGATCCCAAGGGGTAAAATAGATGAGTAGTGAGACATTGTAGGGCTGGAAACAACTGCATAACAGTAAATGGCTTCCCCTCATTATAGTATGCAATGGCATGTATTAAAAGAAGGACAGTTTAACCAGTGTTGCATTTTTTGAGTTCAATGCCCTGATTTCAAACAGCCCTAAGTGTTTAATAATAGAGTTGAAGTGTAGCCATGATGGTGCTGGAAACATATGAGGCAAAGGGTTTTTGTGATACCTTTTATGGGATCAACTGTGTAGTTGGAAGAGAAGTCTGACAAACTTTCAGATGCCAAGCATCCTCTACCTGTCCTATGTGTTTATACGTATTTCCTTTAATTCCAGATAAAGCCTTGGTCAGAATTGTCCTTCCCAGTCAAGATCTACTTCTGTGTGACTATCCTGTCTTTGTTGAGTGTAATAGGACTAACCATAGAGACCCTTGTTCGACAGAGAGATGAAGATTTCACCATTTCTCTTATACAGTTGATTGGAGTTGGTAAGAAATAACCAGTTCCTATGTGTTAAAACTGGTGCATTGATTCACAATGATATCAGCAAATAAAGCGTAGCTCGGGCTTCTGATTGTGTTCTGCTTGATATAATAAATGCATTATGCCATGATCCTGTATAAACAACCTTGTGTTAGTTTAGCAGTGCACACTTCTCTATTATTTTAGGCAGACCATCAGCAATAAAAGTAATGTCATGTAGAGAACAGTTCTTTAAATAGCAGCAACTATTTTGGTTCCAGGATTGTCTTTTGGTCACTTTTTTCCTATTGGTTTTGCATGATTTTATTATAGTGGTTTCCCATTGGGCAGCTAGGCCAATGTTTGGGTTTAGGACAATATCATTTTATTTAGACCTACATAGTCTCTGCTGTGCCCAAGAGTGGCTGCCAGCTTCCATTTTTAAAACATCTCTACTATAACAGATGCATAGTGTCTCTGCTCAGCCAGTCTCTCAAGTGGAACCTGATTCCAAAAGTGTCTCCTTACGCTGCAAGAAGCTAGACTGGCAAATTGGTTCTTAAAAACCAGAAAATATGGTCTTTCAATGCCACACAAAGCAAAGTTGATGCTTCACCCACAGCATTTTAATAAAGTAAAATGACCACCTTGTTCTCTCCACATCCTTATATTCTAATGGTTTTCACCCTATTGGAAGTATTAGCCCTGTACAGTGGCACAGTTAGAATATGTCCAGTAATAATATCAACAGAAACTGCATTGCAGCTTCCTAGATCCTCCCTAATTCAATCAAAATGAAGCTTAATTTTAAGATAAATAAAGGTATTTAGGGAAGCCTCAGCAGGTGGTATGAGTGGGTTTTGGCTGCTGGCTGGCCAACAGCAGCCTAGGAAAAAACAGCTAGTCACTTTGGGCATCATGCCTGGAGTCTGAGAAGGGCAGCTGGTCTTTGCACAGGGTATAAGCAATTGTTGCCAGGCAGCTTTGATGCTGTCACCAAACAGAGTGAAGGCTGTTGATGTTGTTTCATATTTTCTAATTAACACATGCAAACTAAACAGTAATTTGTTACAGAACTTTGCTCCAACTAGCAGCTGGTGACACAGGAATCATAAGACAAATGTAAGTTTTGAAACATTAGAGTAAAACACTGGTCCATCCAGTTTGGCATCCACTTTTTGCTAGCAGTGGCCATTCTTCAGCAACCCAGAAAGCTGAAGAATGTAAGATCCATTACATTATGTTGCTTAAGAAGATGGTGAAAGCAACTTTCCTGACTCTAATCTGCTTTTCCTCATACATCCCATGTTACTGTTTAGACTGAGTGTGTCTATATGAGATACTTTACTGCGCAGTAAGCGTCACTGTCTACACATGCAGATATTTAAGCTGTGCAGTAAATTGGTCTACCTACTCCAAATGCAGATAGTAAATTCACTATGGAGTAGTTACTGTGCAGTAGTGCATGTGTAGATGGCCATCTGAGAGTAAATTTACTCCTGGACAGCTGGGCAGCAGGAGGCAGGAGATTGCTCTCTGCCCATGGGAGCTGCTTACTGCCGGGGCGGGCTCAGCAGCAGGATGCTCTGGGTCCTGGCTCCACAATCAGAGCAGGGGTTGGGAGATTGCTCCCTGCCCCCGGGAACTGCCTGCTGCTGGAGCAGGCTCTGAGCTCGGAGCCTGGCTAGGACGAGGTCCCTCTGCCCTGGCGGGAGAAAGTTCCCAGCCACTGCTCTGATCACAGAGCCAGGACTGGGAGCTCCCTGCATGGGGAGTTCCACACCCTGCCTGGAGCTGGCTGGGAATTGTCCGGTTTCAGGGAAGGCTCCAGCCAGCTCCAGGCTGCATGTGCAAACTTCTGCATGCAGCCCAGGACTGGCCAGAAACTGTCACAGTCTGGGCCAGGTACCAGCCCCACAGCTCTTCCAGCTCCATGGGGCTTGGAAAGAAGTATTGGGTAGGGACACGTCCCAGCCCTGTCCTAATCTGCTGGTGGGACAGCTAGCAGCAAACTCCTGGCTGGAAAGGAATTCCCCACCCAGCTGGGAGCTGACTGCTAGCTGTCCCACTGATAGATTGGGTCAAGGGGCTGGGAAACAGCTGTGAGAGGGGCAAGGAGAGGAGGACAGGTCCCAGCCAGCCATAGGGAAGCTCTTTTGGGCACAGAGCTTATCCCCATGTGCATAGGGTGGGAGAACTCTTCAGCAAGAGCTCTCCTACCCAATGCACATCATGACCCCTCCCCATCTTTAGGAAAGCTGACTTTGTTAAGCTGAGGAGGCTTGTTGTCAAGGCCCTAAGGGGCCATGATTCAACAGGGAGAAGAGTCCAAGAGGAGTGAGTGGTTGCTCCTTAAGGGTGCGATCCTGAAAGCACAAGGGATGTCCATCCCATCTCAGAGGAAAGGTAGCCAAAGGGCACAGCAACTGCCTTGGCTCAGCAGGGAACTTGTGGACCTTCTCTGCCAAAAAAAGAGAGGCTTATAAAGGATGGAAGATAGGAATCACCACAGAGGAGGAGTATTCTGCACTGGTCTGTACCTGTAGGGAGTGACCAGAAAAGCCAAGGCTGCAACCAAACTCCACCTGGCAACATGTATCAAGAACAATAAAAAGTCCTTTTTCAGATATGTGGGGAGTCAGAAGAAAAACTAGGGTAATACTGGACCCCTGCTAAACCAAATGGGACAACTGATAACAGACATCCAGGAAAGCGCCAACCTGCTTAATGGGCACTTTGCATTGGTTTTTTGTCAACCCAAAGGGACCACCCCGCCTAACATGATACGGGATGTCCAGGGTGAGGGTGAATTTATACTCCGCATCAGCGTAGACTTTGTAAAAGAACACTTTGAGACGCTGGATACCTTCAAGTCAGCGGGTCCTGACAGATTGCACCCTAGAGTACTTAAGGAGCTGACAGGAGTCGTAGCCCAGCCACTGGCAAAGATATTTGAAAACTCCTGGTGCTCAGGTGAAGTACCTGAAGACTGGAAGAAGGCCAATGTGGTACCCATCTTCAAGAAAGGGAGGAAAGTAGATCCAGAGAACTACAGGCCAGTCAGCTTGACCTCTGTCCCTGGAAAGATTCTGGAAAAAAATCAGAGCCCATTCTTGTCAAGCTGGCCAATGGCAACATCCTGAGGGACAGCCAGCATGGGTTTGTTGTGGGTAGGTCTTGCCTGACCAGTCTCATTTTCTTCTACGACCAGGTGACATATCACCTGGACAAGGGAGAAGAGATTGACATTATATATCTGGACTTTAAAAAAGACTTTGTTCTGGTGTCCCATGATCTCCTCTTGGAAAAATTGGGCAACTCTGGCCTCAGCTACATCACAGTCCGATGGCTGGGGAATTGACTCAGAAGCTGGACCCAGAGAGTGGTAGTCGACGGAAGTGTATCAACATGGTGCTCTGTGACCAGTGGTGTCCCCCATGGCTCCGTCCTTGGACCTGTACTTTTTAACATCTTTATTAATGATGTGGGCACTGGTGTCAGAAGTGAACTGGCCAAGTTTGCCAATGACACTAAACTTTGGGGTAGAGCGTCCACACCTGAGGATAGGCTGGTGATCCAGGCTGACTTGGATAGACTCAAAAAGTGGGCAGATACAAACCTGATGACATTCAATACCAATGAATGGAAGGTGCTTCACCTAGAGGGGGAAAAAAATCCCACAGCTTGCTTATAGGCTCGGCAGTGCTGTGCTCACTAGCACCACGGCTGAAAGGGACTTGGGGGTCACGACTGAGCACAAGATGAACACGAGTCACCAATGTGATGCCACAGCTGGTAAAGCAAACCAAACTCTGGCTTGCATCCACAGATGCTTGTCAAGTAAATCTCAGGATATCATCCTCCCGCTGTACTTGGCCTCAGCTGGAGTATTGCATCCAATTCTGGGCCCCACAATTCAAGAGGGATGTGGAGAAGCTGAGAGAGTCCAGAGGAGAGCCACACATATGATCAGAAGACAGGAGAACAGGCCTTATGAAGAAAGGCTGACAGCCATGGGACTCTTCAACTTGGAAAAGCGCAGGCTCAGGGATGAACTGGTGGCAGCCTATAAGTACATCAGGGGTGTGCGTCAGGATCTGGAGGAAGGCCTGTTTAGCAGAGTGCCCTAAGAGATGACAAGGTCCAACAGTCACAAACTCCTCCAAGACCATTTTAGGCTGGACATAAGGAAGAACTTCTTTACTGTCCGAGTCCCCAAGGCCTGGAATAGACTCCCTCCAAAAGTGGTGCAAGCACCTACTTTGGACTCCTTTAAGAAGCAGTGGGACAACTATCTTGCTGGGATCCTTTGACTCTAGCTGACTTCCTGCCCTTGGGGCAGGGGGCTGGTCTCAATAATCTTCTGAGGTCCCTTCCAGCCCTAATGTCTGTGAAATCAACGTATGGGGCCAGGAGACGGCTATCTCTTAGCCCTGTGCTCCTGCCAGCCTCTGGGCTAGCGGGAGCCTGGAGCTCTCCCTGGCTGCTGCAGGGGAGTAGAGCAGGGTGAAAACAAATCCACTCCCAAGAGACCACCTGTGGACATGCTTCCCAGTAGGCTTACTGCATAGTATTTTTACTGTGTGGTAAGCTTACTTTGAATTCACTGCACAGATAGACATGCCCTGTAACAAGTATTCTACCCCACAGCCAGCAGGTAGATTTGGAAATCTGTCTGTGCATTTCTAACACAATGTCTCTACTGGGGAAAACTACATACATTTAACACGTTACCTGATGTACTGAAGATGTTAAAATTCTCATGTCAGCAAGTTCTTGTTTTAAGATGTTAGCTGGTTGAGGTACAATCATTCAGCGAACACATTAAAGCCACAATTTGTCTATGCAAAGATTTGAATGCAGGCCAGCTAACTTGCATTAACTAACGTGTTGCAAACACAGCTTTCTCAAAGTGCAGACAAGCAAGGCGTAATGCCCTCAGAGAAAGTTGAGCTTCTATGTTTAGTTAAAGAAACACGTTTTTCTGTTGGAACTGTTCCATGTACTCCTTATTATAGATGGAAACTGGTGCTGGTCAAGTAAGGAGCTAGGCTAGGAGTGCGGAGGGAGGGATATCGAGAGTAAGGAAAGGCTAGGCCTGATGGAACAAGCCTAGATGAGAAAATGAAGGCTGAGACTGGGCAGATGGATTAGGACAAGAGGTCTGAGGGGTGGAGATTGACTCCATGACAAGGACTTGGATGGGTAAGAGACAGCACAGAGTTCTGGACAGATTAGAGAGACTGTGCAAAAGAAGTCACATTTTGTGGGTAGTGGGGAGGCAAGAAAAAGATACAAGAGTCTATTCGCTGTAAAATCCAGCCTAGAACCTGGAATGGGCCCCTCAGATTCCTTGTCTCTGCTGTCAGCAAATATCAGTGAAATCCACTGGCAAATATGATTTCAAAGAGTTTCCTGCTTTTTTATTTCAGACCTATAAGAACATTATGTGCATTTTCCATGCTTGCACACAAGTGCCTCTCAAAGGGTTCAGACATGTCAATTGTGAGTTCTCGCATCTTAATCGAAGGGGTAGATGTCTTGAATAAAAACAGCAGAGATGCCTTTTCCTAAACGTTCACTAAAAGCAAGTTTTAAAATTCCTTTCCAACTCAATTGCTGTTTTCAGTGCCTTGCGTTTTATGGTATTAGTGTCACTATACAGAAGCCTCTGTAGACTTCTGCAGTACACTAGAAGTGACTTTCTAATATTTAAAAGAAAGAGCAAGCAGAAATAGAAACCTTTTAGGACAAAAGATCCCTGGTCTTATTTTCTTTTTATAGTGTTTAAGGAAGCAAAACAGCTCACAAGGCTATTTTTTTCAGTCTGCTAAGCATGTTTGATAGCCTCTTCCACTCAGTGAGAGTGAAAGGGGAACTCTGTTCTCTTGAACGGTCTAGTTAGAAAAGCCCAAGTGATTACAGAAAGGTGGTTACATTATTTAGAAAACTGGTGCTTCGTTTGCATGTGCCACGTCAGCCCACTCATATCCCAGGAGTACTTGCTCACTCCATGTAGGGAGTCCAGGGAGAGCGTTTCCCCAGAAGGAACTTGGTACTTTTCAGTCACTTGAATGAAACAGAACGGAGATAAAAGGAGCAAATATTCTTTGGGGGAACAGAGAAAAGGTTCCTGTTCTTACAGTGGGAAAAAACTTTCTGCCTAAGTAGGAACAAGGAATCAAAGGCATGAAGAGAAGAACAATAGCTGTTGGCTAAAATCTTAGCGTGACCAGATGCTTCCTCTCAGTTCCAGTCTCATGTCTGAGTCTTTCCTGCATTAGAAAGTTTTCAGGTTTTCTATAGCGAACACAAGTTAAAGTGAAAGCAATCTATCCATTATAGCTACTGTCTAGCAGACAAGTTGTCAGACTGTTCCTAGGTCAAGTATCACCTTCAGCATCACCCATAATGTACTGGGGCAAGTTGAGCAATACTAAAATCCAGTGTGTGTTTGAAGGATGTGGGTGCATGTAGGTTGAATTCCTTTGCCAACACAAGATACTCATCTTCGTTATTGCTCCCATTACGAAGCCTGTGCAATTTCAATTGGTTCTGTTAGCAAAACAAATAACACTGTCGTTTGGTCTGGGTTGCTATTTTGGTTGATATTTTCCGGTGCTGCTTTCTGAGGAATCTGAAAGCAAGCCAAAACATGGTCTTTATATGCTTTGGACTAGAAAACAGTCTCATCTGCATCATGTGTAAGGAACAGATTCCCTGCATGCAATCTTAGTCCAGTTGGTTACTGATCTGTGTTTCCCCTTCTTAGTGTTTTGTGTGTACTACGTGACCAGAGGGATCCTGCAGGAGAATCGCCAGGAGCTCATTGTCTTCGTTCTCTCCATCTTGCTGGTGATGTTTCGATCCATCGTAAACTTCATAGTTCTCGCTGATGAACAAAAGCCAAAGCTCCTGGTCAGCATCCCAGTTTGATTTCTTTTGCTTTTCTCTACACATTAACTTCAAATATCTCAGCAAAGCATCCCACATGAGGCAGCATCACAGGGGATATTGGGCATTTATTTTTCCTGCAGGGGGCCATAAAGTTTGTCATCTAGGTACTATTATGCCCTCATCATCCTAGTTACCTGCATGCAGTACACACATCATTGGATTTTATCTTCACTGCAGCTGGGGAACTGAAGCACAGACCTAGAAAACTGACTTGCCCAAGATCACACAATGAAGTCTGAGCTGGGAACTGAATCCCCTTGCAGGACCCTGACATTAGCCCAAGTTCTCTACCACTATGCAGTAGCTTTGGCATTCAGCTTTAAGGGAAGCTGCAAACCAACTGGGATGAAGGGGTGGCTGAGGGATGTGGTATTTAACTTTCAGTGCTTCTGTTTATTAAGCTAGTTCTGTGCAGGGGTATAGTTAAGCTTCTTCCCTCATGCTTCCAGGTAAAACATCCCCCTTTTTGCACATATCCACTCCAGGGTGGGAAAGAACTTCTCAGCTGCAGTTACCTTGACATCAATTGGGGCGCACAGGAATACTGCAAACAAGTAACTTTAGGGATGAAAGCAGTACAGGATTGGCTCATTCAATTGACATACCAATAGCATATGTAGTTACTAGTCATATATTTACAGTGAGCAGGGTTGAAAGGGTCAGTAGCTAAAAGGCATCAGAGAAATGCAAATTACTTGACTGTATAAATCCAGGCCATCTCCTTATATATTAAACAAGAAGCAGGAAGTGAGGTCTGGTCTGCAAGTTTTATAGGTAGGGGTGATTTTTTTTACGATACTAGTTACATGGATAAAAGCTTTAGTGTAAAATGACAGGTGCTATCCCAGCTTTATTTACTTATTTATTTTTTGCTTCCTGAGCAAGAATAAGCAATACTGGGATAAACATTTTCATACCAGTTATAATTGTATCCACACTAGGGCTGTTTTGGCATTTTAGCTGCAGCAGTACAAGTAGAGCAGCAATAGTTGCTAATGCAGACAAGGCCTCAGATGCAGCTATTTGTATATACCCCGGAAGGTTCAAAGTTATACAGGTTTCCCTTGATGTGTGCTGTACATGCATTCCTGGAGAATGACGCATAAATCAAATTTACATAAAGTGAACCCACTTTACAATGTAACAAATAGGGAAAGGTTCCCATGGTGGGGATGGAGGGAGTGAGGCTGGGAACAGGGAAGGAATGGGGGGAAGGATGTCGCACCCAGGGCTGCAAGAGGCAGCAAAACAGAGGGAACAAAGTGGCACTCATCCCAGCTCTGGTTGCAGTGGCTTTGGGAACAGCCGGCACCAGCTGCCTACAGCCACAGTGCTGCACTGTGCTCCGCCTGTCCCCACTCACCTCTCCTCCTCAGCTGCGCTGTGTCCTGGTGCAGGCAGCTGGTGTCAGCTACTTCCAGGGCCATTGCAGCTGGGGCTGGGGCAAGTGCTGTGGCCTGTGCAATCTGGGGCTCTGCTTGTCCACACTCACCCCAGCCCGTGCTAGAGTGGCCCTGGGAGCAGCCGACACCAGTTGCCTGCACCACAGCACGGCACAGCCCAGGAGCTGGGGTGAGCCCAGGCATGGGGGGACAGGTGGAGCACGGTGTAGCTCAGTGGCTGCAGGCGGCTGGCGCCAGCTACTCCTGGGGCTGCTGCAACTGGGGCTGGGGTGAGTGGGGTCACTGCCCTTTCCCCTCCCCCCACAGACTTATCTACTTGGGCAGGGGACATCTATGCTGATTGCATACAACCAATTTACCTCTCATATAACGAATTATGGGTCTAAATATGCTTATTGCATAAGAGCGAATTCACATATAAAGAACCCACATACATTGAGGAAAACCTGTACTGAACTTCCTAAACACAGTGTTTTGATCATTGAAATGAACAAGGGAGATTCTCTCCTCAGCCCATCGGACTTTCTGTTTCTTTATGCAGACATGGAAATTCCCATAAAGTAAGTTAGGTATGGCCTGATTTCCTTGTTCCTTATCTCTGGTATTTCCAACTGTGATGAATTCATTGTAAGGACCGGCTTTGTCTCCACCTTTCTTTTTATGACTATCTGGCTGTAGTGCAGCCAGACCAAGTAGGCCACTCTAACCATTTGGCTTTTCTTTTCTCATCAGGCCCGCTTCATTCTGATCCTTTTGGTTGGAGCCTTTGATGTCATCTGTGCCGTCATCCTCATTCAGAGTCAAAGTATGATGGCCTTCCGGGTGGGCGGAGCTCTGGAAAGTCTCCAGTCACAGTATTTTATGTTGAACCTTTGCTTTTCGATGTTGACCTTTGATCTTCAGGCACAGGTACTAATAACTTCTGCTTAGTTTTCTTCTCCCATGAATATTAACTGTAAAGTAGAATTGGCTTCAGGCACAGAATAGTTCAGCCATGACCCAGCTCTCAGGTTCTGTTCCTGAGCTTAGCCATTGACTTTCCACATGATCCTCTTTGTGCCTCACTTTCCTACCTAATTACCTTTAAAGGGAAATATGGCTAAAGTCCACAATGTTGATCTAGATAATATTTTCTCCTTGTCGTGTCAGACAAAGCTGAAGCAGTATCATACTATTTGGAAGAAAGTTTGCCCAGAGGTGCAGTGACTCCCAGAAGTATTTCCATACCACTGTTTCCACATTCCTCAAGTGGGAAAGGCTCATCAACAAATAGCTTTGCAGCTTGTGCAGTTCCTGCTTGGGTATCGTTTGAACTGCTGCCTCTATGTTTGGCACGAAAATACTGGATGTGGGAGAATTGCAATCTAGTACAGAACAACTTGACCTAGCAGAGGTTGGGTAGCAACCCAAATCTTCAGATATCTACAGTGAACCACAGAGTCCTCTTTGGGGGAAGGGGGTTCAGTACGAACCATTCCCTTTCCAGTATGCTTCTTACTATACTGCTATATCCTGTGAGCATATTGCTGGTGCTGGTATAGCTTAAAGGGTATAATGTAAGTCCTTGCTTCCCCACTTTGGTACTATCATGTTTTCCTAAGGGAGAGGTATTCTGATTTTTAAGCTGTACCCCCTTTGTCCCCTGGGAGCTGGTGAGATCGTCTCAGTCACTTTGCATCTTTGGACTTGCACAGCTTAAAAATGGCAGTTTCATGGTTTCTCCGTCTCTTGCCTCTCAGCTCTGCTTGTGCGTTCTGCTGCTGACAAGTCTGCATGGAATTACCCTCGCACATAGCATCATCCTAGCAACTGGGGTCCTCTGGGCTTGCCTGAAAGTAACCATTGGCATCATTGCAGTAAGTGTTAATTTCTGAGTAGGACTCTAGGAATTCTATAATTCCAGGGCAGGGGGTCGGCCCTGATGATCTGTTTAGGTCCCTTCCTACCCTACGTACTATGATACTATAATATTATGATAATGGGACAAAATCCGTAGGGAATAGGTGGTCACACTGGGGATGGAAACATGTCTGGGGATCACAACCACCCCACCCTTTACATAGTCAGGAAGCCATGGGTAGGTCCGCTTTGAAAAAGGATGAGTAGCACTGAATTAGGACACTCTTTAAAATGGTAAATGACTAAATTAAGATTGAAATAAGGTCTTACGAATTGGAAATTTTGGATTTTAGGTTAAACTTGAGCACAAGTTCCACTGAAACCTTTGGGAGTTCTGCCCCAGCCAAAGCTGCAGCATCGGGACCAAAGTTGAGTCCACTCTTTTTGTCTGATGTTGCCTGGAATGAGTTAGGTTCAGAATTTCCAGCATTTTTCTGATTGCTTCAACCACTCATGCAAATTCTTAATGGATGAAGTGGTGTTTTGTACAGTGAGTTACACATACCTTTCTGGAAGCCTGCAATTGTTTGCTTTCCCACAGGTACTAATGACTTACGAAGGTAGCCAAGATCATTGGGAATTTTAAAAACCGTTTCCCTCTAGGTGAAATGCTGCATTCAGTCAACTCTCACCTGAAGCCAGGCATCTGTTTGCAAAAGTTGCAACAGACTCCTCTTCCTCCTCCTTTCTGTGAGAATAGCAAAGCCATCTTGAAATGCCTGGGCAGGGAAGTCAGACAGTAAAATTCCCATCTGCACTTTTTCTGTCTGCACTTACATACCTGAATAAAGTGTTAGATCTCTGCTTTCTGGTCGTGTCAGAGACAGCTGAGGCAGGGACGGCATCATGACTAGAAATACATCCCCCATCAGGTTTTCACCGCCAAATGTCAAAAAACAAGTTTAACCTGAATAGCTGCCCTGCATAAATCCCTTGAACTGTGATTTTTCTCAGATTCCCCTGGAGATTGAGAATATGTTACAAGTTACATAATAACCCACACAGTCTCTCTGCATCTGTGGTGAGCTGTTCCTGAATCACTGTAAAGATGCTCTGGTGGATCACCTGCCTGCATTCTTGCCACCCTGCTTTGAGACTTCCCTGCACTAGTCTCTCTTCTCCCCTTGCTTTCAGTTGTTTTCAGTCCCCTCCTCCCTCTGCCTTGGGCTGGTCTCCTACCCTCCAGTTTGGAAGTTGATTTCCTTCCAGCCCTTGTTTCAGTGGGTAAGGGACATGGAAAATAGGGCAGATATGTACCAGAAAAAGTTACCCAGTCCATCCCCCTTGCCTCAAGGCAGGATCAGATATACCTAGCGAACACTGTATTGTTGTGCACACCCCATCCCCAGTCATCTGTCATTGCAAAAAGGAGCCCTGCGTAGTGCCCATTGCCGAATCTAAGGCTGCCATTTGTGCCGCAAAATCTCGATGTATCCTGCAGAAGGTGTCTGGCACTCCCACCTGTAGGATCGTGGCTGCAGAGCTACAGGTACTGGCTACTGCTAGGAGAATACGAGGCTTCATATGCCTGTAGTCTGCCGAGCTATCTGGGCAACACTTGGCTCTGGCAGGTGCATGGTGCCCTGTGATTCAGCACGTCTGTCCTTGAGCAGCCCTGCCCTTCATGAAGGAAACTGGAGGCTGCTGCTTCCCTCAAGCAGAAGTGTATCACATCCCTTCCTCCCCAGCCCCTGGGGCTGAGCACTGAAAGAACTGCTGTGTCATAACAAGGTTTTCTGTTACTTTCCCCCTCCCAGACTTTAGTCTTCAGTGACTTCACTTCCCTCCAGGAAGAAAAAAATTGAAAATCCCAGGGCGTGTCAAGTCCACAGGTTCCAGAAACAGCAGTGTTCTGGGGTGATTTCAAACTGCATCTTAGGGAACCAAGCAGAGAGACTAGGTCCTTTTCAGCTCTGCAGAAAAGGACCTGGGGGTTACAGTGGACAGTAAGCTGAATGAGCCAACAGTGTGCCCTTGTTGCGAAGAAGGCTAATGGCATACTGGGCTGAATTAGTAGGAGTATTCCCAGCAGATTGAGGGAAGTGATTATCCTTCTCTATTGGGCACTGGTGAGGCAACAGCTGGAGTGCTGTGTCCAGTTTTGGGCCTTCCACTACATAAAGGGTATGGAAAACTTGGAGAGTCCAGCAGAGTGCTGAAAATGGTTAGGGGCCTAGGAACGAATGAGTTATGTGGGAACTGGGCTTATTTAGGCTGGAGAAGAGAAGACTGAGGGGGGATGTAATAGCAGCCTTCAACTACCTCCAAAGAGGGGAGCTCTAAAGAGGATGGAGCTGGGCTGTTCTCAGTGGTGGCAGATGACAGAGCAAGGCGCAATGGGCTCAAGTTGCAGCAAGGGAATTTTAGGTTAAATATTAAAAAAAACATTTTCATGAGGAGGGTAGAAAAGCACTGGAACAGGTTACTCAGAGAGGTTGTAGACTCTCCATCCTTGGAGGTTTTTAGGACTCAGGTAGACAAAGCCCTCACTGGGACAATATAGTTGGGGACGATACTCCTTTGAGCAGGGCGTTGAACTAGATGACCTCCTGAAGTCTCTTCCAGCCCTCATTTTCTATGATTCTGTGATTGATATGTTAATATAACAGTAGCTTCCATGGAGTCACCGTACTGAAAACGCAGCAGCTTCTCTGCTGAACCTTGCTGAGACTCTGACCACGTGGCTCAAGCCAGCATTGTCTGGCTGTGGCCAGTTTCCCTTCCCCCACCTTCCACCCCCCCCTGCACCGGCTTCAATCTTGGCCCATAATGTCACCTGACACCCTGTCTCAGGGCACTCAAGCTGGAAGAGCCCACCCTGCAGAGGTGCATGGGAAGGAGGGCAAGTGGGGACAGGAGAATGGTACCAGTGACCCAGACCAAGCCTTGAGCCCAAGTCTGCAACAGTAAAAGATACTGAGTTGACCTTGGCAGGCTGGCTGGGAGGGCTGGCTCTGTGCTACGGTGAGGGGGTGACCAGGGGACTATTGCATTCCCACTGAGGCTCAGTTCCACGTACGGGGGATTTCTGGATCTGAATTAGGCCAATCCAGCCTTCACCTTTTTGGAGTCTACAACATCCAGGCTTAAAGCTGCTTGTATTGTCTTCTATTTTGCAGATCTTAAAAGAGTTAAAACCTTTGGTCTGGATTTTTCTGAGTCAGAACTTACCGGAAGTGGCTTATCTCATCTACCTGCTCTATACGGTAATTTCTTTACACTTGCCATGTTTTGAGCTGCAGAAGGGGGAGGAGAAATTCTGCACATTGCTTAGTCTTTGGGCTTTGTTCAGCCTCTCCACATGCACACATCCCATCCAGTTCCAGCTGGGACCTGAGAGGCTTGCATGTGCCTACATGTCTATTATAGAGATGGCAGAGATGACCCGAGCAGGGAAATTAGGCCCCATCTCCATGTGCCCTGGGTGCGAAGAAACCGGCTGTGGATTCAGTGGTGGAGGGGTGCCGAATGGCTGGGTGCGTAGCTGGCGGCTGCGATGAGTCGCTGTGGCTGCTCTGCCCAGCTCTGCGGGGCTCCCCAAAGCACGGGGCCTAGGGCGGTCACCCTGATTTGCCGCCCCCCACCCTGCCAAGGACAGCCTTGAGAGTTGGGCCCAAATCCTAAGCCTTCTAGACATTCACAGTTCCTACTGAAGAGTGTGCCAGGCTCTTCAGGATCAGGTTCATTGTATTTCTCATCTGTCCAGAAAGAAACCCTAGGGTGTTATGTTGCCCTTGAGATGACTGTCAAAAGGAAAAGATCCTGGCAGTCTTTCCCATGGTCAGAATATCAGGAACAATTAAGCAAAAAGGCAGTGAAATCTACTGGCACAAGTTACCTGGTGCCTAGTAAGATGCTTTCCCCCTTCACAATAGTTCAGGTAGTGCCAGGCAGCTTCTTGGGCCAGCTGCATGGCCATGGGGCGAGCACATGCTAAGGATATCTTTAGGGGGCCCCACCTTTCTTCCAGACCAAGACAAAACACAGGCAGCCTAGACCCAACAAATGCCAGTGCTCCGTATCCTAGAGGTGTTCCTGAAGTTCTTATCACTGCGGGGGCAGCACCGCTGCAAGGCGGACAGAGCACATCGCTTCTCATCAGAAGGGCCCCGAGCGCTGAGAGCAGCTCAGGTTTCTCTGAATTCAGTCACACCAATAACTAGTCTCCAGACAGCTTCTTCAGTTTGTTTGAAATTGTTCTGGCCTGCTCTGAATGAAGCAGAATCCCCAGATGTTCGGCTTTGTGATAATCTCCCAAACGCTTCACTTTCTTTTCTGTTTGAGCTCCCATTAAAAGAAACATCATTTGGGGATGAAAGTCTGCTGGCCAGCTGCACTGAAACACAAACCAAATCCCCTTATTAGACAGCCTGTGTTCTTCCATGCCTGGTTGAAGGGGTCACCGTAGAACAAGCCCCTTCTCTGAGCATCTTGGTTTGCTGCCTTGGCAGTCTCAGGCCAGAGACACAGCTTTAAGCTGAGCCCTCCCACGATGTGTCAGGACAAATGCTGCGACGGGGCTGACTGGACACATTAACATACTGTTACTTTTTGGTGAGGCCCAGCATCTATCCTGAAGCTCTCACAGCACAGCAGGGCATAATTCTCCTCTCCCCAAAGGTGGAAAACCACCCAACACTCAACCTGCACTGCCTGCTTCCCTTCTAGCACTTACACCGCTAAGGTCTGCACTTGCCAACAGCCCTAAAGGAACTGAGGCAGCAAGGGGAGAAGTGCCCCTGGTCAGGAGACATCATCCCTTGGGGGAGGTGAACAGACCATAGCTGAGCCCCCCGAGGGAGGTTGACCACGTGTGCAAATGATCATTCTATTTCCAGTGTTATTTTCTATTAAACAGAGCTAATTGCTCAGGATATGCTTTTCCCCATGCAAAACTAAGTGCATCTTCCTGGGCTTGAGATTCTAAACAGACCTTTAAATTTGTCCAGCAAAACATTTCCAGCCAAGCAGAGGGGAAGAATTCAGCTCCGAGTCAGTTTCTGTAGCTAGTAACATCGAAACACAAGTACCACAGCCAGCCCCCTTACACTCCTGTACCACCACACCACCCATGCAACAAGCCTCCCTTTGGAAAAGTGCTCACCAGGTAAAGACATTAACATGCAACGCTGGTCCCCATCTAGGGATGATACAGAGTGGAGGAGTTAATGCATATAACTTGGACCTTCCCTAGTAACTTCCATATGAGACATCACAGTGTTTTACAAACAGTGGATTTATTACACATTACAACCTGCCTAACATCTGATTCACCAGATACCTGCCAGACCTGACCCTGAATTACTACTACTGTAGCATCTCCCTTACTCACCTTTAACTCCCCCCTCTCTGCTTTTTCCCCCCTCTCTTTCCTGCTGTATCTTTTGTCTTTTTAATTTCTACCTATTTACATTCTCGCTGACATCCTGTTACACTTTTAGTTGCTCTCATTCCTTGGAGTCCTATGCCTGAAGAAGGGTGATTGCGCCCAAAAGCTGGCTAAAAACTTCTTTTCTAATTACTCAGTTGGTCTAATAAAAGATATCACATCTACACAAAGAACCTCGTCTTACAAACATCAGTAAATTAAGGCTCTTTTTCGCTGCTGCAAAGTACCTACCAGCAGTCACTTCAAGACTGAAATGTACCATCTGAGAGCTGCAGTTTAGGACAGGAAGCAAATGAAACCATAGGAAAATGTAAATGGCCAGAATTGAATCACCTGAGTTGGAATTTGGCCAGGACTTAACAAGTCCAGACCTTGCTTTTATCTAGGCAGCTGCTAATACCACACAAGGGCCATGACTCAGTCAAAGAAAGAGCACTTACTGTCTTTATTACCAGCTCCTGTAGCTTTCAACATCTCCCTTCTTAGTGTTAATGTGCCCAAGCCTAGTTGGCTCCTGAGAGCAGAGTAGCTTACATCTGAAACAACCACAGCACATGCTGAGATACCAATTAGAACTAGTCACCTTTCCCTCTCTCCTCCAGGCCCAATTAACCAAGATTGTGACAGTTTCATTCAAAATCACAACTCCTCGGGGCAGATAAAGCGTGTTTTAACATGAGCGTGATTTTTCCTTTTGTGAACTGACTGCCTCTCCATGTTCCTTTGTAAGCACCTGACAGAGGAGCACACCTGGGAGGCAACAAGCCAAGGTTGCCCAAGGGAAGCGGGTTAAAGTTTAATGTTTCTGTGCTTCCTGAACCAGGACATTTTTAGACTTTTTAAAAAGATTTCATAGATAGGGACCTACTTAAATTGCAGCGGCAGTAAATAATCTTCCCAGGTTGGTTGCAGCATAAAGAGCAAATTTTGCAGATATTTCCTGGATGTGCTCTGCCACCACCACCCCTCAGCGCTGACTGGTGGAGAGGCCCCAGCAAAGGAGGAGGGACAAGGGGGTGGCTGCCACCTTGTCTGCTGCCATTTGTACGGCCCTGCCTCTTGGCACCGAGTGATGGGGAGGCTTTAGCGGGGGAAGGTGGGATGAGGGGGCAGCTGCCATCTTACCTACTGGCCTTCACACGGCCCTGTCAGCTGGCACCTTTCCTCCCTGGGTGGGCTGCAAGGTTTGGCTGCAGTAACAAGGACTGCTGGTGCCCACTGGGGAGCCAGCACTTTATTTATTTATATAGTTATTTTTAAGATGATTTCATAGACAATCCCAGATTTTACAGTTTCACAAAATCACTGGAGTGGACCCCAAGCCATAAATTCTGCACAAAGTAAGCCAGACTAGTTAATGGGCTGAATGTATCCACATTTGACCATCCCTAGCAGGGTCCTGACCAAGAATGGCTTTACAGTGATGTGTTGAGACCCTGCCAAAAAGCTGAATGACTGAGAAAGGGGCTTTAGGGTTTCAAGGAACGTAGTAAGTCCACAGTAATTTCTGTTGTTCCACACAGGATGACACTGTCAAGCAGCCAGAGTTACTGCATAGGGAGCCATTTCATAGGCAGTGCTTAGAAAACTCTTTAATTGGTTTAAATAAAAGCACTGAAGGATCAGAAGCTAGACAAGAAAAGTGGTTCTTGAGAGAGTCTGTTTATAAAAGCAGACACAGACACAGTAGAAGTCTTTAAGGCTAGGGAAAGATTTCTCAAGCTGTTAAAGGTCAGGGGAATGAGATGAAGGAAGTATATAATTTGCCTGTGTGCATTAGAAGCCATGTAAAACCAGTCTTGTCCCCATATTGGCTGCAGTGGAGGGAGGCTGACAAGTAGGAGACACCTGTTTTCTTGTACCTGACTCACTAGTCAATCAGTGTGAGGACAGTAAGGTTCGCGTGACTTGAACGATACTGAGATTAGCTAGGACGGTACTCCTAGCTAGCATTTCCTCCACTGTCATCCCTTTTGACTCCAAGAGATCATTGTATAGGATTGTTCTGAAACAAAGACAAGGAAACAGAAGAAACACGGGGGAGGACTGTTGGAAGATAAGCAACTTCTATTCCAGTCTGAGCTGGATTATGCAGGTGCCTAAATAAGATGAACGGGAATGGAAGGAGGACAAGAAAGGCTTTCTCTCTCTTTCAGCTTTAACTGTAAACAGTAAGGGGGCAGCCTTGGAGGCATGTTTACAGAACAGGAATAGTAGTAACAGGGACAATTTCCTACCAGCAAGCCTCCACACCATACTTCTGGGGTGATTGCCGTGACATGGTCTCCATAGCTTGACTGCTGTTTTTGGGGATAACCAACAACTGCCAATAGTTGGTAGCTGGAACTGCACTGGGAGATTATTATGCAGTCCATTTTAAATCTATTAAAAACAATGTCATAAAGCAGCTCACCTCTTCACCAGCTCAGTGATGGTCTCTCTGGCAGCAGGCAGGCATGTCACCTCCTGGGCAGCAGGTCTCAGTCCACACCCATGTTGACTGTTTGTCTCTGCTTTTCTGCAGGTGATTAGAGAGTGGGGCTCGGGCAGTTCCTACGCGCTGGAAGCTGCTGTTATCACTGGCTCTTGCATCTCTCTGGCAATAAAATCTGTCCTATTTTGGGCATTGTTCCATGTCTACCACAGCTTTGGGCAGGGGCTGCGAGAAAGAAGTAAGTACTGAAGGTGTTAAGTAGGCCTATGCAAGATGACCATAGTCAATCACATGATAGCCACCCTCAAGCAGAGAGTTGTCAGGCAGGAATAATATCAAGAACAAAGAAACAGTTCATGGAAACAGACATCCTTAATTATAGCTGCTGAATTTACGGACCTGGCAATCAGCTAGTTGGCTCCTGCAGGGAGCAGGGGCCATGTGCACTCTCCACAAAGGTGTCTCTGAGTCTGGGCTGTGGCACCTATACAGAAAGCAGCTCTTTGGCATTTTTCCTTGGATAGTGAACAAAGACAGGCTCTTTTGTCTCCATAGTGGCCTAAAAACTAGCTGTTCCTCACACTACCCAAAAGAGGAAGCTTTAGAGGTAAAGAAACACAATCCCTGGTCTGTCTACAGTGCACAGCTACAGGGAAACCCCAGCTAGCCCCACGTGAAAGGTGGTGGGGAGCCGAACTGAGTGAAGCATAAGGTCAGTGCAGTTACCTGGTACATGAGCTAATTCACATATCTCTAAATGGCACTGCACCATGCAGTGCAAATATAGAGCAATAGGATGTACCCAGGCCACAGGCAACCACCTTCCTAGCTGGGCTCTGAACTTAGGAATTTCCATGGCCTGCTCCTGTGCTGAAACTACCAGCCCGTCCCTGCCCGGCAGTGGAAGGCATGGGACTAAAAGGTGGCCCTGACAATTATTTTCCTCTGTCCTTCTACTTGCAGTGTTTTCTTCCTATGGAAGGATTGATTCCTGAGGCACATTATCGCTGTTGGGTTCAAGCTGGTGCTCTCAGAGCGAGACTGCCATCGGAAGGATTTGATCACACCCCGTCTGCAGAACACGAGGCGGCAGCATCAGTTTTGCTGTGCGGGGGTGGGAGGGGACTGATCTGAAGACTCAGCCTAAGGGTGGGACCTCTGGGCTCTTCACCTCTTTGGCCCTTCCACATTGTGGCTTGGTCTCGATTTGTTTTGTAAGCAGTTGTGGCAGGACAGCTGTTCACATTGTTTCCAGAGCCTCTGCCTGCTTTTCAGATTAATGCCAACCTTTTGTTGCACCTGTCCTGCTCCCAGGATGATGCACCTTTCATTCTTTTTCCCACATTGCTGCTACGACCACCTCTGTGACCAAAGGAGGTTTACTACATACATGTAAGTGGGGGCACTTACTCCTGGGAATGCTGGCTTTATTCGTAATGGAGGTTAACTAGAGAGCAAACTCTGATCTCAGCCTGTGCGAGAACCACATTGACCTGGGCTTTCTGATTGAACAAAGCCTAGAAATGGGTCACCCTCCCATGATTCCCTGATGGGGCTGTGGTGTTCAGCACTGAACCCAACAGCCCCATGGTGCATGCCTTCTCTTGCCATGCTGCAGTTATGAAGTGATTTTTAAAAGCCTCCCACAATGTTCCTATGACAGTTTCATGTCTCTGATGTAGCCATGTGACGGCTTGTACGTAACAGCAGGGCAAGGATTCCTGCTCCCCACTGACTTCCTGTGAAAGTGGAATATTTATTTTTTTAATCCCAACTAAACATTAAAATAATCAAAATATATACATATTAACCACATATCTCTCAGTGTGTCTAATAAATGTGCCATTTCAGACCCAAGTCTGATTGTTACAATAAGCCTTTACTACTATAAAAAGTTCGTTATTTTATTAATTGAAGCTTTTGTTACTAGCTTTGTATTTTTCAATAAAGTGTAAACACAGTTTGGTCACGGACAGTTATTTCTTCTCCTATCAGCAACAGAACTTGCCGGGGGATCCAGAATACAAAATATAGGAGAGGCTACACCTGCAAGTTTTGTTGGTTGTATCTAATATTTAGAGATGCCCTGATATATTGGTTGCGTATCTGATCGGCACCTATAAAAGGGAAATTAACATAATTGGCAATGTCACTGATAAATGCTGTGTGCTTGCGTGCAGCCACGGCATGCATGTGACCAGGAATGCAGCCCGGCAGTGTGGAGAACAGCATTCTGCGGGTAAGTCGGGGGGGGGAAGCGGTGTGTGCGTGGGGGGCAGATAAAGGCCCCTGTGGTGAGTGAGGGAGTGGGGCAGGGGCAGGCGCTGCCCAGCCAGCGTGCTGAATGCGACTCCAGGAGCGGGATGGAGCCATGGGTTCCTCATCAGGGTGGGGACTGGGGGACAGAAGGGGATGCCTTCCCATTGCTGTGTGCCCCACCGAGGGAGGCATGTGGGGCATGTGTCCCTTCAGATGTGTGTGCAGGGAGAGGGCAGGCTGCCCATTGTGGGCTCAGGGCCAGGGTCTGCGCCAGCCTTTCCCAGGTGGGGAGCTGGAATTGGGCTGCACTTGGAGTGGGCTGGGGACAGCACTGGGAGGGGTGGATATGGGGAATTTGGGGGGGCTATAGTCATCCCATAACTGCCCTCACCTGCCCAAGTGCAGCCCTGGCCCAGCTTCTCCACCAGGAAGAGGCTGGCACAGCCCCAGGCCCCAAGCACGCAGCAGGCAGCCTGCCCTCCCCCTATGCACAAATCTGGGGGTGGGCACATGCTCCCACAGAGGAAGCCACCTCCGCTCCCCACCACCCATGCCTCCTGGACAAGCTGCTTGTGGCTCCATCCCACTCCTGGCCCTGGGGTCCCATTCACTGCCCTGGCTGGGCAGCACCTGCCCCTGGCCCACTTCCTCCCTCACTATGGGGGCCTCATACTGCTCTCCCCACACCTCTTCCCTTTCCTCCCCAGCCCCCGAGACTTACCAGTCAGACACTGCTCTCCAAGCTGCTGTACTGCATTCCTGTAAATCAGCTATCGTATCAGGATCAGCCAATATGGCTGGTTAATACTTGGCCATCGGTATGGGTCAAGACAATCTTTACCGGTGCACCCCTACTAATTTTAATTAGAGGATGCAGCATGTGTGGGACCCCAGGGGTGGGCCATGATGCCCTCTAGTGTCCATGCGGCACCTGCCCCACTTTGGCTCTATGGCTACACAAAGCTTCAGGTGCCAATTCAATTTGGAGGAGATTTGGCCCAATTCTGTGGCCAAATCTGATTGAATCGGGACTAATTAAAAGGTCTGAATCAATTCGAAGCTCTCCGAATCGATTTGGAAAAGATTCAGAGAGCTTTGGCAATTCAGGCAGTCCCTGCTTGCTGCAGCAGGGAGCTGGACCCAGACTCCATGCTTGTAAGTAGGGGGCAGGGACCATGGGATGTCCCCTGCCAGGCCCCATCCTCCACCTGCTCCCCCAGCTCCCTGAATGCCTGCCCTCCCAGCCCCCACACCCCATGACTTCCCTGCCCAGCTGCAACTCCCAGTTGTTTAAAAAAAACCTCCCACTCCCTGGCTGCTGCCAGGCAGGGGGATGATCCACACTGCCCCCCACCCCCCAACCTTGCCTGTTCTCCCAGCCGCTTCCCTCCTTCCCCCATGGCTGCCCTACCTGCCCCGGCTTCTGGGCCTTTAAAAAAAATACCAACCCCCCACCCCCTGACTCACCAGCTGTTGCAGTGGCCTCAGGTCTTCTGGGCACTCGTGACTAAGCCCCCCCATACAGCATGGGGCAGTGGGAATTGCCCCAAACTGGGCAGAAGCTGGTGAGTCAAGGCTTTTTTTTTTTAAAGGGCTGGGAGCTAGGGCAGCCATTGGGCAGGGGGGCAGCTGGAAGAGTGGGCAGGGGCTTGTGGCTGAGCCCCCCATGCAGTGGGGATCACCCCCCCACCTGGCAGCACCCAGTGAGTCAAAGCTTTTTTTTCCCCAAAGAGCTGGGAGCTGGGCCAGGAGGGCCTGGGAGAGCTGGTGGGAGATGAGGCTTGTGTGATTCAGATATTCAGCAGCAGCTGAACCTCCAAATCAGATTTGGCTGAATCTATTTGGGACAGTGATTCGAATCACCAAATTGAATCACTATGCCCTGAATTGGCCGAATCTGAAGCGAATACTAGCTGTTTTGCACAGGCTTAACGGGTATCCTTCCCTTTTCTCCCAGCTGCCACGTCTTGATTACTTGGTTAAAGGGTGCTGCTGCTTGATAATCCCTGAATGAGCTTTCATCTGTCTGGCAGCAGGCAGGTCTCTCCTGGACTCTGCTGGTCTCAGTCTTGCCCCTCACGCACTAGATGACCCTTCCTGGCCCATCCGTGCCCCCAGACACTAATCGCCTTAAGGGCTAATTTCATGGTCACCGACCTCTTCTGTAGCCAGTCCTATACTTTGCAGATGTTACTTGTGGGGGTCTTGGCCTTCTTGGCCTCTGCATCTTTCCTCTCGCTGGGCCTATTAGCCCAGGCTCACTGTGCTGCATCTGGCTTCTGGGCTCCAGCCTCCACCCTGCTTCCAGGCACTGAGTTTGCTGTGGTTCTGTCTCTGCCCTGCTTGTGGGCACTAAGCCTACTTTGCCCTGCTTCCAGTCTCTGCTGGGACCTCCACCAAACCTTAGTCTGATCCTAAACCGCTGATATAAAACTTTGAAGGAGTAAATCCTCAGGCTATAACCCAAACTCCCAAGAATCTGAAAATAGACATTAGCCCCTTGGCTGCCTCACAAAGTTCTTCCCTACCCAGAGTCATATCCCCCTGCAAGTCAACAGCATTTTACACCCAGGGTAGCCCAGGTGTCAGCCAGGAGCTCCTTTGCAGTCCTCCTGCCCAGGAGATCTTTCCCCAGCAGCTCCAGGACTGCCTGGCCTGGCTCAGGCCCTAGGCTTATATGCTCTTACAGCTGCTGCAGTTTCTCTCTTAAACAGGAGTCTTAACCTGTTTAGGTATAAGGGAAAGAGCAGATATGATGACATAAATACTGATACCATCAAAATAATTTCTAGCATGATATACTTCATTTCAAATCACTTGCAAAATTAAACCTCTTTCCACAGTCCTCCAGGGCAAGAAGCACACCCACTGTGCACCCACTAATTGAGAAACTGAGACACAGGGAGGATTAACATCTGGGACACACAGTATATACACTGGAGTGCCAGGACAGAATATAAGAAAGGTAGCTTCTGTCCCTCACCCTAAGCCATTAGGCAAACACTGTGCCTTCACTGCCTAGGTCAGGATATTCTTGCACCTTAATGCTGAAATGCAAGAAGGCAGTTACATTTACTCAGGTTGGTTGCTGCTGCATTTTATTTTTAATAAGTCAATGTGCACTGGGTCTTGCCTAGAGCAGACAATGGAAAATTGATGCAACAGTTCCATCCCATAACCAGGAATAAGCTCTGCCAATCAGCATGAGGGGGGGAGCCCCTCATCTTATATTTGCATACAAGAAAGTCACATAAAATATGTCTAGCTTTGAACTGCTGCCGAAAGAAAGGAATGGAAACAAACTATAAAGCTGATTACACGTAGCCAACACCGAGCGTGACTATGAAGTACATGACCTGTACTGGGTAAACATGGGCTGTGTAAACACATTCTGGGAGGTTATGGGGAGATTAGATCTAGTTAAAAATAGGCACCCAATCTAAGGTAAGTAGGGATGGGGAGGGCGAGCAGGGACTGGGTTGGAGGAATTGCGGGGGTGGGCAAACAGACTGTGAGGGGAGAGAATTGCAGGGGGTCTATGGTGGGGGGATGGGGGGGGCAGGTGGCGTCTGAGGGAGGAATCCGGGGATTGGAGAGCAGGTGGGATTTAAACCTGATTTATACAGCGTTCCAGGAAGGTTAGATAACTCACACTTAGATTGACCTAACTAGGGATCTAGGTGTAAGGTCCACAACTAGAAGAACTAAGTGGATTGGGTGGCTATTTTTGACAAAATCTAACCTCTCTCTAACCTCCCCAAATGTCTGTGTGCACTAAGGTTGCCAACTGTTTGAATCTATTCTGGGAGATTTCATCACATGATGTAATGACATTAATGACTGATCTACTATACTGTATTCAGGAAGGCAAAGTACATTACTATTACATTTTAAAAACCCACTGGACTACTGTAGAAATTGGATTAAATATTTATTTTAATGAATGCCCTCTCATTTACCTCCTGGGTGACTCTCAGCAGTCTCCTGGAGATTGTATCTAAATTCCTGGAGACTCCAGGGCAATTATGGAGGATTGGCAACCCTAGTATGCACCAATGTTCATGGGAACCTACCACAAGGATAGGTTAGTGCAGCCCATCTGAATAAGATATACGATAGTGCCCACTGAGCACAGTCCCCCTCAGCACTGACTTGTTCAAGTCATGGTGAGCCACAATATTGCATAATTTCAACTTCCTCTTCCCTCCTGCAGCTGAGCTCTGCCTTTCTTTCCTGTTCCCAATGATTCCTGTTCCTCCACCAGCCTTTAAGGTCTAGCAAACATTTCCAAATGGGGCCCCAAATAGTTCATTCAGAATCCCCCTATTGCTCCTCTTGCAGCATGGTGCAAATTGGTGTGACCCCACTCTCCATGAGGTGAAGCTGGACCAGACTGCCCTATGGCTCATCTAAATATATATCTTTGGAGGATCCCAGGACTCATGACAAGAACACTCAAGTTTCAGTCAGGTGTGGCGGGCTAATTAACACATGGATCCTTTGCGGGGGTGTCTGGAGTACACACATACTGAGCAATGTTGAGCTGCGGTGTCACCATGGCTTGTAATGCTCTCAACTTTGCTGGGGCCCACCCAATGAATTATATGGTACATCAGGATCATTTTGGCTTTGTGCCATTATCACACAGTTTTTATTGTATACAAGTAGATGCCAAAATGCTGCTTAAAAGTGTTTTTATGGAATGTGTATGCTAAAAATTACAGCAATTCAAAAGAGGCACAATGCAGCAATTTGGGATGAACTAGGTCTATGGGTACTATATGCAAATTATTATAGCTACGTGTATTTTTAAGTTCATTTTTTTCAAATTTCTGTTCACTTCCATGTGTTCAGAGACAGCAGGGTCTGACAGAAAAGTGGGGGAGAGGGAAAGAGGCTTCAGGGGCAAAAAGCACAAGGTCTACCTGGCCCCCACCCTCCACAATTTATTTTCATTTTTCCTGCTGTAGCAGTGGGATAGGGAGGGATTCAAGGTAAACCTTCAATAGCTAGATTCTATATCTGGACAATTATAACAAATTAATGACTTTTCCATATATAGAATCATAATTATTGTGGGCTCTCTTATAATCAGAGTTATCTTATATTTCAGTAAATATGGTAACATGTTCCTTGTTAGTATTCTTCTTCCTTTTTATCTTCATGTAGCAACAAGATGACAACATGAGTTACATAAAGAGAAGAAATACAGCTGTAAATAGGAACAATATTAATCTCTTAACAAGAAACAATGTGTTAAGCCTGGAGGGATTAACCTTCAACTTCTAAGAGAAAACGTTCTCGGCCCTGACTGAGGCCTGGTTGGACTCCTCTGGCTCTCTCCACTAATGTTTCACGTCGCCTTTAAGTACCCCATCATATAAAGCATAACAATCTAGCAACCGAGTCTGTTTTAACAGCACACTGATGCTGCCACCAATATTTAGCCTTTAGTTACCAGGTCAACATAACAATCAACAGGAATATCTGAGCAATAAACTCTTTCATTAAAGCTAATTTTGTTAGTGAATTAATGCTTGTGCAAGTGAGAGCACAGGAAGGCAGGCATAACAGAGGCAGGCATTGTGGAAGTTTTCCCACAGCTCAGAGATTATGCCCATTGTGAACTGCAAAAGTCCTCCCAGCCTGACACGAAAAACAGTGGCTGGGGGAAGGGGTCACTTTGAGTAGAGAGGATGGTGACAAGAGGAAGGGAAGCCCAGGTAAGCATCAACGTCCAGGGAGCAGGGCGCCACAACTGTCCTGGGAGTGAGAGGGAGGTACGTGCACCCTCAGAAGGCCTCAGGTGCCTCTACACTAATGCTCATAGTATGGGGTGTAAGCAGGAGGAACTGTGCCTCCTGATTGCAAGTAAGAACCCAGACTTAGTAGGGCTGGCATTCGGGGATATACCCTATATAGAACAGACAGGACAGAGAGGAAAGGTGGCAGGGTTGCGCTCTATGTCAAAGAGCGCCTCACATCATCAAGGATTAGCTTCGGGTTAGAGGAGGGTCAGGCAGAGACGCTGTGGGTCAAACTACAAGGGGGGGTGAGGCGAAAGGAACCTTACGGTGGGTGTCTACTACAGACCATCCAACCAGGGGGAAGAGCTAGACCAGGACTTCTTCAGTCAGCTTATGGAGGCGGTTGGGTCAAGGGATGTTATTGTTATAGATGACCTAAAATACCCAGACATTTGCTGGGAGGAGCAGACAGCCAGGTCTGACCGCTCGTGTAGGTTCCTGGCTGTATTACAGGGCCGTCACCTTATCCAGAAAGTGCACAGCCCCACTAGGGTGAACACCTTGCTGGACCTGGTCCTGGCCATGGATTTCATTATCCAAAGCAGGGCATCAAGGGCTCACACCAAGGCTAAAGCCCTTGACTTCAGAAGGGCCAACTTCAATGAACTTAGGAGACTAGTGGGGGAGGCACTAAGGGCCCAGAAGGCAGAGGAGATGGAAGTCCACAAGGGATGGTTGTACCTTAAGGGGCGATCCTCCAGGCCCAAAGGATAACAGTCCCTGAGAGAAGCAAAGGGGGTAAGAGACCTGGTGGCTGCCTACAAGCTCATCAGGCAAGATCAACAGCAAATAGGCAGAGCCCTTTTCTCCCTAGCACCACCTGGGGTAACAAGGAACGATGGTAATAAGCTGATAGAGATCAGAAGGCAATATTTTACAGTTGGGGTGGCCAAAATCTGGAACCAACTTCCCAGGGAAGTGGTTCTTGCCCCTACCTTAAGCAAATTCAAGAGGAGGTTGGATGATCACCTGTCTAGGGTCTTGTGAACCCAGCATTCATTCCTGCCTGTGGCAGGCGGTCAAGCTAGATGATCTGTTCAGGTCCCTCCTGACCTTAGCTACTATGAAACTATGAAACAATACCTTATACACCAAGAATTTAAATTGTGGGCCTCTCTTGAGCAGACGTGGAATCATTAAACTAATACAGGATCAACCAGCTTCACTTTTTCTAGTGGCAAAGACCATAACTGCATACAGCTCCCTGGAGTTTAAAGTCCAACATGACCCCCATCACCAATTGACCCCAACAACCAACATCTAAAACAACTGGTACAGCATAAAGGGAAGTGACCCTCAGGCACCTAAGTCCATTCATCCTCCACATTGGTCACATCCTCAACACAAGTGTCATAATACAGTAATTCCTGTATGAAAGTCTCTAATAAAAACATTAAGCATGCTGGCCCCAAGACTGATCCCTGAAGAACCCCACTAGGAACTGCTTTCCAATCTGATAACTCACGTGACAACAGAAGCTGCTGTAGTCTCTCTTCAAGCCAATTCTTTATCCATATTACAACTGTAATATAGATCTCCCATCATCTCCAGTTCAGCCAATATTTTCCCATGAGGTGTAGTGTCAAAAGCCTTGTTTTTCCCAATATTCATTCCCAAATGGACCCAGGTTTTAGCAGATGACTTCAGCTGCCCAACTATCAGCAAGCTATACCAAAGCTAGCAGGAAGATGCGGCTGTGTTGCATTTCACCATTAGGTCACTTGTTCAACTCTGTCAAATCCGTCAACTACTCCTATCCAACTGGCTTCACCTTCTGAAGTGGACAAATACCCGATCCCCGTCATCAGTGCCATAATGAATAATGGAAGTCTCTCTTCAGAACAACATTATGAACAGTTAACTGCTCATAACCATGACATTAAGTGCACACAATATAGGGAACTACACTTGATCTGGGCCAAGAGGCCGAGATTTGCTTTATTCATGCACGGTCATCTTCCTGCCAGTTCCTACTTTGCTTTATCCATGGATATCTGCAGCATTGGTTAAACATGATTTTCCCCTCAAGGCAGCTCTAATTAAAGAAACTGCCTGGATTTGGAGTTCTTCATTTTACTTCTGAAGGAGGATATGAAGAGAGCAGGCCCTGCTGTTAGCTTTCCTTATTAAGGATCATAGCATTGGGGCACAGTTCTTTTGTTTCATTTAGATTTTTTTTTTTTGGTAATTAACACTGACGCCCCTGCCCACCAGCCCCATTTGGAAGAGTTTTAAATAGCAATGGGTTATTCTACCTGCTACTTTAGAAGGTGGCAGCTGCCATCAATTCCCCCTCCCCACTTAAATCAAAGAACATTTGATTGAAAACACACCCCAGAGAAGAGCACATGAACTTAGCAAATAAGGCAGTATTTTATGCCTTTCAACCTTGTACATGTATGTCACAGCATAACAATAAGGCATGAATTATCAATGTGCATGTAAACACCTATAAAAAGATCTTATAAAATTATGTGGTTATTGTAAGACAAATCCAACTTAATTGAAGTTACTGCAAATACTGTGCTGCTATTCCATTCCTCCCCTTTCACAAGATGAGTGACTATGCATGAGATTTTCTCTAAAAGGCAGCAGCACTGCAGTACAGGCAGGCATTCTCAAACTGGTTTTAGTTAAATACCTCTGGGTAACAGCAATGAAGATGTGATGGCACAGGCAGTAGAAGCCCACTGGGGGCTCTCAATATATACTGAAGCAATAGTGTAGATTTCAGGTGCATCTCCCCTGTTCTTGTTACCCAGCTCTCTAGGTTAAAGATCAGCCAGAAGGCTCACTTGCCACTCCTTTCATCTTGCTACCATGGCTGCAACGAACAAGTTTCTAAGGTGTCACCCTGCCTGTCTTCTGCCCGACTTCAGCTAACTACCTCTTCACCACCATTTTATTCCTTTGGTAAAAAAAAAAGAAAAAAAAAGAGGGGAACTAGTAGACATGATGGACCAGCACTGGGCCAAGTTTTGCCCTCAGATGCATGCAAATTTCTATTAACTTATATAGGAAATGTCCGTGCCATTCTTCTTCCCCCACTCCTCATTGCTAGATTATATTCGTGCTGCTCTCAAGGTTTTGGGAGATTGCAGGAATTCTTGTAAAGCAGCTTTCAAGAAATGTAATTGATTCCCTTTTATGCCAAAGTATCTCCTCCCTCAAACTGTTGGGGGCAGGAGAGGAGAGGGAGGGTAGGGAGAGGGAAGGGTCAAACCCACACCTTACAGATCTTATTTACTTTCGGTGGAGGAAATAAGGGTTAGAGGCTTTTAGTCTTCTTAATGCAAAAGGCTTTATTGCCGTGGTAACTGCAGTTCTGGTACAAAAAACACTGAGTAACTTGCACCGTAAACGTAATTTGGAACACCCACTGTGATGGGAGGGAGATCTTGTGAGCCCCATGCGAACTGAGTCATGGGAATCATCCCTTGGCAGTAGAATGAGTTCTGCCAAGTGCCATGATGGGGCAATGCTAATTCCCTGCCCCAAATTTAGGCAAGAGAAAATCATAATGCAGGATACAGTTGCTGTGGGTTTTGGAAGGCATTTTGGTTCCAGCGAGCAGTTTCGTAACTGGCGAGGCATGTTTCTCTGCATGGAGATGGTGAAACCCCTGCTGGTATGTTCTAGCTAGAATGTTAGTTCTTCTGTTTAAAAGTTGTGTTACCCACCTGTTGTAAGCATCACGTCTTCTTCATTACCTGACTGTCAGTTTTATATGGCTGCAGAACACGCATGGACTACTCTGAGACTATGCTAGAAAGTAGCTTGTACTTCCCGGCTAATTAAAGAACCCCTAAGAATAATCATGGGGTAAGAAACAAGGATGGTCTCACAGAAAAATGTTCATTCTTGAAACTTCTGTAGGGAAAACAAATATTACAAAAATGTCTCCCATTGTCCCTGTTCTTTACCTGCAACTCTTGTAATCTCTTTCTTGGATCATTAAGAAAGTGCCTAAGTGAAGGGAAGAAATTTATTTTAACCCATATGGTAATTGTCAGAAGCTTGATTCTTAAAGATTGGAATAAGCATATACTCAGTGGCTCTTAAATGTACTTTTGCCATATCTCTTGAACAGCAGTCTCTATAACTTACTCAAATACACTGCATTTGGCTCCAGAAGTTAGTGTCTGTTTCTGTCCTGGAAAGTCAAAATGTTCCTGCACAAAACAAGCTTAACAAAAAAAAAAAAAGTGTTTATTTAAAGGATTGAAAATATTTGTTCTCAGCAATATTTAACATGTTTCCAATCATGAACAGCATGAAACATCAGGATATTTTAAAAAAAATAATCAGTTCAGTGCACTTCGAATGATACCATACATCAGTTTCAGTACTACAATAACTTTCAATGTTTCTTTCTTATTTTCAAGGCTTTTACTGAAATTCACCACTGCCTTTTCTTTAAACAAACGCATTTACAAGTCTCCATTTATACCCTGTCTAAACTTAAAAGGGTGGCTGGTTTACAAAGTAGATACAGTGTATACCAACTTCTCCCGGTACACTTAAAACCAGTTCCCAAAATGGAATAAGTTAAGCAGCCAAATTGACCTTTTTGCAAGTATAAATGAATCTTCAAAAGATTTCTGATGACAGCTACAGCTAAGACAGAATTATACTCCTATCCAACATAACCATGTGGGCAAAACTTTTGAAGTACAGACAAGGTTCTAGTTGCTTGCCTATGGAGGGCCATTTAGAAGAATTAAGAATCTAGAAGGAGGGCTCTTACAGTTAAACAAATTCTTTCAAGTTTTAATGCAAATTATTTGAGTCACTTTGTTTACAAAAAACTAGTAAGAAAAACAGGATTAAATAACTTTGAAAAAAGTTAAAGCAGGAGCATGCATTACTTTCCAGATGTCTCCGATTGTAGTTTTCATTTTAGCCGGCTAGCGATCCAAACAAGATTTTGTCACTGAGTGGGAAGAGAAGGTGCCTTTCACAAGCGAAATTATGAAGAAATTCACTCAGAGCCAAATGATGCAATTGCCTCTGCATGTTAGATTAAATTTAATAAAACCGCATAAATCCAATTTGGAGGGAGTAGTTACATAGGATATGTTTAGAAATTACATTTTAGGAAGTGTACACTCTGAAAATTAATGTTCCACAATCTGTTCCATGTCATGAAAGATGTATACTAGTATAAAAAAAGCACAAAAAAAAAAAAAAAAAAAAAAAAGGTGCTGAAGATGCAATTTTAGTTTTTAAAAAATTCTAAGTTCAGTATAAGGCTCGCTCTTAGTCATTTTGCCTTACCACCACTTCAGCAGGTTATTTCCACTTCCTATCTTACTAAACCTTCTGGCTTATAGTCATTTATCAGGATATTTATACCTCCACTAAAAATTAAAGGCTTTACCCTGTTCCTTTTTCAGTTATTGCATGTTTAAATAAGGAAATGTATATTTTTCAAAGCAAAATATAATGTTTCTATAGCTCAGAAAGTAAACAGCTATTCAGAAACTGAATACTGTCTAGGAAACCCGTAAGCAGCTTTAAACAGTGATAAAATAGTTACTGTAAATTCAAGTGAAAAAAAAAAAAACAAAACCAAAAAAAACCCAGAAGCTCCAAAGATATCTGAACATGCTCAAAGATAACATCACAAGTTCTGCTTGTCCAGACCAAACTAAACAATAGTCTAATTTACAAAGCATTTACAAATCGAACATTAATTTATATTAACACAATTTTAGCGCACTATACATCATTAGTGGAGAGCTACAATTTGCTTTATGCAAAGGTGCTCTCATCTTAACTGGACAAAATTAAACACACTAGGGCAACATCCAACAAAGGAAGAGATATTAACTCGAAGGACTTCAGGCTAGGTAGAGCATGGGAATTAGTACATTTCCCATTATTAACCCTGACCACACAAACAAGAGTAAGACAACCATGAAAAGTTCAACAGAACTCATTTCACTTACAGGAAACCCCACACTTAATCAAGAAGAAACAGATTCTTCTGCCATAACATGCCACATACTGCAAGGCTAGCAGAGATCGTCCATCCCTTTAATGGTCTATGCAGAGGTTATTTGAAAATATTAGGATTAGGATAGCATGGTAGTGAGAGACTACACCACAAAGAACATGAATGTAAACATTATAACTGGGTTTGATTTTTTTCTTAGTAAAAGCTGAGTACAAACCCTTTTTTTAAACTACTTATCTTCATAAAAGCATGTACAATAAAAGTATGTACATAAACAAGTTAGAAACGTTTGAAAGAATCTTAAAAAAGTACATACAAGACTTAAAACATCTTGAAGTGTGCTGAAGGCACCATCGCTACTATGCTGGGAATGTGTCCTGTTTCTTATCAGCCTACCAATGCAGTATCCCCTTCTTGTTACTCAAGGGCCCAACCCTGGAGTACTGAGCACCCTTAGACTTCAATGGGGAATAAAGGGCATTCAGGTCCTAATTTACAATGCTCATATTTCTTAGAATAAGCAACAGCATTAGTGGTCAATGATTTTAGACAACATAGTAGTAGTCCAAGTCCAGGCTCTTCTGGCTCTGGCAAAAGTTTGTCATTTACACATCTCAAATGATGTTTATTTCAGGGATTACAAAAATTCTATGCATTTCTAAAGCTCCCAACCATGCTGAAAAAGCAGGGAACTGCTGAGGATAAATCAGTTAATGTACACATTGAGAGAGTAACACTTTACCAACTCTGTCCAGTCAATCCTGTCTTTTTGGATGGTAAGAACAAAGTGATAAGGCCAGACAATGTTAATTCACATGGCAGCAATAAGAGGATTTTCAACAGTTTTAACTACTAAAAATAGAGAGTTTAATCAGTATAACTAACTGTTTCTTTCCCCCAAATTCTTGCCACACTTGCATGTAAGGGCAAAGGATTTAAGTGCTGTCTCAATGGGAAGGCATTTTGAGTAAGATTCCTTTGTTTTAAAGGAAGAGAAATCTTAACAGAGAATAACAAATATTCCAAACTAACTGGAATATTTTAATTCACTTCTATTATTTATGTATACAACCTACCACGTCACTTTGCAAATCGGTGATTACAATCAAGACTGTAGGTGTTTTGGATACTGATTAGCAGAGCTGACCCGAACAGGGTGCAAAAATCAGCTCATACGGGGCCCCACCCGCGACTCGATCCTACACACCCTGGATATGAAGAAGCCAATGGCGGTGGCACCAGCGAGGGGGGGGTAGCAGCAAGCAGCTGGATGCGAAGCTGGCAGTAGCAGCACAGAGGCACCATGGCCACTCCACCTGGCTCCGCAGGGCTCCACAAAGTGCAGGGCCCAGGACGGTTGCCCTGATTCGTGCCCTGCCCCTAGGGACGGCCCTGCTGATTAGCAATATCAACCCATTTTAGAAGTTAAAAAAATTAAAGTTTAGATGGCAAGTCAGATTTTTAAACCTTGAATCCCTACTGCCAGTGGACTGGATGTAACATGATCACTTCTGGTCATCAGCAGATCAGACTGATATGAGGTACATCACTGTTTAAAATATGTGCCTATTGTGTTTATTCCCAGGAGCTACAGGCTTTAAAACCAATTTTGTTTTTTTTACACAAGGGATACTGCCACATTAAACCACATGACCATCGTTGGCTTTCAACATTCAAAATTCTTCTTCTTCAACAGCAAAGTTATTTTGCTTCTTCCGAACATTCCAGTGTAAACACTCAGCCAGGCTTTCGAACCAGTCGCTCACAGGATCTCGGAAACAGATTGAAGGAAGGGGATAGCAAGAGGTAGTGATGCTAATACTGCAACACAGGAATACCCTCAATTAGTAAAGGAGTGACATAAAAAAAAAATGCAATAAAATTGTACTTTGGTATTTATAGAAACAGGAAACCTTCTTTCATCCTTAGATCTATAAGTATTTAAATCTTTGGGCAATGGTTAGTTTCTGAAATTTGTTGTTGGCCAATTTGGGACACAGATGCCTTAGAACCATCAAAGAGATACAATGCTATAGATAAGAATTATTGCGAGCAGAGTCTACAGCCAGCCTGCCTTATCCCATTTCTCTTTCCTGCTCTAGAGAGCCTTGCATCCCTTTGCTGCGGTTCACAAGGCCATTCTTGGTTCAGCTCAAAAATATTACTACATGTCACCTTGATCCTTAAACCTCAAGTCCTAAAATTTAAAGGCAGCAAATAAAGTCCAACATCACTGCCATAGCATCAATCTGATCGAATGTGCAGACACCCTATGCGTCTTACTGCTCAACTAAAGGGAAAAAACCAAACAAACTCCAAAACAAATTCCAGAGTGAAAAATCCTTGCATTGTCCTGTTCTTCATCTTCCCACAAATATGGAGCAGAAAAGCATAGTGATCAGACAGCAAAGTGGATCTATAAGAATATAATAAACTTTGCAGCAGAAAGCTTGGGGTTTATCTGAGCTCTTTCTTACTAATCCACATTTCTGTACTGGGAAAGAGGACAAGTCCTTTAAACGAGAGTTTCCTAACCCATGGGTCACAACCCAAAAGTGGGTTGCAAGAACATATGAAAGGGTTGCAAACAAACTTTAAAAATGGATTCTCTTTTAAAGGACAAAAACGTGGGAAACCATGGCTTTTCCCTTGCAGGCTGGCAGAGTTCCAGCCTGCAAAGGGCTGCATGGGGACCCCCATGGCCCACACTCCCTCCCACCCTGCCCCATACACTGGGGGGCAGTGGCAAAGGACAGTGGGTTGGGAGTGAAGTGCACCAGCAGGGCCAGGGGACTGTTTTCTACTTAAACTATTTCCTGGGTCGGGACTAGTCACTGATGTTTACAAAGGGGTCCTGATACAAATGTATATGTTTTATATTGAGAACCACTGCTTCAAAGCACTGCACTGTGTCTCAGGAGCTGCAGACTCCTGCCACTGAATGTAATAAGGGCCCAATGTATCTGCTATTATAAAAGCTCATCTGAACACAGGCAGAGTACCTTCATCTATGGTGGGGGGCACAGCACTCTTTTTTGGATCTCAAGTATAATAAGAATCCTTTGCAGCGGTGGGACACTGACAGCCCTCATTTTCCTGCTTTACCTGTGGGAAGTTATGGAGCTTTTGGAGCCTTTGGGCAATACGCCTCATAATTGTGCAGCAGGGTTGATTGTGTAACTACAGGAATAAGTTAAAGGAAACCTTGTACAGGATGGCTTGGGTAGGGATGAACCTACTTCAAGCAGGCGGTTGGATTAGAAGACCTCAGGAGGCCTGTTCCAACCCTGCTTTTCTATGAAGAAGACTCTTGCTCTTTTTTCTAGATTGGCTTTGCAATTTTATTCAATGGTATATGTGCCAAACAATGCCTTCTTGACAGGTAATGAGCACAAGCTACTCCCATTGACTTCACTGTGTTCAGTTCCAAGATCTAGTCCAAGAGCTGAAGTTCACAGATTTCTTTAAGGGCAAGCCCTTTTTCTCTATGTCCTATTTGGATGTCTTTTTCCCCATTGCCAACATTTCACCTCCTTTTAAAAACGTGCCTATTTTTTTTCCAAGCAGGAGTATCCAAAACATTTTTGCTAACCTTGCCACTTACAAGCAATTGTAACTTGTAAAATATTCATTTCTGCTGCCACCACCAATACCTTACCATCCTAGCCAACATGAGGGAAATTCAAAAAAGTGTGGCTGCACAACTCTCTCAATGCAAATCACAACCAAAGAGAAATTCTCACCTGTCTCCATGGCAGATTTCCTGTCTCTTCCTCCCATCAAATGAAACCCATGCTGTATTCCGGGCATCAGGGGACAGCGTAATCTAAGAAAGGACAAAACACAAGAATTAAAAATGCAGCTTTCCGAGCTGAAGGACAGAGAAAAGAACATATCCTTTTTTTACTCTCCTGTATCTAGTGTACACAGAGATTTTATTTCCTCTACTGTCTTTTTCTGCTGAAAGTTTTACAGGGTTGCAGACACAAGTTTAATATTATGCATAGTGCAAATATAATGGAGCCATACAGTTACATGCACAGCAAAGCCTTCCCTAACAATTCTAGTAAGGTTATTTACTATAAAGGCATTCCAGTTACAGAAGACTTGAACTTCATGTAAGAGTTAACACATTGCCTAATTCAATGAGATCAGTAGTCTTAATTTTGCTTCTGGGCAGACTTGTGATTGGCATTTTGAAATACAGACTTTGAACTTTGTAAGCTTCATGTAAAACTTTCAAACTGAAGAGGCTATAGTTAGATCTGGGTATTTGAGGAGTCAAAAATACCTGGGTCAATTGACTGCTCAAATATTGTAAAAAATGTCAAGTAATTTAAGGATTAATTTACTAGAACAGTGAGAGACTTTAATCTTCAATAAGTTAGATATCTATGTTAATTACATAAAATTACATAAGTTATGTTAAAACACAAGATCGCTGTTATTGTGAAACAATTAAATTAATTTATTACAAGTTTTTCAAATTTATTCTAACTAGCAACATGGGTTACATATAAGTGAGAGTGAAATTCAACTGTTCTTTTTCTTGGCTTTTATCCTGGAATGTCAGGGTCAGCTCAAACATGTTACAAATTATAAGAAAAAATGAAATTGAAACATATATAGAAACTATAAAGGTCACCTTTTCTATGCTGCTGGTTTCCATTCCCTCCTCAAACCCAGAGTTAGTTATTGCAGCCCCACATGGCTTAATGGAGGGGAGGAGGGAATGAGAGAATTGGCTGGAAAAGCTCAGGGCAAGGATGCCTGCTCCTTGAAAAAGGGGATGAGGAGGTGATGTATGTGTGTGTCTTGCCTCCTGCAAGACTGGGAGGCAAGGAGCCCTCACTTCTGCCCCTAACAAATGACAGCACGACGGGGGAAAAAAAAAAAAAGGTAGATCACCACCTATACAAGGGGATTCATGGCTTCATGGAGTATTTAATAGTATCTGACCATGGTCAAATAAATGATCAACTGACTGTATTTGTTTAGCCAAATAACCACTTGCCAACTTTACTACACACAATCTATGGTACGAGTCGTCGAGATGATTGACTTCCGCCATACTGCCAACTGTATAGATAAACTGTAGCATGATGTAGGTGCCATGAATAAGCAAGCAATTCAAATGGTAAAAAAATACAGAACACCAAGATTTCTCCATTATATACAATAGCAGACTAAAACAGTTGTGCAAAATATTAACACACAAAACCAGTGAAATAAATTTATCTGTGGCCAACATCTACTAAAAGAAAATCCACTCTGAGCACAGACTGGAAATGACAAGTTTTGGGGGCTTTTTTTTTTTTTTTGCAAAACTATATGCAATTAAGATTATCATCCTTCTAAATAAGTATATCTGCTCACATCTGCTAGTCTGGAAAATTCCCATTCCTGACAGTTCTATATCAATACTTTTTAACCATGGTAATCGGGGCACCCTGAGGTGACTTGAGATCTTTTAAAAGGGTGCTATGAGATGCAAGGAAGATAAGCAGATATGAACAGGTAAGTGCAGGCTCAGGCGCTTCTCTGCCTGGCAGGTGGCCTGCTTCCACTGCCCAACACTTCTGCAAGAAGCTAAGCACTGTAATAAATAAATTCGTTTTTGAATTGGGGTGCTGCTTAATTCACAAAAGTTATGGAGTGCTGCCATGAATAAACATGGTTGAAAACCATTATTCTACATATGGGCACGGTGCCTAATAATAAACAAACTTTATGTCCTTTGCTTTGGTCAGTCTTATAATATTTATCCTATTGGGCACATCTACAAGTGCAATTAATTCACAGCAATAACCCCGGCAATTACTACACCGGAATTTAATGCTCCTGGGCTCTGCGTTTGAACATGCACCCAGGACCACAGCATGTCGAGCTGGGTTGGAGCAACCCCAGCTAGCAGGGGGTCCATGGGGTCAGCCTGCCAGTCTAAGGCTGCCCTGATCCAGCTCAATGTGCTGCATTGGAGCTGGATGGGCACAAGGGTGCTCCAGTGTGGGGCTAGTCAGAAGGCAGCCCCCACACTCTTGTGCCCCAGTCAGCCCCATCAGCATCTACACATGCACTACTATGCACTAAAAAAAAAAAACAACTCTGCCACAGGTTAGTATTTGTATTTACAAGTACTAACCTGTGGCAGAGTTTATTAGTTTACTGTGACCTAACAGGGCTACATGTGTGGATGCTGAGATGATTATTGTGGAGCTAATTAGGCAGCTCCATAGTAAACGTCTTGTATAGATGCACCTATTTTGTACCTGTAGTGGCGTGTGAGGTTTCAAGTAGCCAACTGAGGAAACCTTGGGTAAATGGCTGTCTGCAAATGCAGGGGCCTGCATTTAGGGATGAGAAAGGGCTTCCTGGGCCAATGTTCTTATCTCTGATATTTTACATCTTTGAACAAAGAGAACAAAAGCTAACCTTGAGCTCCACTCCAGCAGGGACAACAATGGGTCTGAAGGACAATGAGTGAGGACAGATTGGGGTGATCATGATTGCAGGAACATTTGGATGAATCATTGAAGCTCCAGCTGCAGCAGCATAAGCAGTGCTACCAGTCGGTGTGGAAACAATAACACCTGCAAATGGAACACAAGTTTTACTTATGCATGCTCAGCTGAAGGTAATTCTTTAAAGCAATGGTTTTCAAACTTTTTTCATCTGCGACCCCCTTTGGAAGTTTTGAATGGAGGTGCCAACCCCTCTGAATTGTAGGTGTGGGTATTCACATTTTTGATCAATCAGTCATCTTTTGCAAACCCCTTAGATGTAGTCTATAGCCCCCCAGGAGTCTGGAGACCACAGGCTGAAAACAACTGCTTCAAAGTAAGGCTAGGTAACAGGAAGTTGCACTTCCTTTATTTAAAGCTACTAAAAAACATTTGACCTTATCCCAAGATGGATTTCTCCACCATGAGTCAGCTGAGGCTTGATTTCAGCTATAAGCTTTTAAAATATTAAAGAGACTGTGTTAAGTGAAATCGGGAAGTCTACAGGATGAACTCAGACTTCCAAGAAAAGGAGTGGTCCAGATGCATGAATGGGGGCCAGAAACTTCCAATTCAAGCTTTGACAGACTCCTTCTCTTGCCTCAATTTGTGCATCTGTACATTGCACACACACACATACCTACGAGGGTAGGAAGATTCATATCTGTTAAGAGCTTTAAGAATGAAATGTCAATATTTAATATTAGAGATACACTGATACATTGGTCCATATCAGATCAGCACTGAAAAAAGGAAAACTGATGTTGGCAAATCAGGTTTTCCAGCTGGCGTGGCCGATAATGTCGCTGATAAATGCTGTGTGCATGTGCATAGCCACAGCACACACATGGCCACGAATGCAGCCCGACAGCTTGGAAAGCAAGGGCTTTCTGTGCTTTGGAGAGCAGTGTCCAGTTGGTAAGTCGGGGGGGGCAGATGCACAGGCAGATCGAGGCCCCCCCAGTGAGGCAGGGAATGGGGCTGGGTGGGGTAGAAGGCAGGAAAGAGCCATAAGCAACTCATCCAGGGGTTGCGGGTGGAGGAGTGCAGCTCCTGTCATTGCATGCACTCCAGGAGAGGCACTGGTGAGGGCAGGCTCCCTGCTGCATGCTCAGGGCCGGAGGCAGTGCTGGACTCTTTCCAGCAGGGCCTGGACCAGGGCTGTGCTTGGGGCAGGCAACAGTGGTGCTAAGAGAGGGGGCTATAGGGTGGATTACAGACACCCCAAAATTTGCCATAGCCCACCCTCCCAGAGCCACCAGCCGCCATGAGTGTAGCGCTGGTCCAGTCCTAACTGGGAAAAACCTGGTACCACCCCCACCCCAAGCACACAGCCTCACCTTAGCCTCATGCACAGATCCAGGGAACGCATGCCCCCACATTTCTCCCTGGGATGTGTGCAGTGGCAGGAGCCACCCCCCATGCAAAAGCTGCTCATGGCTCTGTCCCACACCCTGCCCCAGCCCCACTCCCTCCCTCACCGTGGGGACCTCGATCTGCTTCCCCTTCACACCCCTTCCTCCCCACCCCAATGGACTTACCAGCCAGACACTGCTCTCCAAGGTGCTGGGCTGCATATTGGCAATTGGATCAGTCGATGTGGCTCCTTAATAATCAACCACTGGTATTGATCAAAAAAAAAACTTTATTGCTGCACCCCTACTTGCTAGGCACCCAAGCACCATCTTCTAACTTCTTCCTTTTGTCCCCAGTTCTCCTATACAAACAAGTTGCCATATGACACCTCCACATAAGATGTGTTCTGTAAGCTTTCATTTTTTTTTTATTTTTTTTTATACTTACTGATGTCAGTGCTGCTTTGTGGACTGTGCCAGTTGCCTAGATTCTCACTTCTTCTACACACCCAATTTTCAACAGCCCAGGAGCTGAAACCCAAGCTTTTATTTCCATCTCACAAAAACAGTGAGATGGAAAAAGTAAAAAAAGTAGAGGCAAGCTAAGTAGAAGTTAGTTTCCTTTTAGTATTTAGATAGGGACTGGTTAAGCTTTTTATCAAGAGCCATTAACTTACCATCTCCTTGCACTGTGGTTATAAGGTGCCCATCCAGATAAACATCTACATTGGAAAGGTAGGAGGAAGGACCACGATCAACAACAACTTCATTTAGGACCTGGCATGACACCAAACCAGTTAATTATTCTTTTTTTGCTTGACAAGATACAAGAAACATATGGTTTTTGAAAGTTTCACCCCAATCTTCACCAGCCTATCTTGGTCTTTGAGTTGCTATATAATCCTGTCTTAATGATCACTAGTAGAAATAGTTACTTGGTGCTAGGGATAAAAATATATTTTCCAAAAGCAAGTTGCTAATGGCGCTAATAGGATTCTCCCTTTGGTTATATCCACCAGTGACGCATTCAATTGTAAAGATCATTGTAATCAATTTACTGGTTTCAAAATACAAGAAAACTTCTGGTGCAGAGCAATATATAAGCAAAGTATTATGACTATAGCATATGCAGCATTATAGCAAATGCTACGTTATACAATACACACTTCTCTTTACTGCCTTTTTAAGAAACTACCTGGAAGCAATATAGAAAGTGTCATAATACTGGGTTAACAGAATATGATGAAAAAGAAAAAAACTAGAGAAACTTGAGTGTAGGATGAATTATTTCTTCGTTCTTTTGCTTGTTTTCCATTTTACACTCTTCTGGCTCTGACCTGATATTGCATGATTTGCTTGACCACTTCTTTCTCTAGACTTGTAGGTACCATTCCATTTTCTTCTATACCATTTTGTATCATTTTCTTCTCTCTGTGCTCCTTTACTACTTTCACTTTCAGCCTGCTCCGCAAAACAAGTGCTGCATTGCCTGCAATCCAAAAGGAAGGAAAGGATGAAACCCACACGCGCACACACTAGAGTAGTACCTACTATATTATAAGCAACTTTACTATTTTCACAGTAAGTTACTAACAAACTGCTATGAAATGCTCTTCTCCACTTTTCACTTGCGCATAATATTTTCCTTAGGTTTTTTACAATCAAATGTTGCAGGCTTAACTTCACCTCAAAACTGAAGTTGGGTGGGAATGAAAGAGACAACTTTATGTAATGTAAACATATAAACCAACTATCCCTTTGAAAATTCAATAAGACTCTTAAAACTTTATGTGCAAATGGCCTATAACTGCTGAAGTCAGAAGCTAGGCAGTTGGTTGGTTTGATAATCCTCACTGATACTTAAACTTGGCATAAAAAAACCTGTTCATTTTTATAAATTCACAAACATATCAATTTAGCAACGTAAGACTTACATTAATGCTTTTTAATTACTTAATTATACAACCAGAATAGCTTTATACCAAGGTGACCAGTTATACCATTTTTTTCCTTCTCTCTCAAAAAGACTTTAAATACCAAGAACTAATTTAAATGCACAATCAGGTTAGGAAATCAAGCATTCAAGAGTCAAGGTTTCCTATTCAGTGAGAACTTACACAGCACATAATTTTTCTGATTCTCCACATCAACTGTTTATGAAAATGCCAAAAACATGTGTAAACTATGCATTAACTCAAAAAAAAAAAAAAGAAAAAAAAAAAAAAGAAAAGAAAACCTGGAACATTTAAAAGTTTCCTGATCACTGTAGGTCCAATTTTCTACCACTTTAATGTGATAACGTTCACAGGAACAGAGAAGTTAGGTCATTAAGATCTTCCAGTACCATCACTCCTAGATTGTTACTGTGCGTGTGGGTTGATGAGTACATCCACATTATTTCCCTGATCTTTCCTTACATGCTACAAGCACAAGGCCATCCCAACTTTACAAAACAATGTAAAAAATGATGCTGCAATAATCACTGCAGTATCAAATGACTGATTTTAGACAGTTTAGTTGTTAAAGGAAACCGTAACAAAACAGGGAGAGAACAAGCCTTTTAAAAGTTGCAAAGATAATCTTCTATTTTTATTACAGTGGAAAAAAAATTCTTACCTTCTATAACCTGAGTAACTTGGGACTGAAAGTTCTCAAAGTTAAATGGAGTAAGAAATCCAAGAGATCCAAGATGAAAAGCCATAACTGGAGGTACACTACCCTGTCAAAAGGAACAATTTCGAAGTTAGTTGTGTAACACTGAACAAAGTGTGCGTCATCCCTATTCTTTTTATGTTTAACAACTTGTCTGCAAATATCCTAAATGTGATTGACCTCAAGTATGTGCAAAAATAAAAACAAAGATGGAACTGGCAACACAGGGATGCTCAACACTGTCCTGCAGGCCAGATCAGGTCTCTGGTGCCATGTACTCTGGCCCATGGGGCTTCTCACAGATGTTGTGGGGAGCCCTCAAGCTGCAGGGTATGTTCCTGCATGCTAGAGGCAGGGTGTACAAGGCAGCACAGTGCCTGAGCTTGGCAGGGGCAGCACTGAGCCTTGCACTGCTGGGACTGGGCTTCAGGACCCCACGTTGCCCCACGCATCAGAATCAGGCCTCAGGGTCCTGTGCTGCCCCAACCTGGCCAGGACTGGGCTCTGGCCAGCTGAAGGCAATGTGAGGACTTAGGGTCTGATCCCAGTACACGGGGTCCAAACTGGCTCGCTGTCTGGTGTGGGGCCAAAAACTTGAGCACTACTAACCTAAAGAGCTCTTATAGTGGAGGAACAGAGAAAGGTGGATAGCCAGAAGTCTAAACAAGTAAGGAGAAAGCTTGCAAAAATCTTCAAGACTGACTCCTGCACAGAAGTCCTGATTGGGAAGAGCGCCTCAAATAATAAATATTTATTTTCTATAGAACTAACCTGGAAAAGTGAAGAAGCATAAAGTAAGGTCCCGTCTCCTCCCAGGCATATGATAAAGTCTATCTGATTGGAGATATCATCATAATCTAGAGGATAACATTAAAAAGGTTAATTTACATAACTTAAAGATTTCAATTTACACATGTAAATTTGGTGCAGCACACTAATGCTAATTTAGAAGTGGAAATAATGAACAGACCATCAAAACAACATCTGCTTGAGTTTAATCAAGAATAGATTTCAGAGAAACTTGATTCATCTGAACAAATCACTAGGGAAACCAGAAGATAAAAAGGCAATATCTCAGAACTCCAGGTTTTAAAGAAACATTACTTTACCTTCGCTGAAAGTGCAAAATTTTTTCTTCACTGGTCCAAAATTTTCATCATGAGCTATGGCTGGGTCTTCTAACACTTTCTTTTCTACATAAACTATCATGTTGTTCTCCTAGAAGCAAAAACATTTACTAATAAATCTTTTAACAATATAACACCACATCTGATACTTCCACCACTATTTGATACTGGTTTAAAATGTTGTGATTTTCACAAGTGCTTTTTAGCTTCTATATGTATTGTTAAAACCTACAGCAATTATTACTATATTTTATTATTGAAACTGTCAGACAAAGGTCACATAATAAAAATTAACTAGCCTTTGGAATCGTAACTATGCACCTGTGATATAACCATACTTCCAAATTAGCTAATTATTTTCTCAGTTTAATGGCATAAATATTTATCCTTGTTCTGTATTAGAAAAGCAGAATAAGATCCTTCATATAATATGCAATGAGAAGGGTAGTTTTCTTTAAAGGGAAACTAAGCTGAGCTTGTTTAGCAGGAAAAAAAGACTGGTTCCACATTGAGTTTTGCAATCAATTATTTCTATTGTTCTCTGTACATTTGGACTCATTCGGCATATATGATTCTAACTCCATTTAGAATAAAGCTAGAACAGCAAGTAAGAGCATTTCATTTAAACTTAAGTAGCAAAAGCTCTGTTCTCTCTCAAGTGGTATTACCTCAGTAAGATACACGCACAGTTCTTTAAAGGGCTGTAGCAGACTAGCATCACGAATCTTTTTGATAACAAGGACACTCTTGGGAGGTTTGTTCCATGTCAACCGCTGGCTTGCTGGATCCTGAATGTGCCTATGGAGAAGAATCCACAAAATAAAAGCTTTACATGAAAAGGTGGACTGTGTTAAAAATCCCCTGACCACATTTTGTCATTAAAAAATAGGAAGCAAGTAAAACATTAAAAATATTAACACAAACAGCTAAATATTCATATTGCCTAAAATGCAGAGCTTTTCCAACTTTCAGCAAATATCTTGCTGAATTTTGCAATGGGACTATTCTGGTTCAGTCTGTATAGAAATGTAGAATGCTTTTAAAAAAAAAAATTAGAGATCCAGGATACAGTTCAAGTTAGTTTATAGGATTATTAATAATACGTATACACACAATTTTATTTATTTATTTATTTGAGTCAAACAGTGCTCTTCTATACAGGGTTCTGACTAGATGGGTATTCTAAAACAAAAATGGTTTACTTCCGAGTATACAAAGACTTCCCCCCCTGGGTTGATAAACTCACATTATATTGATGAAGGTGTCCATTCCTGTAGCTGCAAACACACCAGTCATGTTCATGACCAGGTGCTCTAATTCTGCCAGAAGCATTGCAACAGCCACTAAAACACTTCAACTATCACACCACTGCCTTAACACTGGTAGCAGTAGTCCTCCTCCCCTCACCCTTTCATGGAGGATGACTCTGTTTGGTCTGCTTCCTTAATGGCATGAGACATCCAATTAGAGAACTTGAAAAAGCAGCACCATGAAAAATATATTTTTTCTTCCACACCTATATAAACGTTCATCTTGAGTCTATGTTGGTGTAAGAAAGGGGAGAAGCAATTTCATCTCAATTAATTCTTTTAAACGTACGTTTCTCCTAGTAAGTTTATGGACTCAGACCTAGTTTCAGGCAGAACCTGTTTTCTGGCTAAATTAAAACATTCTGTGGGTGCAGGATCTCTCAACTGCACAGTTTTTCTTAAGACAAATATAGTTAACTTACTCTCTGCCTCTCATTACTGTTGTTTGGACTATTACTTAAACATCAGTATGATTCTTAATATGAAATCATATTTAAATCAAAAGCATCATATATTATGCAAACAAGGTTCCTTGGGTGAATTTGATGCATCTTTTATTAGGACCAACCCAAATAGTTGGAGAAAAGTTATTAAGCAAGCTTTCGGGTTCAAAAACCCTTCGTCAGGCTAAGGAAGTTTCAGCAGTTGGTGTGTGCTCTTTGCTGGAACTTCCTTAGCCTGAAGAAGGGTTTTTGAACCTGAAAGCTTGCTTAATAACTTGTCTCCAACTATTTGGGTTGGTCTAATAAAAGATATCAAATTCACCTAAGGAACCTTGTCTGCCTATGTCTTTAGACCAACACAGCTACAACCTAAACCCCTGCATACATTATGCCAGGAATTTTAATGTTTTTTAACTCTGGTCTGGAAAGCTCCCAATGCAAACATTTCCTATTTCCTCTTCTGTGATATTGCAACGGTGCTAACGATAGTTAACGTACCTAAATAGCTTACTGAGAAATAAAAGCCACCAAACTCATTGTATTCTTTGATAGAGGTAAAATCAAGGCGAAGTTAAGACTTCAGGCACATCTTGGCAGATAAGTACACGCTCCCCTTTTGGTACACAGTAACAACAACCTCAACATTAAAAAATGGAAAGGACATACTAACAGGCTTGACTGTGCCAACACAGAAAAGAGGAAAAAACATACCAAATTATTTATCCTTACGGGGCTCTTTTTGAACCCAGATAAAACAAAAGAAAAGCCACCCACCCTCCCACCCACCACTTTACTTCCCACATCTGTAAAAAAGCACCTAAATAAAAGTACATCAATACATGGTGAAATCTGAGTTTTGTCGCACTGGCAAAACCAGATTTTTTATTATTATTTTATTTCCAGGTTATTGAATTCTCTTCAAATTCCATACAAATTATGAATTATAAGCTCATATTGCTTGCTATGAATTTTTAAGGGCAAAACAAAAAAAACCCCAATGTAATAATGGAAACTCAGCTGCAACCGTATCTATGAAGCAACACTTATTGTTCTATAATCCATCTTGCCAGTTTGAAAACATGCAACTGCTTCTTTGCTTTACTTAATTGCTTAAATGACAAACTTTCAAAGCTAAGCAAACAATTTCTTACTTGTAATTAGTGGTTTATAAGCATCTCATTTTTTCCCCCATGTGCTGCTGGTATAATCCATGTAGAAAAGAGGATTACTGCAAATGCTGAACAAGCCAAATTCACAAACAGATTTGGAATAGCCTTCTATTGGCAGTTTAACAGTTAAGAAAAAGCAGGGATTTTTTACTGTCACTGGCTGCTCCAACCTGCAGAGTGGCAATTCCTTGAATTGTAAGAAAGCTGAAGAGATCAGCTCGCTATAGAAGTAGAGCTGCTTGTATATATATTGTATGTACAAATATAGCGCTAACTAAAGACTATAAAATAATAAAGAAGCCCCAAATGCAGTCACTGAAACAAAACAATACCGTATATTTTCTTATACACAACAGAATTTCGAGGGGAACACAGGGATTGGATTTCAGCTACATCCATGCCCATTTAAGACCCTAAGTTTCTTTTGTTTTTAATACTGCATTTAATAGTGAACCTTGGAGATCACCACCTACTAGGACTAACATGCACTTGGAAACCCTCTCTGGTATCCTAATCAAACTATTCATTGTAGTAGAATGAACCCCCCAAAAATGCTGCTTTGAAGATCTACATATGAAAAAGGAACTATAGAAGACAGAAAGTTACAGGTAGTGAGCCCGAGATTAATATTTTATGGCTGCAAAAACAAGTGCCAAGCAAAATGGATTCAAATTTCACAAGCCATTTTCAATATTAATAACCCCTAAATAAATTGCAGAAGAAAAACAATACATGAGATTGCAAAAGTTTTCCATGTACATCCCTGTATCTAAAACAAAAAGCATGAGAAGGAATTAAAAGGTTTCAATGCAATCATGGTAACTCCCTGCCAACTTTAGGAACTAAAAGTTGCATCAATACTATTTCACTTAACAATCTGAGAACACATCAAAACCAATATGGACTTTATTTAAACCCCGCCTTCCTGCAAACAACTTGTGTTTATTATGCTGTACTTACCACTTCCCTGTAGTTCTATTTAGGTAGAGATTATTCATAACATGCTCAAAGATCTTCATGATTTACTTAAAAAAAAGTCAAGCAAGGTAAAAAAAAAAAAGAAAAAAGAAAAAAAAAAAGAGCTCTGGAAAAGTCTTAGACCTAATCACTTTTTATTCTATCATTAGTTTTGTCCAAGATGACTATTCGATTTGATGTTTCAAATAATCCTAATAAATTGTCTGGGGGGTGGTTTCAGTTTCAAAGAAAAATCCCTTTAAAAAAAGTGTTAAAAATCTTCAATAGGCTCTTAATGTTTCAAAAAGCCAAACTCCCTTTCAAAAAAAAGTTTAACTAAGCCTAAAGCTAACACAATATTATATTCAAACCACTGGCTTTTCATTAAAAATCAATGCCATTCATCTGGATCATTTCACATTATTCTGGAAGGTTTGCTTATAAAAGACAGTCACCAACACTAGCATCACAGAAGACACTCAGATTTTACACTAACATACAAACTGTGGCCACCACACGCTAGTCCAGGATTTTCCATTATAGTCCATTTGTTAAAAATATTTTCAGTAACCAGGAAAAATCAGATGACATTTTAGAAGCCCACAGACATAAGAAAGAGAACTCTTAAAAGCTGAAACTATCATCGGCAGTTTAGATTCTTAATAGCCTTCTACTCCAATGACCTGCGAATGTCCTCATCTCTCCAGCTAATTTAAACACAGCATTAACTGTCTTTTTCTTGGCAACCACGGTGCTCTTAGTACTGCCAACAGCCTCTGTACTGGACTAATCTTGACACACTATCATTATATTGTACAGCATTGGCTCAGCCCATGGGGAGGAGTGTATTTGCCACGGTCAGGTGGTGAAATGAGTGACGTAAATAATATCTTCAAACAAATTAGAGTCATCTTAGCTACAGGCTCTAGTGTTGACATAAGACTTGAGGAAGTTAGTCTTTTCCCATCAAAAGTCCCTCCACACTTTCACTGGAAAAGTCAAAATCTCATTACCACGCCGAGTTGGGAAAAAGTAATCCTTATGATCATCTAAAATCCAGACTGCTTCACTTTATAATGATTACTCTATTTAAAGAAAAGGTAAACATCCTTTTAAAACAAGCCAATTAGTCCATATCTGTATTTGCCTACCTCCCCTGACACCAACTCTGTTTACCAGGTTAGGAATGACTTCAGTGCTTTAGTTCTGTGTTATCCATCTCACGTCTACCAGCAGACAGACAGCAAGTGCAGAACCCAAGTAACCCCTTGTTTCAATACCAACTTGCTACTGGTTGCTCAGCTAGTGGAAAAAGCACTGCTTGATCAAACATATTGGCAGTGCTCTTGAACATTTTTCTTTAGTTTCTATCTCCACTCTCATTAAGCTTTGAAAAATTCACTCTTTTTGTGGGAAGCAATAAGATTAGAAGAATAATCTCCCAAAAATGCTCCAAACTGTAAAACAGTAATTGTTTTACTGAATATGCAATTGTTCTCTGTAACTGCTCATTTCTCTTTTCAGTGGTAGGAGAATGACATTAACAGTGCCTTAAACATATTCACTGAAGTTTTAGAACTAAATATACAGTGCCTGTATACGTGCTGCAGGGTTTGGGGGGAGGGGGGGGACATTTTAATTGGTGTGGCTCTTGGGAGCTGCTCTAATTAAAATGCCCACAGTGTCTTGTGTATTCATCATCCTGCTTTTCAAAATGGTGGCAGGGGCACTAACTAAACCTTGAATGTTAGTTAAAACACTCCCACCGCAACTTTGAAACAGAGGACACTGAATACACGAGGCACTGCAGCATGCTGGCGTGTTTTAATCATGCTCCAGAAGACTCCATTTATCAAACCTGGGCCAACATGTTCTAGGCAGAAACCACTGGAGCACATGCACAGGCAACCATAGTACCAAATGCACCATTTTATAAGTCTAGATTTTGCCACACAAAACCTGCAACACAGGTGATACCTTGACAGTCTCCCTCTGAATTAATCCAATATAGATCAACAGAAATATGTGATTTGAACTTTAATCTAACAAAAGGGCATGGTTCAAAAAACATCCTGCCATACAGCACTAATCATTTTACCCATTCCTCCTGGTTACTTTAGATCTGTTAATAGAATCTAACATAATTTATTCTGAGAAATGTGCTGTAAAGATCTTTTAGAAGAGAGCCTGCATGCATCCATTTCCTTTACAATGTAAAAACAGGTTGAGCATATTTGAGCTAAATGAGATGTTGAATCAGATTCATGACCAACAGCCACTTTGACAGCCAGCTGAAGGCCCACACTAAGAGAACAGTGCATTTAGTTGCTTCCTCCTCCAGACACCACACCTGGCAGAACCAAGATAAGACCAGGTTTCAATGACCCAGAAAAATACCAGAAAAATACTTCACAGTCAGGGCGGCTAGGGCCTGGAACCAGCTTCCAGGTGAAGTGGTACAGGCTCCTAGCCTGGGGATTTTTAAGAGGAAGTTAGATGAGCACTCATTATTGTTCAATGATAAACTTTTGAGGGCAAGTAACTTGTAAAAGAGATTAAAGCAACCTGACAACAACAAAGGAAACGAAGCATGCAGTAAACAACAACAAAAAATGCAAAGAAGTGGGACATTGAAAGGTGACACCAACCTGCAACTTGGGAGGTGGGATGGGGAGAAAGCACAAGAGCGTACCTACAGGAACTATTCTGTCCCTTGTATGCACTACAACTAACAATAAGTTTAGTCAGTATTAACAGGAAATCTCCCTTTTGCAAATTAGACTATAGAGGAGAAAAGGGAGCATCTATACAAGGGGCTAGAAGAGAGGAACCAGATCTTTAAAACAGACCAACAAAAAAACCCCCCACATATGCAGAATTTAGGTGCTTAAAACCAGAGTTGCAATCCTGAAAACCCTTGCTCAGCTGTTGTCTAGCTCAGGAGACGTCAAAAACTCTAACCTTAAGCACCTCCTTGTTTGACTTCAAAGTTCCCCAAGGGCATGGGGTACATAGAACTGCCCAAGTCTTGACAAAGCTGAGTAGCTCACCAAACTCATGCTTAAGCTCACTCAGGCTCCAGAAAGCAGATAAGCCTTCACCTAAGCACCATAAGAGAAACTCAAGCCAGCAGGTGTTCTCAGACTATGCCTAATATACTGCAGAATCAGGGACCACACAAAACAGTTATGGCACTTTCAGAGCTTGCTGGTGATACCCAATTTGCATAACAGACTGGGGTAACTACTTGCCCAGAAAGGGAAGAGGGAGATATGGCTGAATCCCTCTTCCTACCTGAGGGCAGAGCCATTCCTAGGGGTGTGTGAGGCCCGGGGCACATCAGCCTGTGTGCGTGTGGGAAGGGGGAGTGGAGCGGCAACCACCAGCAGAAGCCAGTGGCGGGGGGAGGAGGGGGTGGCAACTGCCCACAGAAGCTGCTGGCAGTGTGGCCTGTATGACAATGTCCATGGGGCCCGGGGCTGTCAGTCACCCTGATATGTCCCTCTGCCCGAGGGGATCCAAACCCACAGTCCCGCCTCCCATGAGTGGCCTGGAAGCTATTTTGGGTGGGGGCACTGCCAAACAAGAGGGAACAGAACTTGGATCCACCCCTTCCTGAGCAAGTACTTGAGGGTGAGACTTCTATAAAAGGGATGCAGCACTACCAGTTGTGTTAAGGAACAGGAGCAAACTTTGCTCAGTTGTCTGAAAGAAATGGCATAAACTCTTACTCTCAGCAGAGGAGTCAGGGCTGTGCAAAATTTCACCATCTGTTCTATTTCGACCAATTCTGAGGTCTAAACAGCAAAATCGAAACAAAACAAAGGCTGTCGAAATTACCTCGAAACAAAACAAGGCGGTTGAAACCTTTCAAAATGTTTCGACCAACCCCCGCGCTAGATCGCACCGGGGGCGGGAGACAGCCCAGCTTGGTGTTATCTAGCATAGGGGATGGGGAAGCAGCCCCAGCGCGATCTAGTGCTGGGGGATGGGAATTCAACCCAGCTGCTCTGACTCCCCATCCCCAGCAAAACTCGAAACAGCATTGAAACAGCCTTTCTATTTTGATGGAACAGAATGGAACAGCTGTTTTGGCTCTAAATGAAATTAGGGACGAACCACTGTTCTGTCAAACTGTCAAAACGCAAGGCGAAATGGAACAGTGCCATTTTGCACAGCCCTACTGTGAACCTCCAGTAGAGGTGCCTCCCTTCAGCCTTAAGTGCAGTATCCTGGGGTCAGAATTTATGGCATGCTCTTGTCCTCACCAGTCCCCATCACCTAGCTCTAGACAGATGAAGGCAGCTTCACAACCAGCCTACTGGCCATATCCCCTTCTCATCCTGAAATGCCTATCTTTCCCCATACACTGTATAGGACATCTCAGTTCCTCTCTGAGGATTCCCATTCTTGCGGCTGCTTCAAGTTCAACACTAGTGCCCAGTGTTTATACACCCAAGTTGATTATCAGACCCAGCCTTGTATCCCCAAGATACTGGCTACTACCAGCAAGCAGAAGGAAGAATACAATGTCCCTAGCTAGAAATGCAAGATTATTTGATAACTGCTGTTAAATTAAGGAAAAAAAGTTAATTTTTGTTCATCTGTAAAATTAGATTATGCATACCATTTCCTTTGTTTCAATCCAATATTTCCAACTGTTTGAAAGAATGCAGTGCATTCCTGAAACTTCATCTAAGGTGATGTATTATGGCAACCCTTACTGACCCTGTCCATTAAGACTAGTTAACCAGGCTGAGCTACACAAATAAGACACATGAGAGAATGTAGAGATATCTTTAGGCAGACAACATCCTTTACATTTATAAAAAGAAATATTAATTGTATCCTATTATCTTTTTGGAGAAGCAAAAGAAGAGGGGGTGGGGGAAAGCAATGACTTTCTTAGCTTTTATTTATGCTTACTGAATACAAAGTAAGTTAATACATGCATATTGTGTTTTTATTTTTGAGACTGCAGTTCAAAAAACACCATCTGTCTTCATAAGATGATTTGTCAAAGCTTGTGTGCTGTAAATGCTGCACTAATTTTTGGCTGCATCAGACCCTATCCATTTGACTGGCATTTAATTAAGGGGGGGGCAGGGGAGTCAAACATATAGCACACATAGCTGCTCTATCCAGCCTGCCAGTAGCCACTAAAGGTTGGGGGACACAGTAGGGAAGTGGCCGGTCACAGAATCCAGGGTCATTGGGCCCTGTGGATATGGTGATCAGTGGCAGGAAGACAAGTAACACATGACAGCAGCTGGCGGAAAACCAGAGCTCTTGGCTCACCACCACTGCTGTGGCTTCAGCTTTGGGGCTGCCAGCCCCACCACCACCCCATCCTGGAGCAGACGTGCTGGGGCTAGAACTGCCACTTCAATACAGCACACATAGCAGCAGCTCCAGCACATTAAATGCAAAAGGATCTGGAGCTGTGTTTGCTGTCACTGCCACATGCCCCAGGTCAGAACCAGAGTTGCCACTGCATGCCCCTGAATGAATATAGCCTGCAAGCAGCGCTATGGTCCAGATTCAACCCAGGGTGCAAGGAGAATATGACACCCCTGAATTAAGCATTAGAAACAAGCCTTTAAGCACTGTGTTTATATACTTGAAGGTGATTTCAACAAAGGTTATCAAAGAATGGTCTTGAATGCAGAATAACCACATTAGTGTGTGTTTGAACAAGATGCACTTACATTATCGTTTTTGGGTTCTGCAGCATACAGGCCTTTGGTCCAAATGTAGTCACCGGGCATGGTCCATGCAAGGAGCGTGTCCTCCTGATAAAAAAAAGAAAGGCACATAAAGGAAAACTGATTGCAATTAATTCCTACAGTCTCTGTACCTGTGACTGCAGATCCCAGAAGCCAAGATGTGGTCCCTGCATCTAATGCTGTATTTGAGCACCACATGGTGTCTTTACTGATTATTGCAGTTGAAGTCTTTGGGCCAATTATTTAGTGCAATACATTGAAGATTCATTCACAGCATGTGAAAGTTTACAGGAATGCTACTATACTTACTAAATTCTAGAACCAAAGATTTCATTAAACTTACTCCAACTCAACCTCTATTCTCTAAAGGAATCCCCACATTTTCAATATACCAGAGATGTTATGGTAAAATTTCTTCTGTACAGATTTGCCAGTCATGTCAAGCCTGATAAGCAAAACTTCTGTTTTCCAGTCCTCGTCCTCGCCTGAATTTATTTTGTAATAGGGTAAGCAAACACCCAGAGATACTAGGAAGAGATCAAACTCACTTGATTGGGACCTAACTAGAACTTAAATATAAGAAGTGAATGAATAAAAAGCAACAATAACCTCCATGTTCGTTTTGAAATTTTGAAAAAGAAAACTGTTTAAAGAAAAAGAGAATTTAAAACGTATAATTCTTAAACAGCAAGTTTTAGCTCTTTTCAAACATACAGTAAAGAACCTGAATGACCAGACAGGTTTATCAACTATGCAACCATGTAATCATAAACTACTACTTATGCAACACCCCTGAAAAATAAGCACCCAGATTACTTTCTTTCACCTCCTGGATCAACTGCAAGATTAGCATTTTTCAGAAAAATTGCACTATAAAGTTAAGTCACTATTAAATATGAGCCTTATGGCAAAATGTAATAAAAGCTTTTAAAGCACCTCGCTTATAATACAGCTCAGCAAAAAAGTCAGTAGTCTGTTATATAGTTCAATAGTTTCATGACCTTCAAACATTTTGCAAGTGAACAAGTATGCCTAACCAAATATTTAAAATTCAAAGTGAAGAGCTGCCAAGACTTGCCATGCAGTATTTTAGAGCATATACATACCTTATTTTAACAATTTAAGTTCTGTAACCAATGAATAAACAAAACGTGTATGTATGTGTGTGCACATGCGTACATTTGCTATATATCAGCGTTTCTCAACCTGTGGGCCGCAAAAATATATGAAAGGGTCATGAACAAACTTTGAAAAGGGAGTCTCCTTTAAAAGAGAAAAATGTGGGAAACTCTGGCTTTTCCCTTGCAGGCTGGCACAGTCCCAGCCAGTAGGGTGCTACTTGGGGGCATCCCTATGCCCCACATACCTAACCCCCCACCCCACATACTTGGGGGCAGGGGGTCAGGACTGGCCACTCATGTTTACAAATGGGTCCTGGTACAAAGAAGGTTGAGAACTGCTGCTATATATAACTCTAGGATATAGCCTTTTATTTTCTCAGGCCATGTTCTTCCCAAGACTGCAGTAACTGGTTGTTTCTAGACAACTGTAGAGGACTAAGTCCATGGGGAATTCAGTCCCTACTATAAAAACAGACATTGATGTCAGTTCAGTACACTTGTTTTCTAACTTTTTAAAAATGTTGTCTTTACAGTAAATATACAACAAAAGCAACAATTTCTAACTTTAGAATGAATAGACTGCAAAGTGATTAAACGCAGTGTACTGGGCCAGTGCACATAAAACATCACAACACATTTTCTTAATTGGCATGCACTTAAGATCAAAGAAGTGGTCAAAGGTCCACCTAACCCTAACAGCTCTACTAGTACAGAATAGTTTAAATGTTAAATAATTAAGGAAACCAATGAGGTGGAGTGTTTCCTGAGGATATTTTGGCTGTCAAGGTTCAGTCTCATTAACAAATCAAGAGTCATTCTGCTCTGCTGCGTAATGTAGCAGCACATTCTGTTACCTTTGAGGAACAGGTCTAGATTATTAAGGACTGGCCAAAGGTAAATTACACCAAAATAAAGTATTTTTATAAATCCAGAAGTTCTTTTAAGCTACTCAAGTAATGTTTTACCTCCAGCACAGAGCAGAAATCCCAAATTACAACATTTGAGTTACCTATTAAACTGTACAATTTGCTGAGGGGATCCATTCCCAAATGACCAGAAACACCTGTAAGGCTAGATAATTTCTCCAAGAATTAATTCCGACTCAAAAATTGGAAAAAAAATACCCATAATTTTTTTCCCCAGCAAATAGATGCAATGCCAAAGAGTCCTTTTCAGACTATGAGACTCTTGATTCCTATTGTAAAGCTGACTCAAAGCAGCATGAAGCTGCTAAAGGCCTCATACAGAGACAGAGCTGTGGAAAAAATACTTTCTTTGTGAGTTCTGTTTAAAGCCATTGTTTCCCAACCACCATATATTACTTCACCCCTGAATTCTCTCATAATCCGAGATACCGATCTTCCGAACTTCAGAGTTGAGACACCAACATGAAAATCCATGTAAAGAGATCCCAAAATACCACACCAAGTAAAACTCAGGCAAGTATTTCCAGCATAAGCAAGAAGTATTTCAGTTTTCCATTACATACATTAACTTTCTCACTATGAGAGTGGTTAAGTATTGGAGCCCATTATCCAGAGAAGTGGTAGAATCTCCATCACTGGAAGATTTCAATGCAGGTTAGCAGGGGGACTGATTTAAATCAAAGATTTAAAATTGGGCTTCTCTCGCTGATTTTTAACAACTTTCCTGTTGTATTTAAAAAACAAACAAAAAAGAAGGGTATTTTCATTGGTTGATATAGCAATTAAAACATGTTGATTTACAGCTAAATAATGGTTTTTACTGTAGATTTAGTACATGTTTCCTAGGTATGCAAACAAGATATATAGCTTAACATATGTGTACTGTTAAAAATCCTACATTTCAGTATGCTACAAAATGGTGAAATATATATTTCTTATTCACCAGATGATTAACTTTTTGCTCATGTTTGTATCAAGCTGCATATTGACTAACTTGAATTTAACTGAACAAAACCAGCACTACAAATTTATTAAACAAAACTTCAAAGTTTTTGATACAGAAACTAAAAAAGTTTAATACTTGGTGCACACTTACAACTAACTAATCTACTGTATTAATTGTTACAGTATTAGAAGTATGAACTGTAGTTAATGAATTAAACCAATTATAGCAGGTCACCCTAGGGAATATCTTCTAAAATGCCTAGAGGAAAGTAATTTGACCGTAAGTTTCTACATGCCCAATTCTCTTTAAAATGAGACAGTTATTTTATTTTATTTTTTTTACCTAGACTGTTTTGAAAAATTTTACCCCCTTTCAAGATTTTGGAATGCATAAAATCTCCTCCTCCTCCTTCCCCTTCTTATTCATGGACTGGAAGAGAAAGATGAGCTTTCATGTTTTTTCAGCTCCCAATCAATTTCTTAGCTTTGAATGTACCAGTTCAAATGAAAATATTCTTTCTGCATCTGCAAAAGAGGCCGCTGGCGGTAAATCTGGTTCAGCACTTCAACAAACTCTGGTTTCAGGTGCTTTGCTAGTGACTTCCACAAATTTAGTGGTGTGACTTTCTTTTAAAATGCCCATAGCAAACAAATATTGCTTGAATAGTTCACTTCTAGCCCTGAAATTGATTATGGCTGGCATGGCTGATGGGTGTTTAGCAAATTCCCTCACCATATTTACCTCTTCAGCAGTTAGATATTTATTAGGCCTGTGCAAAGCAGCTAGTATTTACTTTGGAATTGGCCATTTTGGGGGGTGGTAATTCAATGTGGTGATTTGAATCACTGTCCCGAATCGATTTGGAGATTCAGCTGCTGCTGAGCCCCCAAATCAGCCAGGCCCATCTCCCCCAGCCTGGCAACGGCTACCCAGCCCGCACCAGCTCCCAGCACTCGTTAAAAAAAAAAAAAAAGGCCCAACTTAGTGGGTGTTGCCAGGCAGGGAGGCAATCCCCATTGCCCCACGCTGCATGGGGGGGGCTTTTCTTTAAAGGGCCAGGAGCTGGGGCAGGGCCCCCCCATGGTCCCCTCCACCAGCCCTCTCTCCCCCACCCCTAGTACTTACCAGCCCCAAGAAAGCTGCAGCTCCCTGCTGCAGTCACCAGGATCTGCCTGAACCATCAAAGCTCTCCGAATCTTTTTCAAAGATTCAGATAGCTTTGAATCAATTTGGATCTTTTAATTGGTCCCCTGATTTGATTTTGATTTGGAGATTCAGTCACCAAATTGGGCTGAACTTCCTCCAAATCAAATCACCACCCAAAGCTTTACGCAGCCCTAGGATCTACTCCGGTACTTTGCATTAAGAATACTGGGAAGAAAATGAGGTGGAGTAAGTGCTTGATCCATCTGCTTCTTTACTACTTGCAGCTTAACTTTGCTGTTTAGCATTTCTTGCTTTAATGTTTCTTGAAGCTCTTTCCAAATTTTAACAGTATCTGCACTACAGCAGCAATCTTTCTGTAGTTTGTCCAAGGCTCAGAAAATAGGTTTTAGCATATTTAGCAAATGTTCTACATTTCTCTTTAGTCCAATGTTGACTACTCTAGCTGTGATACTTCCATCAATTTTGTCACAGTTTTCTTCACGGATTGTCATTAGAATATGCCGGTTCTTAACAAACAGCTCGAAGCGGTCAATCGCTGAATTCCAGGGTGTCTTTTACGGAAGAATTACCTTGCAACTCCTAGCTGTCTTCAATAAAACTGAAGCAAACTAGTTGTCACAGAAGTATTGTGCAGTTTCAACAGAATTTTACTTTATTCCTGGAGTATTTAAATCTTTGGCTAAAAGATGCAGCAAATGAGCACAGCTTCTATTAGGGTTGCACCACCAATAGAGATTTTTTGGGCTGGTACTGACAGACGATTTTTAAGGAGCCATACTGGCCGATACCGATCCAATTCTGATATGCAGCCAGGCAGCTTGGAGACCAGTGCTGGGTTGGTAAGTCTGTTGTGGAGGAAGGGAAGGGATGTGAGGGCACAGATCAAGGCCGCCCACGGTGAGGGAGGGAGCAGGGCTGGGGCAGGCATTGCTGAGCCTAGGCAGGGTGGGGCGCAGGACAGAGCCATGAGCAGCTTGTCTGGGGGACGCCGGTGGCTCACATTGGGGCAGGCACCCCAGGAGCACATGTGCCCCAGATCTGCACGCGGGGCAGGGTGAGATGCAGCTGCAGGCTGGGGCTGGAGACGCACTGGGCTCTTCCTGGTAGGGGATGGACTGAGCTTTTCTCGGGGCAGGCAACAGTGGCACTGGGAGGGGCTTCAGCCACCCCAAAATTTGCCATAGCCTCCCTGTAGCCCCACCCTCAGTGCCACTATCGCACGCCCTGAGCACAGCCAAGCCCAGGCCCTCCACCAGGAAGAGCCTGGTGCCAACCCAGCCCCAGCCCGCAGTGGCAGCCCAACCTGACCTGTACAGAGCCGGTGGCGCACGCTCCCATGCTTTCCCGGGGTGCCTGCAGCAGCAGGAGCCATCTCCACACCCCCTGCCCCCCCGGATGAGCCACTCACGGCTCTGTCCGAAGCCGGCTGAGCAGCACCTGCCCTAGTTCCCCTCCCTCCCTCACCATAGGGGCCTCAATCTGGCCCTCCCACCTTTTCCCTCCCTCTTCCCCCCACAGACTTATCAGCCAATGCTTCTCTCCAAACCACCAGACTGCACGCCTGGCCACATGCGTGCTGTGGCTGTGCATATGCACAGGGCATTTAAATCGGCCACATCAGGCAAAAAAGCCATTTGCCGATACTCTCAATTTTCTCCTATATCCGTGCCAATCTGATATGCAACAGATGTATTGGTGTACCTCTAGCTTCCATATAAATTTCAGGTTTGCATAATTATATCTTCTTCTAAGTTTCTTCTCATCTTTGCTACATTTGCAGCATTAGGTTCCAACACTTGTGATGAGTTTGCTGCTCCTTTGCATCTAGTAGTATAGACCCTGCATCCCTTGCAGGATCAAGCTTCTAATACATGAAGTACTCCACCATATTTTTGAAGCTTAACCTCAAAAATTAGATTCCACACCTCCCCCCGCACCCAACATATAGAAGAAAAATTAGCCTTTAACTCCAGGGTTTTTAGTAGAAGCTCATTAACTCAGTATAGTTTTATTTGAATTATTTTAAATGGACTGCATTAAATTTATACCTTAGCCTATGCTGTGCTAAATTCAAATTTCATTTTAAGCTGGTTTATTTTGAAAAAGGGAAACTATAAATTTAAATATATTTTTAAAATCTGATTAATGTTTTTAATTTGATTTTTTAAATTAAAAAAAAATAATAATAAAATCACCTTGTTTGCCTGATCTGCAGGGTAAATAAATTTGCCTAGGATGGTTCAGATGGGGATGTTCCTTCCTTGAGCATGATTACTACAAGATTTCTCCAGACTCCTTCCAGCCCTACTTTTCTAAGATGTAATGCTTTTGTTAAAATTGTACAAGTAATCATCGGTGTTACACTTCATTGTTACACATAAGCTCTGAACTTAAATGTGCATGGTCTAGACACAGGACTTCTCCTACTTCTAATGCAAGTTTACCTTAAGCCCCAACTTCCTCAATTTCAAAAAAGCTGTAAAATGGGGATAAAGTTTACCTGACATAAAATAAAAAACTAATTCCAGCAACCAAGTGAGAAGTACTATAAGCATTCAAGTCACTCCCAGCAGGAGAGTGCTTTTCCTGTGCTTCACTTCAGTAACATGGTAACAGCTGTTCAAAGAAAGTTTATGGATCTGCAAACACAATATTAGTAGTGGAGTAATACTGTTATAGATAGAGTAGCAGAACTCCAGAGGTGAGAAGACATTCAATATTTGTGGCAACTCATCCCAAGAGTCACAGTCTGCACAACACAGACAGAAGATGAAGACGGGAGGAAAGCAATACAAGCACAGGCAGGCAACCAGGGCAATATCCTGTTAGTTTCATGCTTAATAAAATGAAGCTGAGTAAACTTTGCATTCTAGTAACAAAAGCAAATGTTTCCTTTCCTCTAGCAAGATGACAGAAGTAACATTGGATCCATGCAACAGAACAATGTGTTTGCACATTCATGAAATTTTAGGCATGGCTGAACTTGTCTGATAAGGAGGCATAAACAGAAAATGTTTGAAAGCTGCCTACGTTTATTTCATCAATAGAGAAACAGAAATGCAAGTGTTTAATATTTCTCAATAGTCTAATGAAAGAAAATTAGCTACCACAATGCAGAAGAGCAAAAACAGTACTAAGAAGCTTCTGCACTCTTCGGAATGATCTTGCTTTTAATTGGGTGCTAAAATAATCTCCTGCTCCCATCCCATTGCATAGCTTCCACAAGTTCCTCTCAACAGTTCTACCCTCTACTCGGAGGGCCTCCTTCACAGTACTCCGAGTATGGCTAAACTCCTTCCCTTTTGTCCCACAGGCCTGGGTAGGCACCAAGAAAGCCTATGCCTCTCTGAACCAGTTAATCTCTAAAGCAGTGATTCTCAACCAGGCTGCTACAGCAGCCTAAGCTGCCATCAGATCTTCTGAAGTGTGCCAAGCAGTGTGCAGAGATAAGCAAAGAAAGGTGAGGAGAAAAGCAGATAAGCACATGCTTGTGCCCTTCCCCCTGCCCACAGTCACTTTCCAGGCTGTCTGCAATGAGATAAACGCTGTGGTATATCAATTAGCTGTTGTGGACTGAGTGGCACCCAATTTCAGAAGTTAGAGGGTGCCTTGTGACCAAAAAGGCTGAGAACCACTGCTCAAAGATGCCACCCTGAACTACTTTCTGCCTGACTTCAAGTAGCATGATTTAACTACCTCTCGTCAAAAGTCACCCTTAAATACCTGTCCTATATAGCATTCAAGTAACAAAGGCTACACTGGTTGTAATGCATATATGTAATATTACAGTACACACTGTTTAGATTTGTGTACTGTAAGGCCCATACTGCAAACTGCTGAGCACAACTCCTGCTGAGATCAATACAGGTAAAAGCAGATCAGCAGCTTGCAGAATCACAGCTTTAACCCTGGTGAAGGAATCTGTATTTGCTAAGTATAATTTACTTATTTGTTGTCACCATGCCCAATTAGCTCATATACATTTTAAGTAAGAATTTTGTGAGACTTTAATATATGTACCCTTTTAATCAGCAAAGGAAAGGATTCTTTAGCATGAAAAGGGATGAGACAGTATTACTACCACTTACTATTAGACTAAGAATGCAGGTTAGTGCTTTAGAAATGTTTATCACTGTGAGAAGTGTCTTCCAAGTCTGTACATACAGGCTACTATTCAAATACAAATACAACAAAGTGAGCCTCAGAATTTTGATATTTTAGAAGTCACTTTGAAAGTAAACTTATTATAACATCAGTCAATGAATAGCTTAAGTATATCTTGAAGGAGTGACCTTTTAAATAGTAAGTGTCACTGAAACCACAATGGACACCCCTGAACTACAGTTATATGTAATAATTTCAAAGTATTACCTGTCCAGAAAACACACCAATTGACAAGAAAAGGAAAAAGTGAAAAAAGATGAGAGGTAATCAACCAGCAGAAAAGAAGAACAAGTTTCTATACTGGAAGAAATTACCTAAAATATTCACACCTAGAAAAGAGAGCAGAATTTGAACTAAATAGCCATTTGCACACAGAGAAACATTAAAAAGTTTAAAATCCTGTACACACATCTGCATTTAAATACCGTTGGCTATCTGGCATCTTCCACAAAAAGACTGCTTTCTTATGTTATACGTTGCTGTCAAGCAGGTACCTATAGAACCTTCAGGTGTTAACAAAGTTTCCACGGTCCTGCAAAGACTTTTTAGTACTGACTCTATGCACTTGCAGGTACTCTGTCAAGGCTGCATTTGCTAAGAAACATTTTTATACAAGTACTTGAATGCAGTTTACAGGCAATTGGTTCTTGGTCTCAGGAGAAGATGCTGAAGAGGTCTATATTCCAGGAGTCAGCTTAGAGGTCCATGGCTAAAGAGGAGTGCCTAGATTCTCATCGTACTTTAGCAGCTTAAAAACAGTTGGAGGTTTGGTAGCTGAATCCCTCAATAGCAATCTGGTGAGTGACCCAGAGAAAATGGCTCTGCCAGATTTCATCACAAGAAGAAAGATTTAAAATAGCAAGTCCAGCCCTGCTCCTATATTCTAAAAAAACCTGGAACTTTGTCTTGAATATCAAACGTCAGATCAGTGTACCTGTAACATCAAAATTTGTTACATGCTCTGATTTTGTAAAGATGTATAAGGCTCATTAAGTTAGACTAAAACATGACAGAATGCAGAAATCTGTCAAAAGACCAAGCTATTCTGAGATACTGTAAATTGGATACCTTGTTGTGTTGGTAGTCTTAAAAACTGACAATTAGCTTAAGAGAAACCACACTCTCACCTGTTTCTGACCGCAAGGTCTGTGCCAATAAGCTATGGAGACATAGTAAGATTTTGTCTATAAAGAACTCGTCACAGCTAGAAGTGTACCCAGACTTTCTTTAAGTCAATTTTCTCATCCATAGGCAAGCATTCTGAGTATGTGAATCATTCCATATATCCCTCTTCTTTGTTAGAAGACTTATCTAATACTTTAAAGGATATTACGTTCTTGTGAAGACAAAAATCACGAAAAATTTCATATGTGATTAGATGTTTGTTATGCAAATACAAAGCATTGATAAATTACTTACCGAAGAAACAGCAAACTTCACACAAGAGATATGTTGGAAAACTAAACCTTTATCTGTCTTCTATTCAAATTATGTCAACTGCAGCAACTAATAAAAAACTACTAATACAAATTAAAAGCTATTAATAAAAAAACTCAATATTCAAAGAGAAGTAGGCTAATGGTTTAATGTAGGCGTAGCTTTTCCATAGTGTGGTCTGCACATGAGTAGGTGATGTATAAACAACTACTGGTCTGCTCCTGCACAGACCTCTTCTTTTCTTGTGCATTTTCAAATGACACACTGATAGCAACTACAGCAGTTGTTGCAATCAAAGAGCAATATTTGAAAAAGTATACTACTTTTGGTAGTCTTAAATGTTGCAATGAAATAGGCAGGAACAAGCAGCTGGCAGAATCATGCAGGCAGTCAATTCTGCCCACTTAAAAAAACCCATAAAATAACCATCAACTAATGTTTAGCTGATTTCATACCTGAATTCTTTGGTGCTCCCTAGGGCTGGTGAAGCAGACAAACTGCGAGACTTAGCCCGACCCCGGATAGGGTTAGCACAGCTCCACTCCTCATCATCATGACAGGCTGAGCAATGATAAGCTGTTTCTGAGCTCACTTCATCTCTACTACTGTGAAATTTTTCTGGTTCTATCTCCATAGTGAAGGTAAAGAAACTTCAGTCAGGGGAAATATAAAATCCTATGGGAAAAAGAAAGTAAAGTTTTAATTTAAGAGAGTAAACATATCAAAACTGACAGAAACATTAAGCTGATAGTCTTAGAATTTGACAATTTTCAGAGCAATCTGGAAAACTCCAATGCTTTGCCATATCACAAGAAGGAAACTAGCAGAAGATAGAGGAGAAGTGATGCACATTAGATACTCCTGATGATAGTTGCTTGGGTAGTTTGGCACAACTTGCACCTGCAATTTGCAGAGCTGATAACAGCTTTTCCCATTCCATAAGGAATGTTGTACAAAAGCAAAAATGTTTCCCTTTGATATGCAACATCAAAATATGTAAATACATTCATATACTTGGTTTTATCCCCATCAGATAAAGGCATTTAGGACATTTTTACATATACATTTTCGTGCTCTGGTGTGTTGAAGCAGACTCAATTAATCAAGTCTGCTCCACACAAGCTGACATGCACAGCACTGCGTTGCATGCGGTTGTATAGGCAGCAAAATGTACATCAGCGCACAACAAAATGTACATCAGTGCACCCCTTTGATGTGTTTTAGTTCAAAAGCACGCTACCATCATTTTCTCAGCTATGATGTGTATTCTCTGTCACTTATATAACTGCAGGTGACACAGCGTCAGGTGCTTGTAAAAAGCACCCAGCAGTGGCGTAAGTATGTGTACAAATGCCTTTAATGTTCTGTACAATCCAACTTAAAGTGCCTTGTCTGGGTTTAGGTGCTAAAAGGATTAAAAGCATCAAGTTATAAAATCAAATATTTTTTTCAGTGCAGCTTTGTATCTCAGCAACTACAATACTGAAGATGTGGAGTAAATGAATAAATGACATTCATTTAAGTCTCAAAGGAGTCAACATTAGATAATATAGAAGTTTCCGGTTTAAAATACGTCAGAAAAGATCTTACTCCCCTTGTAAAGGCACCAAGCAATTTGCCTGCTCTCCACACAGAGATATTAAGAAAGCAAGACTCGGCTGTTGGCACCAGTACAAGCATAGTCAGTATCGGAGCCAGAATTAGAACTTTGGAGTTCTGGATCCCAGAACCCTGAGTACAAACTGTGCCAGTCACGAAACATGAAGAAAATAAAAATATACAATAATACACATTAAAGACAAAGCATTGGCTTCAAGGTTACAAAATGCAGAGCAACTCAGTTCTATAAAGCAGTTTGTAGAGATTCATACACACATTTTTAAGTAGTTGAGAGAGACCCGTTAGGAAAACTGAATAGCAAAAAGCTTCCAGACAGGCACTTCATGCTAAGTTTCAGGCAACAGGAAATGTATTAAACTTCCTGTTGCATGGAGTTGTTTGAAGAAGTGGTATTAAGACAGGCTGAACTAGAGGAAGGAATGGACCTGCCGAGTAAAAAAGCCAAACAAACTTTATGAAAATATGATAGCTCTTGTGTTACAGCTTCAGTAAACTAGCACTAAACTCTGCTTTCCTTGCTGCTTTCAGCCTGACTCTGATTAAGTAATAGGCAGTGTGTAAGCAACAGCAGCAACAGCTTTATAGTGGAATGTGCACACATGCCACACGGACACTTTAATTACTTTCTCCCTTCAAACCCTATTTAAAAAGAGAGCAGGGCCCTACCAAGCATTCAAACCCAAGTATATATTTTTCACTACTCAGATACTACAGTACTCTTCTCTTGCCTTGGACTTCATGAAGTCAAAACAGACATTTGATGCTGAACATTAAATGGAGGTATGAAATATTCTTCACTGCAAGAAAAGTGACCAAAGGTTCCAGTTCATCACCAAAATCTGAGTCCCTAAATCTTCTCCTTACCGAAGCTTCCATTGGGATTTCAACTTCAAAAATGAATACCTTTTAGTTAGAAACAAAGCACTCCACCACACAGCTCCAGAGTCTGCTCCTATATTCGATGCTGCTTTTTCCACCAATACTACAAATTCTGTATCTGGGCAGTTTCTCACTATGGCTTCGCCTAGTTTAAGAATCCTTAGCAATGTATAACTAGCAAACAAGACTAAGTGTATAAAGGAAAGCTAATCTGGAGACAAACAGTAACCAAGATAATTAAGCATGGACAAATATTTTACTCTTTAATAACTTTGGTGGAAGCTTATCTTGTTATAATATTTGCAGGATTGCATTTTTAACATGTCTGTTCTTCTACTGCATAGAATCCCCATGCATGCTGTAAATGGACAAGACAGCATAAAGTTAGAAGAGACATGGAAGCAGAAAGATGTTAACAACAGTAATGGTTCTTTGCTGTATTACAGCAACTCCCAAATACCACAAGCTATCTTACAAACAAGAAAACACTTTATAAACCCCTCTTGTTATGCATAGGGAAACTGTCCCTGAAGAGATGTTTTAGAGCTAGCACTGGTTCATTAATGAATTGGTTGGAAGTGATACTTAACATATCAATAACCACTGCTTCATTCATTTCTGGTATGCATTTGTCCCCTAAAGACCACAACTACAAAAAGAAAAGCTACAATTACCAGCATGCATTAATAATTTGTAACATGGTGAATGTTAAGAAACCAGTGTTTAGTTGCTAGTTACTCATTGCTTAGAACCACCCATGACCTTGAGCTGGGAAAGGCTCATTTCAACATGCTTTTGACTTTCCTGCTGTCTAGTAATTACTGAAGAGGGGGCCCAATTTCAGAAAGACTGAGCAAAACAACATACTTGTTTGGGAGTCCGTTATTTAATTGGTGTATGCTACTATGTATTAAAGAAGACTAGAATTTGGATTCAATATGATGGAAGTAATTACTACTAGAAAAAGTGTTTGTTTTATCTTAGAGTTTTATACAATTTCTCAGGATTCCTGGCAGGCTACTGCTGAACTAGTTATACAATGCAGTTCACTTTAGGGAATTATTAGTTACAGAAAGTTTAAAAATTAGACATTATATGAAATGTTAAGAAGTATTTCAGCATACTGGTATTTAAAATAGGATGTGCTGGAAAGCTCCTTGTATTTATTCATCTTCTGAAGCAGTACAGGCCAATGTTTTTGACAGGCTTTCCACAAATTAGCCCTGCACCTTCCCAAGTATCACTCCAATCCACTGCTCTGCTTCCTGCCCAAGCTGCTGCTCTTTCTGTTCCCTACCTTATCTGACACTGTACAGCTTCTTCCCTCTCCAATCTGTTACATGCTACGCAGAGGCTGCCTGAACCACAGGTTGGCCACCCCATTATGAAGCGAACCATTGCTTTTATTTGGAGATTCAGGGATCAATGGTTTCTCACGGGCATTGGCAATCCTATACAAGATACTTAATTTAAAGTAAAGTAGCTTTGAAGATCAAATAGCAGGAAGTTTCAACTTCAAGTTCTGCCTTACAACTTACCTACAAATATATAGCTAAGTTTCTTTCAGCCTATTAGCTTCCAAGGAAAGCACCATACATAGATAAGAAAATAATTTTTTATTGACTGCCTATACAAAGAGCTGCTTTATGAAACGCACACCATTCCAATATATTGTATCTAAAAATCAAGTTTAAAAGACACAATCCAGTGCCTTAAGTCTGTAAGTGTCATCCTTTATCAGCGATGTATTAGGTAGCTATGTTGGTCTGAGACAAAAAGAAATGCAAAACTCAAGAAGTGTTGGTTCAGAGATGATACCTTTTATTAGACCAACTAAGAATTCACAACAAAATTAAAATTTTGTTGTGAATTCTTAGTTCATCTAATAAAAGGTATCATCTCTGAACCAACACTTCTTGAGTTTTGCAATCCTGTTTATCAGTAAAATTATAATCCAAGATATACTAAGGATTTTGTAATTGTCAAGCACATGAATACAGCTAATGTACATCACATACAATATCCTAACATTGGTTCCTTCAGTCTCCAGCATCTTGTTATTTCCATTAAATTGTACTATGTGTCATCATATTCCAGGTCAAAGGAATTACTGTTCTGACTTGTCATTATATTTTACTTTGATTGCTGCTTATTAAGCTACCATTAGCCAATTCCGGCACACTTGTAGCAAGTCATGCCTAATAGCCAATATTTTTATGCTTACCCAAAGCCAAATGCTATTCAATTCTTTTGCAAAAGTGACTAATAACCACCCACACACCTACTTCCAAGTATTTAGTTTGCAAATCTCAGAAGCAAGATACCTTATGTGTTAGAACATATAACAACTGTTCGCTCTAATCAGGAAACACAGTTTCCTTTTTTTGTACTAACTTCAACTAAGAAGCCTGGTAATATCATCTTGATCTTTAAAGATACATTTCATTGTAAAACTGTCTGAAGGAAAAAATATGAACTAGTAAAGATCAAAATATTTCACTGGCATACCTTTTGTACATTATTAGGATGCTGATCACTCCAGCAATTTCACAGAGTCAAACATGAGATATCCGAAAGCACACTAATGTTTTCCAGGCGGTGAATATTTTGCAAATTCATCACCCAACTAGGTAAAACTCACTGATCCCTTCAAAGTGCCTTTACAATGTCTCATGAGCATATAAGGTTGTGATCTCAAATATTTTGGGAAGGAAATTTATTTTCAAAGTTAAGTTAGTCATCAAAATGACTCTCCCCCTCCCTCCTCCACCTGCCCAAATATGCAAGCTTCTCACATGGTAGAAACTACTACCAGCTTACCAATAAACGACACAGTTTCAACAGTTTAATATATTTCACTGCTTTGGATATACCAGTCCTTCTGACTGTTGGAACATATTCCCAAGTATCAAATTTTATACAAGTTTCCCCATAATTTTACGCTGTAAACTTATTAGTCAGTCAACATGAAGACACACACTCCAGGCAGCAGTCTAGAGACATATTTTGAATCCTTCCTTTTTCACGTCCTTATGACAAAATATTTAGCAGAATTCACAGATTTGTTGGAATCTGACATGGCCGTGCCATGAGCACTTGTTATGGCCCTGAACTTGTGACCTCTGGACTGTCAATCCTGCACCTTAGCTCCTGTATCACCTCAGCCCCCCTAAATTTTGAATGATATATGATTTATTAAAAATGGGTATAAAGTACTTGAGCAACAGATAAATGTTTCAATTTCTAAAGGTGCCAGAGTAAGTGAAGACTTGACAAATCATTTTTTGTCACAGGTTATTACAAAAAATAGAGCTTACACCTGGAGTTTTAAACAAAGTTAAACTATCTTAGATGGCAAAGCCCCAATGTAAAAGTGAACTCTCAGAAACCGGGTCTTTGTTCGTTTTAAACCTAGTGCAATCCTCCCTCCAAAGATCGTTCTGTATTCAATATTCAGTCACTAAAACTGAAGCCTGAAGAAATTGGGACCAACTTGCAGCACTGTGTATACAAGGCAATAAAGTCAACACTGCAGATAAAGCACCAATTAAGAAATTCCAACTTTATTTACAACAAACACTTGATCCTCAAGGAGGTCTCTTGAAGCATAATGAATATTTGTTTTTATCTAAAGAAGAATCTGATCCAAAAAAACCTCCTACAAACTGTTTCAGGATTTTTTTAAGGAAACTCGCCAATAGCTTGTCTTCAGTAATTTATATCCTGCTCACTCCTCTACCCTGCAGCTGCAGCAGAAAAGCAACTAATTTCCCTCCTACAAGTTTGCTCTCAAACATCTGTATAGACCCCTGTTATACCTCTACAGGCAGATGTCTGTGAGAACTTCTCAAACAGCCTTTCAGGAAAGACAGATTTAAAATGCCACGCAGGGGCAGGAAGATGAGATGGAAGAAAACTGACAACTTGCTATTACCAGTAAGTTACTTTCTTTCGTCTCTCTCTTCCCCTGGATCCTCTATCAAGTACCAGCACAGCAATAAATCAGGTAGATGTTTCTAAAAAGAGTCTCTCGGAAATGTACCTGCCAAACGCAGCATCAATGGAGAACGCTAGCTTAAAACTACAAATCAAGGTGGCAGGAGCCCTATAGGGAGGCCACAGTCTTCAACCACGCAATGTTTCCCACCTCAGACTGTATAAATTACTGTTCAGATTACATTAGGGGTGTTGGTTATAGCTGTGCTGGTCTACAAACACATGGAGACAAGCTTCTTTGGGTAGCTGTGATATCTTTCATTAGACCAACTGAATAGTTGGAAAATTGTTCTTTGCAAGCCCTTGGGCACAAACATCCTTCTTCAGGCAGAGAGGGAATCTGCTGCTGTTCTGCAATAAAATATGAAAATCCCTATGAAGCACACACCATTAGTTACATGACATACCATCCCTCCCTGGAACATATACAGGAAATCCTCAGACAAGTGCAACACACACTCCCTCTGCCTGAAAATGGGTGTCTGTACCCAAAAGCTTGCAAAGAACAATGTTTTCAACTATTTAGTTGGCATAATAATAATAATAATAATAGTAGTAGTAGTAAAAAGGTCACATCTACCCAAAAATCCTTGTCCACCAGTTGAGATTACATGCTGCTGTCAAGATATCCTCTTCTAAGACTCCTGGGAGATCAGTACAGGACACAAGGATTTGGGGATCCAATTCTTTTTCCAACAGATCTCTAGTTTAGGATCAGTGTTGTCCATAGATCCATATTCACAAACAAGATTTTAAGATTGCTGAAACCCAAATATTAAAGTTACCTACAAGTCAGTTTCTTCAAAGTTTTAAAGCACAAGGAGAAAAATGGCAGCTTCCTCCCCCCCCCACATTTTAAAGAACTCATTAACTTCAGAGACCCCAAGTTCACCAGATGAGACACTTTTCTTAACAAAGCACCAAGCACTTCAGTAATGCCGCTCCCATTCACACATCATTACACCTGAAGCATCCACACACACATCATTACACCTGAAGCATCCACAAGGACGGCTGTCAGCAGCCTTCATCAAAACCATCCCCGGGGTGGAGTCACCTAACCGTCTGACAGCACCAAACTCCTGCCGCCGCCGCCGCCACCGCCGCCAACAAGACTCGACTCAGTGCTGCCTTCAGAAAAAAGTTAGCTCCAAAAAAAAGAAGGAAAAGAGCACAGAAGATGAGGCTGGGAGGGCGGCGAAGAGGTCATCGGGGCCACCCCCCTGCTCGGAGCAGCGCCAGCCCCAGCCCGAGCACCCCCAAGCCAGCCCGCGCTTCTTCGCGAGGGGAGCACGTGTGCAAGCGCACAAGCGACTGACCCGGGTCCTGCCGCCGCACTGCAGCGCTCCCGCTCCGGCCGCTTCACGCCGCTGCGCCCGCAACACGGCGGGCCCGGGCGGGGCAGCCGGAGCCCGCACCCCGCGCACCGCCGGGCCTTAGGCAACTTTCGCGGCCGCGCCGCCCCGCACTCACCGGGCCCCTCAAAGGCCCGCGGGCCCGCCCCGGTGGAGATAGGGGCGGGGGCGACGGCGGCTGCTGGTGCGGCTGTCCCGGGAGCGCGGCCACCCACCCCCCCGCGCCTCCATCGTCCGCCTCCTCAGCAGGCCCGGCCCCGGGCAGGCGGGGAGGGCACGGCGCACATGCGCAGTGGGGGCGCCGGCTTCTACCCGGACAGCAGCGTCGTGACACAAGCGCGATTGCGTTCCGCAGTCCCGCCAGTTGGGAGGGAGGGGAGAACACATATCGCGCCTGCGCGAACCGGGCCAAGGGTGGGAGCGTTACTGCGCCTGCGTGGGCTTGCTGCGCGCTTGTTCCCACGGGTTCGGGGTGCGTGCGCGCTGTTTCGGCCCTTTACCGTCCATCATCAAGCATAAAAGTGCTCAAAATGTTCGAGGAGTTTTGAGTTTGGTAGCCGTGTTGGTGTGAGGCAAAAAGCAATGCACAGATCTAGAAGTTTTGGTCCAGACAGGACACCTTTTATTAGACCAACTACGAAATCACAACACACCTGTCTCTTTCTGCACGCTTTCGGGCAATGAAAGATGACCCCGCCTGAACTGCACAGCAAAGAGACCCTCCTGGGCCCAGAGGGACAGGCCTCCGTCTGAAGGGCCTTTTGTGCAAGTGTGGAGTTTATTTCCTACCGCTGGGGACTTGTTACCATCTTTAATTTTCCCTGAGCCTGACAAAGGGCTTGTGCGCCCCAAAGCTTGCAGAACAAGACCACTTGTTTGCAGTCTCTTAGCTGGTCTAATGAAAGGCATCATCTCTGAAGCAAGACGTCTAAACTGTTGCAGTTAATAATTTTTGAAGCATCTAATTGACAGGACATGCGAAACTCACGTCTCTCAGGAAGTCTTAACCAACTTTTGGGTTTGCAACTAGCGCTTTCCCATGCCTGACTGCTTGGCTCTGAACAAAAAAATGCCTCATCTTTGAGGTCCCAGCTGTCCTCACTCGCCAGCCACTTGCAGCGAGCAACATAAACTACAGATGACTTAGTTGCATATTTTTTTACTGTACAAGTTTGCCAGCAAATATGATGATTTTGAGCTTCCAAAATGATGATATTTGATATTTGAAATATGATGATTTTGATCATTTCATATTTAAGACCTGGCAGCGCTGTGCAGGTGGCCAGTACATGTGAGCTCTTGAACAACTGAGCGCCCCCCAAGGCGGGCACACGCAGGGAGTGCCCCGCAACGCACGTCTCAGCCCAGTTTGACTAAGATGATGCGAGGCTAGGAAATGCCAAGGCCTCTGGGCCTGGTGCTTGTGCATTGATGCCAGCCAGGATTTGTGGGTATCAGCAGCCCCAGACTGATGAGCCTGGGAGGGAAGGTACTTGCCTGGTGGTAGCAGGTTCACCAGCAAATGCAGATGCACTTGTAGAAGCTGTGATGTAGATTTCTCTGGAGTAGGTGAGGTGCTGACACCAGTGTCATGTAGACATGCTTGAAGCAGGGATATGACAGAACATCAGCATAATAAGCTTCATCCTCCGGCCACAGCATGCTACAGGTGGAGCTGCTATAGTTGGAAATGTTTAGATGAGTCTTATAATAAGTAAGTGTATCATCATAAGACTGACTCACTCACCGGCTTCAGCTAAACACCAGGCAAAATTAGCATCAGGCAGCCTCCTCCACAGGATTGCAAACAGGAGCACAGACAGAACTCCAATAAATGGGTGTGATGCTTCAGCGTCAGGTGCAAGATCTTTCATTAGATAGTTGGTGAAACAATGGCCCTGTTCAACAGGAGTCATGATTTCTTCAGGTGAACTGCAATATCCTCAGGTAAGGATTAGGTATTTCTGCTAATTGCATAGGATGCTTCACACACTCACGGACACTGTAAAACATGGACTGTTTTGCATTCATCCCTAAAACATGGAGAGGAGCTATGTACCTCCTCTCTGAGTGCTGATAGACCACAGGTGCAGGGCTATTATTGGGAGTGCTGCTGTTATGGAATGACATGTAAGAAACTGTAGGCATTACAATGTTTTCACATCCCATTCAAGATCTCTAGATCATGTAATGATGGGTACACTAAATATGTATCAGGTGCAGCTTCAGGACTTGCTAAGCATGAGTGGCAAGGAGTTCTGAATTCATTAAAAATCCTGTTCAATTACTTATTTTAAGCATCCAACAAGCATCCAAGTATATCCTGTTATGAATACACACGGCATCAACCTGTTGTTAGTGTGTTTCATTGCTGTGCAGCAAGCTATCAAGCTCAAAGGTAAGCCTTTTGTATCTGTACATGGTTTCCAGCTATGCTGTAACTTTATCTGTTGTGCCTTTCACTTACTGTTTATTTTTCAGCTGAAACAGAGTAAAGGTAAATCCAGAATCTAATCAACATTCACTGAAGCGAAGTGCAACATAATGTGGGTTGTGTGTGCAGTATAGTCAACCAGTGGCAATGAGAAGGGGGTGCATGTGCACCCCCTGAGAGTGCTGGTGCACCGCCTGAGAGGCCATGCTCCCCACTTAGGCAATGGGCAGGGTGCTCCCCCTGCAAACGCCAGCTGGGGAGTGGGAGCACCCAGATGACCACTTCCCAGTCGGTGCAATCGGCCACGTCAGTGAGATAGGCCGTGGGGGACCCCCCCACCCCCCAGTTCCTGACTGGTTGCTGACTAAAATGGCACCAGTCGCCCATGTAGTCAACAAAAAGAGCTTGAATCAGTATCCTAATGTGCTATCTGCTGCAGTTTCAAGTTATACTACCAGATCACCTCCCCTGAGATAACACAGATGTGTTAGGTAGACCACATAGCAAATTCCTGGAATGATTCAGCCAAGATGTAGTCCAGGTGCTTATGTAAGATGATGACACAGGAGAAGGATGAGCATTTAATGATTCAAAGTCACGTGAGCATGGCAGAGTGATATAATGGCAGCACACTGAGAATCAGTTAATTTTTTGTTGTTGCATGGAGGGATGGGGCAGCAGGAAGGCACTTCTGTCTTAAATTCTTTTCTCGTGGTTATTTCTGAAAGTATAAAACTTTAGTCCACCTTGTTGCAAATATCAAAATGCATCACCAACTGAGCAGGTGAAAACCAACCTGAGATAGTGGATTAGAGTCTCAATCTCATTCCCACAACTTCCAAGGTCCACTTCTGCATTTTTTACACGAAGAATTCTTCTTCATTACAATGGTAGGACTGCTTGAAAGGATTAGTTCTTCAGGACCCTTAAAAAGAAGAGATCAGGGGATGGAGTTTGGGCAAGACTAACTTCCACTCCGACTGATAACGAGCGTCCCAGAGGATGTCTTTATCACAGAAACAGTCTCTAACTGGCCCTTGCCCTGATCGTCACAAGCAGACAGGTCAAGGATTGGATTAACTATGGAAATTTAAGGTCCAAAACATGTCAAGTACAAAGCATGTTGGCAGGGAAAGGCTTGCTGTACTTTTGCTCAGGACTTTGCCTTAACACAGAGAATGTAATGACAGCCACAAATCTGCATTTCAACCTTTCCTTGGACATCTGGCTAAATATTTTCCCTTCTGTAAAATTCTTCTTCAGCACCTCAGAGCATCTACCTTATCTCCTCATGTAAGAGCCTGACCTTCCATCCCCAGAGCAATTGATTTCCAAATGATCACATGGACCCAACTTCTGAGCAAGGCTGAGAAAATACAACTCACTTCATTGGGAGTAGGAGCTGGCCACCAACTCTGTAAAACAAAATATTCCAACAGGAAATTGCAGGAGGGCTCCAGCATCTTAGGATTTGGCCCTTTGACATTAATGTGATGGGTTACATTACTTCCCCTGCTTCTTTGGAAATCTGGAGGAAGTTTGTCATAGATGTTTAAAAGGAGTAGGATGGGGCTCTGGTACAGCTGCATAGTAAACATAATGCTGTCCCTGCCTACGCAATTGTCTGAGAGGAAGTCTTGTCCACTGACTGAATATTACTTAAATTGCATTCAATAACATTTGCTAACCCAGGCTTAAACGCGTGGCTTACCCAAGGCAGCTCTGACCAAAGAATACCAAGCCAGAGCCAGGATAGTTTTCTCCATCTGACAATATGATCCATTATTGGCGTTTTTCCCCACCTAGCAAATGTACCAGTCCCCTGCAGAAGATGCACAAAACGGGGAGCTCCAATGGAAGTTGAGGAGGGGTAGGGAAGGGTTGTTTTGACAAGTCACATTTCCTCAGAACAAAAGTATTTTCAAAGAATTGGGAAGTTTCAGTGGGGAAGTTGATGGGAGGAAATGGTATGGTAATACATACTGAAAAAAAAGGAAGCACCCATCTTGGGTGCAGAAATGCCCAAGGAGTTTCTGCCCTTCCTGCCACCCCGTTAGAGAACAACCAGTGTCTGCAGAGACCTACCAAACGCACGATTTCACAGAAATCGTGTAATTGGCAGTCTTCTGTGGAATGGCTGGTTCCCCCATGAAAGAGTGCAGGAAACCAGCGATGCTCAAAAAGCCATCTCCTACAAGGGCAGGAGGAGGGAGAAGGGAGCAAAGAGGGGAAAAAAGGCAGCCTAACAGGGGGCGAGGGGGAAAGAGGCAGGAAAAGTTCCCATCTCTTTGTCTCCAGAAGGGGCAGGGGGAGCAGGGAAACCCCCCCAAGAGTTCATTGTTTGCTGACTCAGTAATTATGGCCCTCTGCCCCTTGAAGAGGGTAATAATTACTGAATAACAAGCCAGGCAGCTCCAGCTAGCACTTGCAATAAATGCCTAGCAGGGGTGGGACTTGCAGCACCCCTCAGCCAATCAGAAGTGTGGGCGGCTTTGCTCCACCTTCACATGGCAGCCCGGGCCTCGATAGGGCTGTGAAACCGGGGGTCCTGGCTATGTTACAGCTGTGTAATTGGCTGCCGGGGCCTGTGAATTTGATAGGTTCCTAAGTAATTGCTCTTGCCCCTACCACTGCCTTCATTGAAGAGAACAGTGCATATAGGTTCTTGATGCTAGTGGTGGCTTGGAGATTAAATTATTATGATGCTTCAAGTTGTAAGAAGAGAAGTCCAAATTACAGCAGGAGAAGTTTAGGCTAGATATTAGGAAAACCTCTCTCACTTGGAGGATGCTAAAGCACTGGGACATATTACCCAGAGAGGTTGTTGCATCTCCAGCCTTGGAGGTTTTAAAGACCTGACTAAGCAAAGCTTTGGTTGGGGACAGTCCTGCTTTGAGCAGGGGGTTGGACTAGATGACCTCCTGAGGTCCCTTCCAACCCTAGTTTCCTGTGATTTTATGCTTAAAAGATTCAGAAATGTAAACCAGCGAGGCAACCTGAGGGCAGGAAGGGCAAGGTTTTCTCCTATGCTTGTTCCCTCTAAGCTGAGATCAAGGGTCAGCTTCTGGGACACTGGGAAGGGATACCCTGCACTACATCTTGTGCCTTTAGTGGCAAGGTGGGGAGCTGGCTTGTATTTTTTTAGACCCATTTCACAAATGAGGAAACAAAGACACAGCGAGGGGAAGGGGTCTGCCCTGACCCTCATGGAGTCACAAAGAGAATCCAGCTTTCCCAATTCTTCGTTTTCTACACAAGGCGCTTCTTAAAGAGTCAGTCCCATTTATCAGCAGTAGCAAAACAAGTATGTCCCCATGGGTAGGAGGCATGCTTAGAGACTCCATGTGCATAAACCACCCATTTTCAGTTCCCTGGTACAATAACCAGACAAGGAGCCAAATGGGTGTTGTACCAAGACTTTGGATGACCTGTTCAGTTTGCACAGGGGATAAGAGGGCAATGACTATCCAGGAGTTTCCCTTTGTTTTTTGTTCAGATGAAAAGTAGTTACAATCTCCTTCTGTAAGAATACAGATTTTTCAGCCATGTTGACCGCATGCCTTATCTGCATGGAGCTGCTGGAAGTCTTGCAAAAGCCACAAACTCCTGGCTTGGGGAGCACTTATCTTTATTAACTGATGGAGATTAGATGAGATAGATAACCAGCTATGACTCTTATTTTGAGCAAACCTTTGGTGTGACAGTGGTGATGTGAGCCTCCCAGGTCCAACAATAATTTGCATGTCCTGCTTCCTGAGGTGGGAGATAGCAATATAGCATACACTGCTTTGATATACCCTCTCTTTGCTACAAACTGCTTTGACCAGTCCAGTAGAAAAGAGCTGCACTTCCTAGTCTGTACCAAGCACAGAGCCCTTCAGGTTGCACGAAGCTTTAGGTTATACATTCTCTGGATGAGGTACGAAGGATTGAGGAGAAGAGAAGTAAGATGTAGGGAAGGTGGCCCCAGGTCTGAGAAAGGCTTGAAGTATTCAAAACTCCCCTCTGCCCCATTTGGTAAGATTGAGCAATAAGAAAAAGCTCTCCTGCTAACAACCAGGGACAGAGAAAGCAGGATATGCTCATGCTTATCTAGGTCGTTAGCCTTCTGAACCATGGATTGCAGGACTAGGTAGACAGGTTTATGTAGATAGGTAGCGTCCCAACCAATTGCACAAGAAATTAGTGCCATATCCATCCTGTAGATGGGCTATAATCGGGCTCCATCTTCCCACCATAGTGGCATATTTCCACTAAGAATTGAAATAATCAACTACTGAACTGTCAGCGAAGCTGCCAAATCAACACCCAGTCGAGCTGAATACCCAGTTCTAGCCTCAAGAGCCGCCCTTTCAAGTTTGACTGTCTACCAATTCATTTTGTGTCTAGCCATGAGCAATGCACATAATCTTTAAGAAAGCTTAAATCCTGCAATTAGATCCCGTGACACATGGAGGTGTGAGATGCCAGTCACTAAGATGTTGTTGCACCACATAAATATTCCCAGAAAGAGGGAACGCATCTCCACATGCTATTAGTGCACAGCAATAAACCCTGGTGCATATTGTACCAGAGTTTATTGCTTCCGAGCGCTGACTGCATTTTCATGTGCACCTGGGATCACCGCATGTTGAGCCAGGTCAGAGCCCAATGTGTTGCAGAGGGGCTGGCTGGGGCACGAGGGTAACCAGCAGGCAGCCCCCACACCGAAGCACCCTTGCGCCCCAGCCACCTGTCTACACGTGTGGTGCTGTAGAGTAAAAAGTCCAAAGCAGAATAGTACTTGTATTTACAAGTACTACTCAGTGGAGTTAGTTATTTTCCTGTGGCCTAAAAGGGCAGCATGTGTAGACATACAATGTTTGCTGCGAAGCTAATTAGTCAACTGGAAATTATGCAGTCCTCGTGCATTAATTTTTTCAGGCTAATTTACAAATTCTAACTACAACCTCTCAAAACCTCTTGAGTCACATAAATGTTACGATTTCCATTTGAAAGACTGAGAAACAGATCAATTGCCTTGCAGAAGAGCTAGCGGGTCAGTGGCATTACTGGGCTTTAAAATCTGAAGTTTCTGGCTTCCGGCCCTACCCAGGCTTAATCTACTTGACTGAGCTGCCAGTCTCTGACAGCATAACGATAAGATTGAGAGCTGTTTGCAGGTAGTGTAAAGTTCAGTTAAATGGTGAGCAGAGCACTTTAACAGGAGAAAGGTGAAATGTTACAACAGGGCATGTGGGAACCACATGGCAAAATCTTTACTCATGAGCAAAAGGGACAAAATAGAAGCTGCGGTAGAGAGCAACAGGGTTTGTCATGTGGCTCACTTTGGGTTGTACACGCGCCCTGATTTCATAAGCGTTTCAGAGGAATTCTTAGCAACATTAAGTAGGGATTTATTTGTAGGGAAACATTCTTCATAGAGGTTTAAACAGAGATTTGACTGGGCAAAAGGAACATAGAGCCGTGATTTGAAAAGTCAGCTAGACATTGATAAATGTGTCTAGCTACAGAGAATGCCATGTACGGGTAAGAACTTCAAGAAACGTGACTGCGGGAAACACAGCTTTCTCATCTGAACACCTTTGTCTGTGCTGAAAAAGGAGGAGAAGAGGTCACCGTGTTCTTTGGGTCTCAAACACGACGGAGCTAACCAAAAGCCAACTATAAAATAATCTAATTGGAGCAGTGCAACCTGGATTCAGGCCAGGTTACAGGACAGGAACAGCTTTGTATCAGGGACCTTGGGCTGGTAGATAGAGGGCAAACATCCATTCTCAGTCTTGAGACCCTCAGCAGCGTTCCTCTCCCCAGCCTAGGGTTGCCAGGCCAGGAAGCATAACCATCATTCTGAATTCAAACCACCAAACAAAAAACCCTCAGACCAAGAATTGTGAACTGGATTATTTTAAATCATGGTAAATTCAGAAGCCCCTGGAGGGTTTGATCTCCGTTGCTCCCTCTTGTCGCTCCCAAAGTTCCATGTTAAAAAAGAACAAAGCTAAAGATGAACAACTGAACCCCTAACATTTTGCAGGCATTTGGTCTGTTATCTAGGTTACAAGCAGCTGTAAAGTATATAAGAATTGCTGTACCAGAGCAGACCAACAGTCCCTTCAGTCCAGTCTCTTGCCGCCAACAATGCCCTGTATTATATGTCCTAGAGGAAGGTGAACACTGAACAGTGCATCAAGTTTTGGCAAAAAGCATAGGAGCTTTCAGTGATTTAGGAACTTGGAACTTGACTTTATGAAATCAAAGCATCTTTCAAACTCTTGAGAGCACTGGCTGGCTGCTGTCATCTAGTCTGGATGCAGACAGTCCCTCACCACAACAGAAGAAACAGGGCTCCACAGTTAAAAGATTCCAAGCTTCAAATTAATCTACTAGACAGCCTTAGATAACTAATGAGCTGGTTTGAGTCCCTTATCTGCCAAAAATCAGGCAACTCAAACAGATGAAATGATCTGCATGAAAATGGAGCAAGTTGAGTCATGCGCTTTCAAAACCACCTGGTCTATGAGAACACTTAGTTCCTGGCAACAATGGAAATCTAGAAGTAATAGAAACACTTTCTCCATTTCCAAGTCTAAACAACTGTCTAGATCAGGGGTGGGCAAAATACAGCCCACAGGCTGAATGTGGCCTGCCAGGGCATTGTAGCCAGCCTGCGGGGCCCCTGAAAAGTTTAGAAAATGAATATTTATCTGCTCCGGCTGTTTGTGAAACATGACAAAGCCAGGGGCAGTAGGATCCAGGGAAAGCCTGCAGCAGGACTCAGCAGCAAGGTCTGCCCAGCCCTGCCCCCTCAGGCCCCCTCCCCACCCCCCTGCAAACCAGAAGCCACAGCCTGACCTGGGACTGTGGGGCTATTCCTGCCTCCCTGCGCCAGAGAAGGAAATTCAGATAAGAGTTGCGGAGAGGCAGGGGAAGACCATAGGTGATCGCTCTTCCCCCTCCAATTTTTAGAATATAATTTGGTATTTTTTGGTTCTGAGATGGCAAAACTTTCCTGAAAGGAGTACTTGTGGGGGCAAGGGGAGGGACTTCTTGTCACACGATGGTAACCCAGGGGCAGGGCACCTGTTAGGAGGAGGTTAGGGTAGCCCTACCCATGCGGCCCTCGACAGCTTGTCAAAACTCAGTAAGCAGCCCTCTACCTGAAATAATTGCATGCCCCTGGTCTAGATACATCACTGGTTACCAATGTGCATTGCCACTTGTTTAGAAACTGTTTGGCAGGCTATGGCTCTTCTTAAATTGCAAATAATACAGGCTTGCCAGCACACACACAATCCTTGCACTAACACTCTGCCTCCCAAAGGTGCTCCGCCACACACCTCCCCTTTGAATGACATTCAGGGGCTTCGCTTGTCTGTCTTCTCTGCTGGCTTTGTCCCAGACTACTGCAGCCCCTACCACGTGGTGAGCACCCCAACTGTGCTCCGCCACAGTAGCGTATTGCTCTTTTGCTTCAAACATCAGCATTTAATGAAGCACTTCCATGTAACAGCTTGTGGTCCATCCTCTAACACAAGAGTACTTCCATAGCTTGGTCTCATAGACTCCATATGCTTTGGTGTCATAGTTTGTAGCCTAGCATATTGTCATCACCTTCTAAGCTTCAACATCCTCCGGTAATTATGAGCATGAAACAGGCAGCTGAGGTGATGAGGGCATGAGTTAGCAGGGCATTAAGTGGAAAAAAAACTCCAGAGATGCAATTAGGCTTTTTCTTGCTGTCAGCAACATGGCAGGTTGGGCTAGATTAGCATTGCACATCTTTGTAGGCCCAGTATTTTGACAGGGCTCAAATGGAACGTGTTTTCCGGATGCTGGGAGTGGAGCCCAAGGGCAGGCAGTGGCAAACAGGGAGGTCGAGCTATCGTGTTCTCTCTGCAGAGCTCAGCCCTGAACAGCAGGGTCAGGGTGAAGCCTCCAAGGTGGTCCTTGGCCCAAGAGCTTCCTCTCCTGCTGGGTGACTGGGCTGGGAGAAAGTGTTTTTATTTCTCAGACTGTATTTTATGTTTAGCTGCGCCGTGGGTCACAGAACAGCACGCTGCTCCATTCTGCCGGGGTCCTGGCGTTTTAATAGAAACGGGAGCTGTTCAAAAGCTTCATGGGAAAAAACTGAAGAAAAACTGAACGTGGGATTTGGATTAGGCAGTGCAGGCAGGGAGTGGAGTGCAGTGGGTAGCTTCTTACTAGACTGGTTCTCTCTTCAACCAGCTTTTAGGTCTTTCCACTTGAGCCAGATTAAAGTTGATTCCTATAGGAGTTCCAGTTATGCTAATCTACTGTTAAACCAAGGCATGAAAAAAATGAGCTGGTAAGCAGAGAGGCAGCACGCAGGGAAAAACAAAGAGAGAAAACTTCAGTTACTGTAGGTATTCCTGATCTTAACGCCTTCCTCAGCAATTACTTTTCCTTTTTTCTTTTAAAGGCAAAACTTGGGGTTTTTTTTGTCATTTATTTTGGCAAAATACAAAGAAATGAAAAAATAAAGTACTATTTAATTTTAAAGACGAGTTCTAACCAATAAATACAAAGCTTCTCTCTTTTTTGTGCACACGCTCTAATATAACTTCTAAAAAGTACCCTGTTGCAAAAAAGGGAAAAACATCACTCAAAAATATTCTTTCCTAAATTAAACACAAAGAGCTCAGTATTAAAATCTTTTCAAGAAAGGTTGCTGTCATAAAGTTTATACATGTATCTGTTTTAGTAAACTGGCTATACATTTAGTTTTCAAAATAGTTTACCTATCCAGATTATGTCAGTTGCATGCCAAAATGTAATAAATCTATAAATGAATTTCTTGGCTCCCAAGGAATCCATTTAAGCACTTGGAAGAGGAGAAGGTGATTAGCAGGGATCTGGGTTTTCTGTTTCCCACGAAAAAAGAGAGAAAACCATGGATTTCCCATTTTTATCAGAGAAAATTTGGATTTTCCCTCTTAGAAGAGAAACCTCGGATTTCCCCCTTTTGCAAAGAGGTCTGCGGGCTGGCAGAGTTCCAGCCTACAAAAGCTGTTTGCAAAAGGGGCAGGAAAGACCCAACCCTGCCTGGAGGGGAAGGGAGAGGGAGAAAGGGTGAGGCCCAACAGTGACACTTACTGGAAGCTGCTTCAGGCTCACTGTTTTTGCTGGAGGTAAGTGGGGCTTGAAGGTTGCGGGGCAGAGCTGAAGTGGGAAGCTGCTTAGGGGCTGAGGGAGCTTGCAGCCTCCCTGCTCCCGGTGGGAATGCTTGGCCGCATGAGTGACTGGTGTCTCCCGAGTCTGCGGGGACACCTGCAGAAGTTGCCGACCCTGTCAGGAGGGGCACCAGCCCTACTGACAGCATCAGTGTCGGCTGTCAGGGGAGCACCAGCCCTGTTGGGGAGGGCACGTACATCCCCATGCACCCCCTACCAGTCACCTATGCTCAGCTGCCTGCAAACCTCCGCTGCTCCTGGCTGGCTGCAAACCTCCTCACTCCCTCAACCCCCAGCCATGTTGGGCACTCCCTGGCTGGGCACTCCGGCCAGGAGAGGGTTTGCAGCCTGCCCGCTCCTGGCTGGAGTGCTCAGCCAGTTGCAAACCCCCGCCACTCCCAGCCAGCTGCAAACCCTCCCGCCCCTGCCCTGGCCAGAGTGCCCGGCTGGGGAGCACTCAAGTTGGCTGGGGGCTGAGGGAGCAGGGAGGTTTGCAGCCAGCTGGGCACTCCAGCTGGGAGTGGGAGGGCAGTGGTGTTTGTAGTCTCCCCCTGCTCCCTTAGCTCCCAGCCAGCTTGGGCACGCTCCCAGGCAGCTTGGGCACGCTCTGGCAAGGAGTGGGGGTTTGCAGTCAGCCAGCCAATCTGGCCAGGAGTGGGGAGACTGCAACTCTGCCCCCTCCCCCAGCTGCAGTGCTGCAAACCCTGGATTGCAAATGCTGCGCTCCCTGCCCTGCCGCCTTCCCCCAGGCCCTCCAGAGCGCAGCGTGTGTGACTGGCGCAGCAAGGCACAGCGGGCCACACATGAAGGCTGTCTGCTGCTGCAAGCTCCATGCTTCCCTGGCCACACTACCTCTGCATACACAGAGGCAGTGCACACCTGCCCTGCCCCCATGCACACGGATCTGGGGTCGCGGGTTCCCCCTGGGAGTGTACTCTGTCACGGAGAGCCAGTCCCCCCTGAGCCTGCAGCAGGCAGCAGCAAGTTGGGGAGCTGGATCGTGCTCCCACTGTTGGAGCCACTGCCTTCCACTGGGGGCAGGGGGCTGTGGACCTGGGACCCTGGCCCCATGGGCCTGGCAGCTGGGGGCCCTCTTCAGCAGGGCTGGGGGGCAGGGGCTGCTGGGGGGGGGGGGCATTTAATTTTAACCACGAATTTTGGGATTTTTATCAGAGAATTTGCAATTCTTTTTCAGAGACTGTGGGGTTTTTTTATCATGGAAAACCAGGATCTCTGGTGATTAGGAACAGTTGGCATGGATTCACCAAGGGCATGCCCTGCCTGACCAACCTGATTGCCTTCTGTGACAAGGTGACTGGATGATGAGGTGACGAGGTGTGGATGCAGGGAGACTGGTGAATGTGGTGTAATTTTAGCAAGGCTTTTGATACAGTCCCCCACAACATTTGCACAGGCAAGCTAGGGAAGTATGGGCTGGATGAATGGACTGTAAGGGGGATAGGGAACTGGCTGGAACATCAGGTGCAGAGAGTAATCAATGGCTTGATGTCTAGTTGGCAGCTGGTATGAAGGGGAGTGCCCCAGGGGTTGGTCCTGGGCCTGGTTGTGTTCAATGTCTTCATCAGCGAGCTGGACGATGACACAGAGTACAACCTCAGCAAATTTGCAGATGTCACCAAGCTGGGGGGAGTAGTAGATATGCTGGAGGGCAGGGTTGGATTCAGAATGACCTAGACAAATTGGAGGATTGGGCCAAAAGAAATCTCTTGAAGTTCAATAAGGACAAGTGCAAAAGTCCTGCACTTAGGGCAGAACAGTCCCATGCACTGGAACAGACTGGGGCTGACTGGCTGGGAAGCAGCTTTGTGGAAAAGGACCTGGGGGTTACAGCACACAGTAAGCCAAACATGAGCCAAGAAGGGCAACAGCATACCTGACTGCATTGGTAGTGGGTTGCCAGTAGCTCAAGGGAAATGATTATACCCCTCTATTCAGCACTGGTGAGGCCACATCTGGAGTCCTGTGTTCAGTTTTGGGCTCCCCACTACAGCAAGGATGTGGACAAACTGGAAAGAGTCCAGTGGAGGGCAACAAAAATGGTTCGGGGGCTGGGGCACGTGACTTGGGAGGAGAGGCTGAGGGAACTGGACTTATTTAGTCTAGAGAAGAGAAGACCAAGAGGGGATTTAATAGCGGACCTCAACTCCCTGAAACAGGGTTCGAAAGAGGATAGAGCTGGACTGTTCTCAGTGGTGACAGATGAGAGAACAAGGAGGAATGGGCTCAAGTTGCAGCAAGGGAAGTTTAAAGTTAGATTTTAGGAAGAATTCTCTCACTAGGAAGGTAGTAAAACGCTGGGACAGGTGACCCAGAGAGGTGGTGGAGTCTCCATCCTTGGACTTTTTCAAGACCCAGCTAGACAAAGCTTTGGCCAGGATGATCTAGTAGTCCTGCTTTAAGTAGTGGGCTGGCCTAGATGATGTCCTGAGGTCTCTTCCAACCCTCATTTTCTATAATTTCTATGAACTTCGGACGCCGGCAACTTATTGCTGTTACCTCTACTTGGCTAGAGAGCTTCTGCTTTATACTTCTCAAGTTGTTCAGCTATTGCTTTTTCTCTTTGAATGTGTTTTTGCTCACTGCTTCATTTACCAGGTCATTCGGAGGTCAGTGAAACCTGCTCTTCCCAAGCTCCTTTTCAGTACCTTAGCTCAAAGGTAAGTTAGCACATGGCTTAGTATAAACAGACCGCCTACATTCCCCCATGCAGTGGCCCAAATGACATGCGACAGCCTCCTCTTTCAAGTAACAAGGGACATCTCAACAGAACTGGGACAGGACAGGGCAAGGGGGGGGACGTCAATTGTAAATGTTGGGGGCAGTGAAACTTGCCCCTTGTAGTGACCTTGGGGAACATGGACTGTATGTACCACATCATCACCATTGTTTCTGGGTAGTTTCACTGAGCTGGCCCGATAGCTATACAGACCAGCTAATATACTGTCTTAAGAGACAATTAACCTCTCTGCACTTTTGCCATTGAACGTGAATTTGAGTCATTATTTCTGCACCGTGCCCAGGCCCCAAGAGGTTCGTTGCAGGCAATGGCCTTGTAGAGCACACTGTCCCACGCAGCCTGAACACCAAGAGGAACAGTAAGCAGAAGGCCGGCTGGGAACACTCCCAGACACCTCAAGACAACTGCTCCAATTGCAACATGCTGCTTGAGGTTTTTCTCTTTTGCCCTTGCAAAAAGTCCTTCTTGTTTTGAGAACAAGGGCTTGTGCAATTGTGTGCCGTGCAAATGCAGAACTAACCAGTAGTGGCTACAAGCCCTGAACAATAATGGACATTACACTCTTCCCTTCTGTACTCAGCATTGCTTTTTCTACTAAGTGTCAAATCCAGATTAAAGGGGATCCAGCCTCTCAACCCCAGTTTCTTTTATATTACAATTCTCCGCCCCACCACTCTCCCACCCTTAGTAGCAATCTTCTTTTCATGCATTTGTCTTAGCTGTAAGCCACAGATGTATTTGACAACCTCGTCATTCAGTGCCCTTCCTCATAGCTCAGGATGCCATAGAAATGTAAAGGGAAATAAAGTCCTTAACTCAGCAACAAAGGAAGATGATCTTGCCTGAGGGGTTCTCAGAAGGGAAAGAAAAGCTGCGCCCAGCTTGACACTCCTTCCATTGGTGATACAAAGTAAACTTAATTTCAAATCAAAAGGATTAGAGAGTTAATGAAAGAACAGCAACATCTGTACATACAGGAGAGTACAGGAACTGCCAGGTCTTGCTGTTCCAGGTGAAAGACGCTCCTCTCCCGCTCGGGTCAAGCAGGAACACACTTCTCCTGGGAGACTGTAAAATAACCGGGTGCACGCAGCGGTGTAGGTGGTAGCCGTGTGGCTCCAAGGACACAGGCAGACAAAGCTCTTTGGGCAAATCTGGTATCTTTTATTAGACCAACTGAAATAATTGGAAAAAAACATTTCTTAGCAAGCTTTCCGGTTTAAAAATCCTTCATCCGGCTGAGGAAGCCTCTGCAGTTGATGTGTGCTCTTCCTGGATGGAAGGACTAGACTATTCAAGCCTGGTGGCTTTGCCTGTCGCAGGGGGACTTCTCCATCTCCAACCTCAGAGCGGGCCGTGGCCTTCAGGACCTTGTGTACGCACTGTGCTTGCCTGCCCAGTCTAGCGGAGGCGAGGCGCCTGTAGCATGTGATCGGATGGCAACTTTAAAACCAACGCAGCATTTATGTGAGCAGTAGGAACTACAGTTAGAAAGAGTCTCTTTATTTTAAAATCCACACCTGTCTTTTTTTACCCAAAGATTATGATTGCTTAGACAGACCTGAAGTCTTCAGACTTCATTACATGGCCCTATGTCTTTACCTGTTCCTCGCAAAAGAGGTCTTGAGAAAGGGTCCTGTTCAAAACCCACAGCTCATCTCCTGCGCTTCTAAGTCTCTTTCCTGTCCACGCTGACCAGTTTTTCATGTTCTGAAGGGGGCACAATGGTCAGTTTATAGTCCTGGCATTAGCCCTTGATTGCCCTCATCTCTCTGCAGGAAGATGACTTACCTTGAGCTCTTCTTTCCCCTCCAACACATCTGTTGAGGGGAAAAAAAATTGTTGTGTCAAACCAACATAATGATCGAGACTCTCTCAGTAACCAGGCCAACAGGCACTACTGATGGAGCACAGCCCATAGTAGGGATTGCTGTGCGCTCTCACATTCAGGACAAGAAAAAAGAGGGAGGAGGTATTTTCCCACAGAATCAAAAATGAACAAATTTTGGGGAGGAAAAAAAAAAAATCAAAATATTAAATTTTCCTTCAATTTTTGATGAAACCCTGTTCCAGTCTGCCAGTGCCCAGCGGTTCTGGTCACCCAAACAGTGGAAGCAGATGCCATTCAGGATTGACATTCATCAGCAATACAATACTCTCATGAGAAGCAGCCATGCAAGCATGTGGAGTAATTATAAGGAGAAGGGGAGTGTGAAAATCCACCCTTTTTCTCCCTTGGAGAACACACAACATCAGCGGAGTCTCCCTATGCCCGACAAAGGGCATTTGTGCCCAAAAGCTTTCGAATCACTTTTTTTCCAACTATTTAATAAGTGTAATAAAAGATGTCGCATCTATCCAGGGAACCTCACCTGCCAAAACCAGATCTATAGATGCAAAATTCATAGCCATGAATGAGGCCCCTGGTAAAGATGGCTTGCACTACACCAATTAAACATCATTGAGGCAGTGCCCCCTAGTGCCTGCGAGACGAACACCTGCTTCACTTGATTTAGGGCTGGAGGACATGAGTTTATTTAATATTTTCCTAATATGAAAATAAATCTCATTATACTTACTGACCTAAAAATATACATTCTTAAAAGCTGTGGAACAAGCAGGGGAAAGCAACCAGAACTAAAACAGGAACATTTCTGACTTTTCTTTAATCTTTCACATTTTTGAGGGCCTTTGAAATATTCATGGTTTCATAGCTGTTAGGGGCTGGAAGAGACTTTAAAGATCATCAGGTCCAGCCCCCTGCACGTGGGCAGGAAAGACCGCTGGGTGAGATGACCGCAGCAAGGTGGGCATCAAGATGCTTTTGAAGATGGCCAGGGTGGGTGAGTGCACCACCTCTGGGGAGAGCCTGGTCCGAACCCTCAGCACTTGACTTGGAAAGTTTTTTCCTTATGTGTAGTCTGACATGATCTTCAATCAGTTTGTGCCCACTGTTTCTTGCCCTCCCCTGGGGGGCTTTGGCAAACAGACGCTCCCCCAGGGCCTGATGTACACTCCTGATACAGGTTGCCACGAAGTCCCCTCTGAGTCTTCTCTTCTCCAGGCTGAACAGTCCCACGTCTCTCAGCCTGTCCTCATGTGACCTGGTCTCTAGGCCTGTAACCATTCATGTGACCCTCCTTTGGACACTCTTGAGCTTCTCTACCCGCTTCCCAAAGTGCGGCCCCCAGAATGAGGAAGCCCCGTCTGCCACTGGAGTATAAATAAGTGTGTGTCATCCTTTTGCAGCTGGGAGCAGTCTGTTCACATCCTCATCCACCACCATCAGTTCATCTTTCCTCCTGTTAAGCACACGTGATTAAAAGTTTGTAGCTCACTAATTCAGATCAACAGCAGGGGCCAGCATCTGTAAGCATTTATTCTGTTTATTAGTTTAATTTCAACCAGCAATAGTTACCTAGGAGTTTAAAGGATAACAACTTTGTGTTCCTGAACCCTGGAGAACTCCCTGGGTCGTAGCCAGGCCAGGGGTTCTGCAAACCAGCTCAGTCTGCTAAGTCAGCAGCAGCACTTTGGTCTGCTTCTCTGCTGGACTGCACTTTGTGCCATTGCAGATCAGCAGAAAATGATTGCAAGACCGGTGCAGAATGCATTTATGCCAATGGGGCAGCCTTGTGTACTCATGTTGCTCTGGTAGGAGAATGCACAAGGTTCAGGAAAACAGGACTGAGCCCTACGTCAGTGAGTAAGGGGTGGACAATTATACGTCAGACTGCAAAGTCTACCTGGTAAAGAAGTGCTGCTCATGACACAGTTCATAATCACAGTTGTTGTATCAAACCAGACTGCAGGCAGCTCCCCAAACCCTGGCATGGAGCTCACTTTTTGAGCCAATGACCCTGACTTTTGGGCAAGCATTTTTAGCGAGTTTTCACTTGCGCCCTAGGTTACACGTGATACATGGCTGTGTCCTGGTAACATGCTAAGCTAAGCCAGGCATTCGGTGACAATGACCTGCATTTTTGTTTGCCAACTGTGCTGCTTCTTTAGAAATGCTGCAACTTTTGCAGACACAGCCCCTTTCATCAGACCCTATCTTTAATAGTTTCATATGTTTACCCATTACTATCACATCTGTGCGCCTTCCATACAACATCAATATCATCATGAAATCCGTAGTGGATTTCACAGAATTGCTGACACTACCTTTTCAGGCCAAAACCGCTGCTAGGGGTAAAGGTTTTTCTTTTAATTGACGTAATCATATGACCCTGAGAACATTTGCAATTAAAAGCTGGAACATGGCTTTTTCCAGGGGAATATCACATGGACTTTTACTCCAGGAGAAGATCTAGAAGCTTGAAGACCAAGCTGTTTACCTTGTATATCTTATAGCTTGCCTGGGAAAGGTCTGGCTCAGCCAATTTCCTCCCTCCTTAATACTGTCTTTAATGCAATTTTCATGCAAGCTGCCATTATTTCTGATGACTGGAATTGGAAGGCAGAGCCCATCATGGTAATGGACTGTCCGCCTCTGCCCAGGTGGCGAGAGGCCACAAAACTCAGACACAAACGGAGTAGGAGGGGGAAGAAAAGAACAATTTGCATCCAGGCTCAGTGGGGTACTACAGTCATTTTCAGGGTGACAAACTGCAGGGGGATGTCACTTTACATGGCAGGAAAAGAATCAGATCTCTCTCTCCATTCCAGAAGATGAACTGAATCTTATCCAAGGACTAATCATAATCACGGGTGCGGAGAAACAGTGGCTTCCCAAACTGCTTGATCTGTATTGATTTATTGTTGGGACGTCCAAGGTGCCCATCACAGTAGTATTTGGGCATATGAAGTATTGCCCTCTCCTAAGCCTGACTTATGGTGGATGCATCCCTTCACTGCATAAACCAAGAAGTAATACATGGGGAAAGAGTTGTTTTGACAAGGAACGGAAATGTGGTTTTTCAGACCTGTGCATGGTAGAAATGCCTGTACATGAGACGCTGGATCCATTGCTTAGAGCAACGTACCAGGAGTTAGGCATCCTGACCCTGTTGCCTGCTTTGTCCTGGACTGACTAGGACTTAACCTTGCAAAATCCCTTACTTTGCAACCAGTTATGCAGTCTTGTTTCCGGCAAACTTTCCTTTTATACCGTACACTTACAGCAGGTGGCAGCAGAAGCCACGGCGACTTCTGCTCCACCTAGCCAAACATCAGATCCGAGGGGGTGGAAACTGAAACAAAGCCCAGAGGGTGATCTTCACAGCTAGAGGCAATTATGCAGTCACAAGCCTGATGCCAAAGACTTAATTCAACCATTGGCACATCATTCATACCTTCATTTAACAGGAGGGGAGCTGTACAGAGGATTACATCTTACCCTGCTCTCATGGTGGCACAGGATCTGGAGGCTGAGAAGCTCGTTGGTGTGGCTTGCAAGCCCAGGATGGATAAGATTTTGTAACAGTCTTTGGTAAAACAAATACACATGATATGAATTCAGGTCTTTACCCTGCAAGTCCCCCTTCCTGAGTAGACCACGGTGCCAGTGCAAGGCCATGCCAGTATGGAGCAATGCATAGTCTCAGTCTCCCGTTACCAAGACCCAACCGTTTGAAACTCTTATTTGCCCCGATTTCAGTTATGTCCATTCGCGGACTGACATTCCTGTCTGTGTACAAGCATAAAGATTTCTGTAATTTGAACTGTATGTTGGCTTGAAATATGTTATAGTGTGCCTTTAAATACATCTCTACAACAGACAGACAGCGTGCACATGCCTCATTGATTATAGCAGCACCAGCAGGTCCAAATTAGGAATCGGGGCCTCCCTGTGCTGAATAATGCACTGCTGTGTTTAGCCCCCCTCTACTCTAAAGACCTCCTTCCTCTTACACAATACACTCAAGTGTAGGAGTCTGGAAGCATCTGATTAAAGCTAACCTACAACTGGCAAAGCCAATGAACAGCATATGAAGTACCCAGCAACAGATAAAGCTACAGTGATTGCACCCAAATGATAACAGCATTGAGGGCAGTGTTAAATCCAAACCTTGTTGCAAGTCCAAGGGCAAAGGATGATTTTTTCTGTTAGCACACAACATGACCTTCAACTCCCTGCAACCTAGGAGGAGCTTGTGTCCGACCACTCAAGTAGGCAGAGCACTAAATAATATATAGCGTTGCCAGGAGGTAGTTCTTGACACGCATGCTTTCTGACAGATCTGAAAGCCTTTCCACCGCAGTCAGCGGCAGCCCAGGTAACGGCTCTGAGGATCAGATAGGAGCAAAACGAGGTTCCTGGCTATTTCCTCCAATCAGCTCTAGCTTAGCATCAGCCTCCCGAGAGCCCTTGGCTTTGTGACATGGAAAAGGAAAGATCCAACTAACTTTCAGCTGGGTTGTAGCTGCCAAGTTACATAACTTTGGAGCACCCAGACAGTCATTTTATGGTCTGGTCTTCCTCTGTAGCGCTGAATTTCCATACTGCAAAGCATTAAAGCCGCTCAAACAATACTAAGAAAAACAGGCCATCATTCATTCGACAAGGAGGAACAGACTCATAAATCCCCACTGATATATGGTAATTGCAGAGGACATTCTGTAGAAAACCGGGCCAAACATAACTCTGAAGGATTCTCTCTCTCTCTCTCAGCGAGAGCAAGCTGAACAATTAGGACTATTTGCGTTTTCCCTGGCTTCAATCCAGATGAGCTGCAGTTGACATTTCCTCTGACAACACAGAGTGTCGTGCTGATCCTGCCCCGATTCTGCTGCTGCCACCCCTGCCTGCTTGCTGGAGTGATGCTGCGTGGCGGAAAATGCCTGGAACTGCCAACTTTCATCAGCCTGAGAGGGCGGATGTGCAACGGGAAGAGCAGATGTGGAGGGCAAGGATGGCCTTGTGACTAAATACAGCACTGCAGGTCCAGGGATCTGCTCTCTGTTCCTGACTCAGCCAGCACAGGATGAGAGCAAGGCAGAAGGATCACGAGGTCTGCACCCAGAAGCGCTGAGTACATGGGGGCTTGCGGGCTCTGGCCCCTTTCAGGAAGAGGGCTGTCATCTGAAACGTGTAAAACTTTCCACGTGTCCATCATCTTAGGCTACCTCTGGCAAAAATAAAAGGCAGCACCTATGCCTCCACCTCCCCATCTGTGAAAGAGGCGATGGCTGCCTTGCAGGGGTGTTGTAAGAGCTTTCATCTGCATGGAGGGAAGCAGCCACAGAAAGGTAACACTGAGGCAGCAAGCAGATTCGATCCAGTGTGCCTGTCTGGGGTAACAGCAAATGCCCTGCTTGATTTCTTTAAAAAATGGCTGGACTTCCACGTTTTCTGCAGCACTTGCAAAAGAAGTCATGGTGTTATGTTAGTGCACATGGGCTAGGAAGTGAAACCGAGCTGCTTACTGCCCTTGGCAATGATGAATGCAGTTCAAGATGTAATAGGGCTGTTGCAAAGTTTGGGGGGGGCTGGGGAGGAGGGAGAACAGGGGGAGTGTGAGAACTAATAATCAGCAATATTCACCACAGCAACAAGCACTGCCAGGTTTTTAAAATATAAGGCCTTACAGTACACTGCGTCTTCAGTGCCCTCCCGGAGCCCAAGCAATGGGGCCTGACTCACAGGCGTGCTGACACATGCAATGCGAAATGCAGGTCTGTGAAAATGCAAATGCCTGGCAGTGAGGAATGAGAGAGGTGGAAGACAATGGGTGTGAGACAGGAAGGGTGTGGGGGGCGAGGGGAGCAGGGGAATGTTGAACCTGTGATAGAAGAATATAGCCGGTAAATGCAGACAAGTTATCTGGGGTTATCACATGGCAGGCAGGTTTATAATTATGGCACATTATAACCTCCGTCTGATAAGCCCAGGGAACTTCTCCGCATTTTACCAGCTACATTCTTCCATCACCAGTTCAACATTACCCCTTCCCCCCATCCCTTCCTGTCTTCACACCCACTGTCTTCCACCCCTCTGATCCTCACGGCCAGGCATTTACCTTTCACAGACCTGCATTTTGCCTTCCATTCTACCCAGGAGAACACACAATTCACCAGCAGACTTTCTCTATGTGCTTGAAGAAGGGCGTTTGTGCCTGAAAGCTTGCAAAAGACATTTGTTTAAAAACTATTTATTTGGTCTAATAAAAGATATCACATCTACCCAAAGAACCTTGTCTGCCTGGCTAAGTACAGGCAGTCAAAAAGCCACAGGCTGAATCAATTCAGTCTTTGCAAATTAATCTAAAATGCACAGATTAAACAGAAACAAAAGTGAACAGACATTTACTTTTGATTTAGAAAGTGCAGCCAGGTGCCTGCAATGGCTCAGGCCAGGCACCGGGGTGCTAGAGCACAGCTCTCTGGCTGCGCGTTCACTTCCTCTTCCTGCTGCCCCTGAGGTCTTGGGGATTTGCAGTCCACACTTACAGCAGCAGGACTCTGCAGGGTTACTCATGACTTCTTTCTGCTTCCAAGTGCCTCTGGGATTTAGTCTACAGCAGGGCTTGGCAAAGTGGGCTCTATTCGATTCAGATTTGGATTCAGCCCAAATCAGGGACAGTGATTCGATCCATTGATTCGGATCACTGTCCCAGATTCGATTCATCCGAATCTGATGAGTCAATGCTGATTTGGTGAGTCAGCGATTCAGACACAAGCACAGCCTTAAAAAGTTTTTTCTATATACCTTGAGGTAACAGAGCGGCTTCTGATTTCTGTCTGCCCCAGCACCGCAGCATGTCCCACAGCAGGGCGGGGGAGCTCTCCAACACATTTGGCAGCGAACCTGGAAGTAGACTGGAAGGACTGAGAGTGCCAGGGAGTGCACCTGGCCCCCCTCCCCTGCATCTCCCTGACCCAGCGATCAGCCACAGGGGGACCCCAGTTGCCCCCCCAGACCCAGGAGGCACCAGTTGCTGAGCCAGCGCACTCCCTGGTGGACTCATAAGTGCTTCTGGTTCACTTCCGGGTCTGCTGCTGAGCATGCTGGGAACGCCTCCATGCTTCTGCGAGATGCTCCACCTGCCCTAGCACCACAGCGATCATGAGCCGCCTGCTACCTAGGAGGTATGTAGAAAAAAAAACATTTAAAACTGTGCCTATACCCAAATCACTGAACCTGTCCGAATTGATTCAGGGAGCTCCGATTTGATTTGGAGAGATTAAAGGGTCCTCTGATTCGATTAGGAGATTCGGCCACCGAACTGGGTTGAATCTCGGCCGAATCGAACCAGGGACCGAAGCTTCACACAGCCCTAGTCCGCAGCTGCAGCCAGCAGCAAGTTTGGCCCCAGACCCCAGCTGGGGTTTGCCTGGTGGGGAAGCCCCATCACTGTCCAGACTTGCTCCCCTCCCCCTTGTCAGCCAGCCCTCACTGCTCCAGCTAGGGAGCAGACCACACAGCCCAACCCAGGGCTGGAAAGCATGCTGGGATGCTGGGGGACTGGAATTTAACTTGAACCAGGAAGGGGTCTGGGACAGAAGTTTCATAAACAGGTTTGATCCAAATAGTTAAGTCAGATACTACAGGTTCATCTTAAACCAGTTTTAGTCATTTTGAAACTGGTCTATATGTACTGAGCTTCTGTTCTGTTACAGGTTTAAACCAGTTTAAGTGCAACTTCTGTCCCTAGCGTTGGGGAATTTGAACCCGTCATGACAAATTCACTTCCAGGAAAGGCTTTTACTGTGACCTTTGAGTCTATGTCAGAAAACTCACTCCGGTCCAGTACTTCTGGCTGTTACTCTCTTTGCTTAATTTAACTAAATTTAACTTAATTTAATTATGGCTGGCTTTCAAGTACAAGAATGATCCTTCTAACCTTTAGTTGCAACCGAGCTGTTTTTCTTAGAGTCTATTTTTAATTGTTGGTGCTATGCATTTCTGCCCCTTTTCCTCTCCGATATCTGATGCCATTACTTGACTGGAACCAGTTACAGAAGGAGAGTGAGAAGTCTGCTGAGTAACTGGAGCCTTACCGGATTCAAAGCAGCACTTTTGACAAGTTGGAAGGGGGGACGGGGGAGAGAAAGGGAAGGGGCGGCAGCCTTGGCAGCTTCTGCAGCCTATGGTATCTTGAATGTTAGGGCTTGGCCTTGTACTGCAGTAATACCTAGCACCTTGCCCTGGCTTTTGCTTTTTGGCTCCAAATAGAAGTGAGCTTTACAAAGTTTTTTAGGAGCTAGTGGGTTAAAAACACACATCTGAAATGTGCAGTGGCCCAAATGTAAGAGTGGTTCAACGGCTAAATTAAGTGATGTGGTCATCCTTACAAATACTGCCAGCTTCCTCCTCTGTGCTAACTGGCGTCTATCACTCCAGACGTGGAGCTGTCACTACTTGGATACTTATTGTTCATTCAAGAGCACAGATCCCCACTGGGGCAAAGCAGACACAGCTGTTTTAATAGCTCTGAAAGCTGCTCTCGTTTGCAGGGGCTGGGGAGAAGAGACATGATGGGGATTTGCTAGGGCTTGCATATGAATTCAACCCCTCACATCCAATTTTCTCTCCCCACCCCCTCCACCCTTTTCTAACTGCTACCAGAAGCACAAAACTGGGGTGGAGGAGATGGAGCCTCTCATGTGTTTTAAAGAAGAGGGACGTAGATTCTTCGCCCTTTCAAGACCACAAGAAAATTCTGTTCAACCTAAAAAAAAAAAAGGCAGGATCCACCCAGAAGTTTGGTTTGGCCCCGTTACAGAAACGAGTGTGTCCCTGTTTCCCCAGACTGTTGCTAGGGAAAGGGCCATGCGCTGGGAGAACAATACTATTGGAGACTTTGCTTTCCCATTTCTAAGCTTGCCCTCTTCTGTGATTTGACTGAATATGTTCACATGTGCAACCCAGCACCATACCTCAGTCTGGTATTGGTACAGACTAGGTATATTGTACCAGCTAAAAATCACTTTAAAGTTTCTCAGACCAATGAATTATTCATGCTGCCTCTAAGTCAGGTCTTTTTGCAACCTTTGATGGATGTGATCCTAGAAAAATGGCACTGTGGATGCGAAACATCAATCTGTCAGCAAGGGGTTCTTCCCTTTCCTTGAGAGCGCCATCGCAACAGAGCAGGGGATGAAAACTTTTTCTGGCTGCAGGCCCAAAAGATCCACCCCGGATCAGAGGAGGGTATGCAAGCGGGTAGCTGCTAGAACCTGGCAACGACCCGGGCTCGCCCCCGTGGCAGCAAGGGGGACAGTGCCTGAAAACGAAGCCCAGCCTCGCATCTGTGGCCCGGATCCAACCGTTTCATGAACCAGATATAGCCCCCAGGCCGCAGGTTGCCAAACCCTGCAATTTAGAATTTACTTTGAAAAGCACTTTTAAAAACAGAGTCAATGCTTTTAGATGATTACTTCCAGGTTAAGGGGATTCAGTGACGCCCGTATGAGACTGCGCATCGTCTTGCTCAAGGCTTAACGTTTTTACATAGTGTTAGCTAAACTGACGCATCAGTTTCCGTCTGGTAAATCTGGCACCTGTCATGGACCCCTGGTACACACAAATTCAGAGTTTCATAGTAGTTTGGGGTCAGAAGGGACCTGACCAGATCACCTAGTCCGGAACACACGCTGGGATCACACGCCCACAGACAGGTGTTCATCCAACCTCTTTTTGAATGTACCCAGGGTAGGAGCAAGGACCACTTCCCGGGGAAGTTGGTTCCAGATCCTAGCCGCCCTAACAGTGAAATAGTGCCTCCTAATCTCTAACCTGACCCTATTCTCCAGCAGCTTCTGGCCATTGTTCCTCATGACCCCAGGTGCTGCTGGGGGGAACAGGGCCCGTCCTATTTGCTGCTGATCTCCCCTCCTGAGTTTGCAGGCAGCCACCAAATCCCACCTCAGCCTCTGCTTGCCAAGGCTGAACAGGTGTAGGTCCCTCAGTTTCTCCTCATAGGGCCTGCCCTGTTGCCCTCCTCTGAACCCTCTCCAGGCTGGCCACATCCTTCTTCAAGTGCGGTGCCCAGAACTGGATGCAGTACTCCAGTTGAGGCCAAACCAATGTTGCGTAGAGGGGGAGGATCACCTCTCTGGACCAGCTTGAGATGCACCTTTGGATGCACGACAAGGTGCGGTTGGCCTTGCTGGCTGCAGTCTGGCATTGACGGCTCATGTTCATCTTGGAGTCAATAATGACTTCGGGATCCCTTTCCGCCTCTGTGCTTTTGAGGGAACTCCCCAGCTTGTACGTATGCTGTGCATCCCTTCTCCCCAGGTGCAGCACCCTGCATTTGTCTACATTGAACCCCATCCTATTACCATCCACCCACTTCTGTAGTCTCTCTAAATCTAATTGCAGCCTCTCTCTCCCTCTGAGCATGCCTACCTCTCCCCACATCTTGGTGTCATTGGCAAACGTGGACAACATGTTTAACACCCCTTTGCGCAAGTTGCTGATGAAGATGTTAAACAGTGCAGGCCCCAGGACCGAGCCCTGGGGGACCCCACTAGGGTCATCACATCCCGCCAGGTTGAGTACAACCCGTCCACCACCATTTTCTGGGTGCGCCCCATCAGCCAATTTTTGACTGATCCAACTGTGCAGGCATCAATGCCAGTCGCTCAATTTATTAATGAGAATGGGGTGAGAGACAAGTGTCAAAGGCCTTTTTAAAGTCCAGAAAGACTACGTCCACGGCAACACCATCATCCAGGGATTTAGTTACCTGGTCATAAAAGGCCACCAGGTTGGTCTGGCAGGACCTGCCTTTGATGAACCCATGTTGATTTTCCCTGGGCATGATCTCTCCCCTGCAGACCCCTCACAGATGCGATCCTTGACAATTATTTGAAGGATTTTCCCCAAAACCGATGCGCGGCTTATAGGCCTATAGTTTCCTGGGTCCTCCTTTCTCCCTTTCTTATGAATGGTGACCACATTAGCTGGTTTCTAATCTCCAGGCACCTGGCCTGTGGACCACAATCTCTTGTACAGCCGGGCCAAGGGCACAGCAACGACCCCTGCCAGCTTTCTCAACAGCCGTGCATGGAGGGCATTAGGGCCTGCAGATTTAAAAGCATCCAGCCTTTCCAGAAGATCCTTAACTACATCTGCAAGCCGTGAGGCCCGAAAAAGTGCTCTCCCCAAGATTGCCCCTACCTGAGGTGGGAGAGCTGTCCTAGTCCCTGTCCAAGAAGACAGAGTCAAATTGTAAAGGGCAAGCATACTTAGCCATGAGAAGAAAGGACTTGCTTACCCAGTTTTCTGAATTTCTTTTAAAGCACATTCTACACCAGACCCAAGATAGAGAATTTATGTTGTGCAGTTTCCTGGGATAACTGTGATAGCAATCACATACAGCTTTTTATACTAGACTTAAAGGAATCCGTGCTCGTGAGTGAAAAAGGAAGTGCTATTGTATTTCAGCGCAAGGCAGATCGAATTTTGTTCCAACACAGCTCAGGGCATCAGCGTACAGAGGTCCCAAACTGTCAGCGTCAACACTTCCAGGCACTAAGTGCAAATGAGACAGTAATAACTAATAATAACCAAGTCAGCCTTCAAAAGATTGTACAAAGGCAAAAATAAGCACCGGTAACTACGACAAGTCTGTGGAGGCATAAGGAAGGAAGAAGGAACAATAGATGGATTTTAAATCCAAAGATTCAGGTGACTCCTGATAATATTCACAGAGCACGGGGCCACAAAGCAGAGCTCAGCAGCCTCATCACAATATGGCATGTCCAGCTGGCTCAAGGAGGGGGGAGGGTCTTTTATAACTTAAAAGTTTGGGCCCAAGTTTTCACCGGAGGCCCTACTACACCAAACAGCTCTTGCATCACATCGCTCCTCAGTTTTCTGAGCATCTTAAAAGTTTCCCCATGAACATGTAATGCAGGTTTGAAGCCCTGGAAGCCTCAAATACCAGGCACTGCATGAAATTAATTTTAGATCATAACCAGGGGAATGAGCATATTCCAAACACAAATGAAAAGCCAGCACCATAAACCGGAATTCATAGAGGCTAGGATCAGAAGGGACCTCAAAGGATCAGAGTCCGCCCCCCTAATTGATCAAGAGATCAGCATGTAGACTTGCATAGTATTAGACTCTGGTTTCTAGACCGTGTCTTTCCTTTGCTGAACTATCATAATTCTGGAAACAAATTAAGGGACTGCAGGGAAAACTGATGCAAGCTTAAATTAAAAAAAAATGTAATTCCATTTTAAATAGCATGACTCACACTTCCGAACGCCAGCCACAGCAAGCAACAATCTTTGCTGTGTACTTGCTTTGCTAGCAAAGCATTCGAGTTCCCAGTCTTATAAAATGAGCAGCAGATAAGCCGGAATTAGAGTTCTTTAGACGACATTAAACATGTGTTTTAGGAGGGACTCATATTTATTAAGTTCAAACCAATGGAAACCCTCTCCATTTCTGCATGTTCTACAGTGTGCTTCTAATCAACACGTTCCCTGCAAGACGATTACTGTTTAAAAAGCCATTTGGTTTAAGTTATCAGAAAAACCCAACCTTTTTTTGGAACTGAGATCAGTTTAAAAAATAAAATCCTCTGACAGTAACTGATTATTGATGAAGGTGTATTAAATTCTAGGTCTTGCTTCGTAGTGAGGTGTTTAAAGAATCTTATACGGGCATGATGATTTACCAAAATGCTTGATAATGAGCTGCAAAGAAACCCACAGAAAAGCTGACTGAAAGAGCCAAGACAGGTAAAGGAAAGAGAGGATGTTTTAGTGTAGAGGGCCAAGCCTACAAATAAAGCAGGACGGAAGAGGGAAAAATTGCAGAGGGAGAAGGCATGCAGTAAAAGGGAACTGGTGACGGCCAACGTTTTCAGTGTTGTTCTTAATGCACAGGTTTGACGGAAAAGTCTCTTGGAAATTCTCTTTGGTTGAAGCGATCCCATTTCCTTGAAAATTTAATTTGTTCCCTTTTACAGGGAACAAACAGGAACATGGCTCTTGCATTTCAAAAGCTGAAGTTTCATTTTTCTCTTTTTGAAATTAATTCCTGAAGTGTCAAAACACAACCTCTTACATTTCCCATGAAAACCTGCAATGCCAAATTTAGCATTTTCCAACTGATTTTAACAGTAACAAATGGGGGTGGGGGGGAAGAGTAACCTGTACCCTGAAAAAGAACTCGGCAACCATATGGACTACCATTTCCCTATGGGTTTCCTTTAAACTAATCATTCTAGCTTTATTATGATTTATGCCACCAGATGGAGTTGCACCCTTGCGTACAACTGGGTCTGTACACTGCAAGAACTCTGAAAATGCTGCCATCTTATACCATTGAAAGAGCGGCCTAATGGGCTGGATAGTACATCCTCTTCAATAGACATTTTTTATTTTCTCCCTTGTGTATTGTGTCATTTTAAAATCTGGTACATCAAATACACTTTTCATTCTCCACTTCCAACTCACCAGGTGACCGCCTCTCGGGGTCAATGATGTCATGCAGCACTAATGTAAAGCAAATGGCTTATACATAATTAAAGAAAAAAGAGCCTCCCTTTGTTTTAAATTATGGTAAAATTCACTTGGCCTCAGCCTGAAAGTGCACGAATGCAGACTTCTCACAGTTCACATTTTAGGAGAGTGGAAGGGGCAGGCAGAGGCTTTGGTCTTAAAGAAGCCTTTCTTTTTTTTTTTTTTTTTTTTTAAGGGAAAGACTATTTCTACCATTCAGATAATTTTGCAATACGTGAACAAGGGTGATGCTTCCCTCTTTGCAAATGACATTATACAACTTTAATTATGTGGCTTGTGTTCTCGACGCACACTTCTGTAAAACAGAGAAGTTAAACGCTGCTGAAAGATGGGGATGTCTAAAGACAGGAGCCTGAGCTGAGGTTGTTTGTAAGGAAGCATATTGGATGCTTCAAGAAAAGTACATTTAAAGGATATGTGTTTTTTCCACCCCCCCCCCCCCCCGGGCAAGGTGCTTAGCAAAGAAAAGCAGTTCCCAGTCTCAACCACCCCCCAAACCACTTGGGATCTTTGGGGCTTAAGAACAGGAACAAGAATGGAAAGTAACAGTTCAGGCTCCTCTTGCTTTACTAAATTGAGGCTAAATTGGATCCACTGGCTATGCCAATGAAAAATGTTCCCTCTCCCTTCTCCCCTCCTTACAATGCCAGCAAAGAGTCTCGTAAGGATGTCATTACACTGGCAGAAGTCCTGGTATAACCGTTTGGTGTAGCACATTTTGCTTAAACAACAAGTATAAGACTAATAACAGGGGTACGGTGTGCCGGAGCGTAGCATGCGACGGCATTTTGCTTGGCACGAGTGCCTCAGGGAAGGGGCTGGGCTGTGCTGCCACAACAAGGACCGGACCCCTTGCAACTCCCCTGCCACCTGCCCCTGGCACCCCAACCTCGTACAAGTTGATGTTACAAGTGTTTTTGGCATCCTGCCCCAAAACACTGCAGACCCCTGGCTTATAACAAGCCTAAGACACATCTTCAGTAAGAGAACTTGACAGGACAGCTTTATATTAGAAGGTGTTAAGTTTTTATAGCCATTTCATCCTTGGTCCCTCTGCCAAGACCACCACCAAGGAAATTAATTTGCATCAATTTGAGCAGTGCACTTTCTGGTAGGGACAACTGGCTTTTGGGAACTATACTCCATGACACCTTTCCCTGAGTCCAGCAGAAATAATGGGCATTCATAATTAACCAAAATATCAAGACCCTGGAAATAAAAGAACTGTGTCCTATTAGCAAGTTTCCAAATTTTAGTGCCATTGGCTCATGAGAGGCAGGCAACAATTCTCCTTTTTCCCCCGACTGGCTCTTTAAATTAAACCAGAATTTAAATTATATACAATGTTCACATTAAACATTTCAGAAATGTATTTACAGCAATTTTTTTTTGGAGGGCCTGAACTTTCATTCCTAAATCAAAGTTTCAGGATTCTGATTTCTTATTTGATTAATAAGGTTATACTTCAAACCAGCTTCCAAGTGCTGATTCCTTTAAAAAAAAATAAAATAAAACAATTGTTGCACATTTGTACAGGGGATTGAACCTCGTGGCTGAGGTTTCCAATCTTCCAATGTAGCCAACAGAATATATGAATGGCTGCAATTTTCCAAAAGAACAAAACAGACAGCCTCATCTTCCCCCGAATGCATCTGCTACACCCTTTGAGAGAAAGCCAAGCAGCCCGTTTGTAGGGGCGTGGGGTTCAGAAGGTAAGCGATGGGACAGACCTCGATGGCCTGATGTCTGAATACCAGGGATCTGCCAACCAGATGCAACATGCTGCCCCACCTGCTATCAGGCAGCAAGGAAATTGCTGATTAGCTGAATATCTGCTTGTGGGGAGATGGCCTACCTTCATTGGTAAAGCCTAGAACAATACTGAGTCACAGCAGAATAAATTACAACTGAATTAAGGGCTTGCTAGGGCTTGTTTTAAGTGACACCCATAGCACTTGTTTTAATTTACTGCTCAAATAGTTTCGACTAGATTGACAATTTTTGGATGCTCTGTATCCTTCTTCTATTGATCATACTGAGAAGAAAGTGCATTAGGAGTAGTGCACACCTGCTTTTAGGACTCTCTCAAGCTTCACGCTCATTCAATCAGAGTAAGTTTAAGTAGCTTACAAACACCGGCAGTAAAAAAAACCCAACATACTAGTTCTCTGCCCAAGAATAGGTAGCAATCAAATATTTCAACTGTTCCAACTTCATTATCTATCACCTGGTAGATGTAGAAGAGCGGCAGAGAAATCAGGATGGACACTTGACGTTTTGGTACCCTATTTCTATACCAATCTGGTCTTTTGGTTAGGGCAATGCTTTCCCCTTTTGTTACAGAACAATGAACAAGAGCTATTTGGTTGGCAAGTTGGACCTTCCTCCTTTCACAAGGATGAGTTTAGGATGTTACAAATTGCTCAGCTTCACTCATCATTCCTTAGGCAGGACTGATGTTTGGAACCAAGATGCGACCAATTTATTTTCTCCCTTTCAAAGGATTAAACAAGTATGTTGTAAGTCAGAACTTACTGGCATCAGACCTGTCCACTGGTCTGTTCTTCCTATTCCATCTCCTTCATCCCAGAAAAATACAAGAAATTACATTTTAGTCATTTTAAACAGTAGCGTCATACCTTTGTAGGGAGCATGGCCCAACGCAATAGGCTTACTACGAACAGTTGCTCAGAATTTGGTGAGGGTTTTGCAGTGAATAGTTATTCTATTTACTTTGGAAGTTCCTGGGAGAAGCAACTTTTTTTTGGCTCATACAAAAAAACGTCAGTGCTTTTAAGTAGTTTCAAGAATTGTTGAATCTATACTGTGGGTTCAGCAATGGTTGGAAGCACACTGAAATCTTAGCCTTCACACTGCCTTTTGAATAGACTATTTGACAAAGGGATACTTTTGCAGTTATTTCCTACTTTCAAGCCGATATTGCTTTCTGGTAGAATTAAAGCCTTTTAGACATTAACAGAAAAATGCAAGAAAAAGCATTTAAGAAAAGAGAGCTATTAACCACATCAAACAACATCCCACTTCAGACAAGGTCATGTGTGCATTGCCATGGAGAGGCAGCCACACAAGTTTTGTATCAGCTAGCATAGATACCGGGAGCAATCTTAGCTGTGCCAGCGGGGAACTCTGCATGAAAGCCTTGCTGCTTTCCAGAGTAAGTTACCTATGCAGAGCTGTGCACTGCTGGCATTAAACTACTGGGATCCAAACTAGCTCATGTAACATCTCTATTCAAAAGACTGCCACATAGAAATACCATATGGCAGGGGTTAAAACTTGCAGCACACATAAGTGGCACTGGCAGCCTGTGTGCGACATATGGTCAATTAGGGACAGGACAAGCAGCACAGTGGTAGATAGGGCAGGAAGCAGAAAGCGGAGCAGGGAGAACAGGGAAGGAAGCAGAAAGAAGACCACGCAGGGAAAAGGGACTAGAGTGACATTTAGGGAGGGTGCAGGGCTAATTTGCATGCCTGCCAAAAAGAGGTTGCCCCCACTGTCCTGTGGCATTAATGCAGGTAACCTTGCCGCTTGGCTCCAAGTCAGCACAAGCATGTCACAAAAAAGTCAGTTGTCAGATCAGCACCTGTTTAGGAGCCAAAGAAACAACTGCAGTGTCCTGTCATCTGAATGGTGATACGTGCAGCAGAGAAAAAGGCCTGTTTCAAAAACAATTTCAGTTTAGATTCATATCCAAACTTATTCCAGCTCTGAGAGTATTCAAATCTTCTAAGGGTCTTGGCCCACAGCAGAAGTGAGTTGAGATGCACAATAACTAAAAGTCAAGCTGTGCATGCCTTTCCTCCACCTATGGCATAACCACCTAATTATACAAGAGATGCATAAAATAAGGTAAATCAATGTTTAAATAAGGCACAAAGAAAAATTGCAAAGGTAAACACAATTGTAATAGAGAAATCTAAGCATGTTTAAACGTCAGGGAAATCAACTCCGACGTTAACCTCCTGACACTCCCAGCCAGTGTCTTGGCAAGTATCCCATTACCAGCAAAACGATTCCTAGCAGCTGCTAAAGGCAGAAATCAACATATGGATAAGAGCACAGGGATGTACATTTGGGCACATGGCAAGGAGGAATAATTGAACTGGTTCCATTTTCGAGTACATTGAAGCTCACAGCTGAAACATCAGCTGCAATAAAAATGCATCAAGGGAATGGAAAGAAATGGCAATATCACTTGGAACTGCAAGATTTAAAATTAAATTTGAAGCGTTTCCAGCCACAAGTTCAGAGTTTCAAAAGCTCACATTTAAGACTGCAACTCAATTCATTACACAACCAGCTTTTCCAGACTTTTGAAAATCTCTTTTTAGGCTGAAATGTTTCATGTTGAGTTTTATCCCAAGCAATGGGGTTGGAATTTATTTATTTTTTTGGAAAAGAGATTTGAAGAGATTCCATTTTTAGCTTGGATGAAAAACATAACTTCTTTTAACTAAAAGACAATATTACACTAACTTCGCTGGATTAGAAAACAGCTGCCATTAACAACAGTCTTTTTTAAGTTACTATCTATTGGGCTGTTAATATTTTTGATGGACGTATAGGTATTTACAAACAAACACCAATTCAGTCTACATGGCTTTATTTTTCCTTTTATGTTGCCACCCACTTTCCATCTTAGTATCAGATTTAAAAAAATGCAACTAGTAAGTGAACTACTATATTAGCATCTGAGGAAATAGGTCGTTTATGAAAGCTCATGCCTCATGCTGAACGAGTTAGCCCCTCCTAGTAAATGAATGCAACAGACCACACTCCCAGCTGGTATAGAAATTCAGTATACACACGCAACGTGTATTCCAACTGTAACAGAGAGACTTTTCCAACTAAAGAAAGTTAAGAAAACTAAATAATTAAATATTGCTTGCCTTTATTTCTTACCTCAGCAGTTGCAAATCTAGGTACCGTAGTACAGGGGTCAGCAATGGTTTTGGGCAGAGTGCCAAAAAACCCAGCAATGCCTACTTGCAAGATGTTGGTGTGCTGGGGCAGATGGGGGAGCCGCAGAGGGCCTGATCCTTCTTGTGGCAGCACAGCCCTGGTCCCTTCCACGTCATCTGTTCTGAAGCATGTGTGCATCTGGGCAGGCCCTTGCCATGGAGTCTAGGCTACTCATGGCAAGTAGCAGGAAGGCTGCAAGCAGCTGCCTTGGGACCTACGGAGCCCTGGCCCAGTTCGTTGCCAGTGGGTGCATGTGTGCCTTGGGGTGGATGATGGGGAAAGGGGCTGGGGCTGCACTACCACAAGAACAATCAGGCCCCAAACAGCTCCCCATTATCCACCCCAAGGGCTAGCATGCCAAGCAAAATATCTTCATGTGCCACACTCTGGCATATGTGCCAGGGGTTGCCAGCCCCTGCTGTAGTATCTACCATTCAAAAACACTTTGGCTAGGAGCATCAAATGATCCATTTGCTAGTGACCTTCACTTGAGGGCTAAGCTTGAACAGCTACAGACAGTCCTTGGCTTGCAATGTTTCAAGTTACAACATTTCATACTTTTTATAAATTGACACCGTTTCACCTTTCTGACATCAGTTTCGACTTTACAATGCTTGATCCGATGCCACGCCAGTGAACAAGTTCACCATGTCACCCATCTGCCTGGAGAACATCTGTCCAAACTTCCTTGGACACTTTAAGAAAGCAGACGAGACTCCAGAAAAACCTGCAGCCAAGACTTCTGAGAAGAATCCAGCCAAGAGCCCTTCAAAAAGTCCAAAGTCACCTCAAACAAGTCCTTCCAAATCAATGTGATTGCTGTTTGCAATATAAAAGCATTAATGTAGCTATATTACTCATCTATAATTGATCAAGTACAAAATTCTGGGTTATTTTTGGTGAAAATAGGGTATTGGGCCTTGGTTCAGGAACAAATCCCCCATTCATAACATTGTTTTCTATGGGAAAATCAGTTCCGAGTTACGACATTTCAACTTAAGACACAGTTTGCAGGAACTGATTGTGTCGTAAGTCTAAGGGCCGCCTGTACTAGCATTTTTTGATTAAGTTCTCAGCTAGTTCTAGAAGTCAAATAGAAAAATGTCTCTCTTAAATATTTAACAAGGAAAAAAAAATATTTGCTGCTGCTGAACTCTAGATACTTACTACATCCTTAATTAACTCAATGTTAGCAGGTATTCCACAATCCCAGGTAGTCACTAATAGTAACTGTGTATCAACATTGTTTGTTTCAGTCAGCACCCAGAAGGCTGAGAGATGATGAAACAGTTTAAGTCCCAACACACCTCTCTGTGTTTGCCACTAAGACACTAAAGCAGCATCTCTTTGTTCAGAGAAAATGGGAACATGCAACTTTTTAAGCATCTTACACAACATAATCCAAGTTTTGCTGATGAGATTGCAGGCAGCAAGGAAGAAAAACACCACCACTTTAAAATGCTGAAATTAATGGAAGATTAATTAGGCTGGCACAATACAGACCATTTTAATTCATCACTCCAAATCTGCCCAGTCAGGGGGTTTGGCTATCAGGACAATAAAGCTGGAGAACAAATCAGGCACAAAACTCATGTCAAACTGCTTTATTACATCTTAAATAACATTACATTTTAATATAGTATCTATCTTGCATCCAGCTTTCTTGAAGTACACTGACTTTAAAATTAAATACAAAAGGTGAAGAAGAGGGATACAGGGTATGGAGAAAGCTCTACAGAATAGTTTCATGAAAGAGAGAAAGAGGGAATTCATCTTCTTTATGCCAAATCCAGGCCTAACGCACAATTACAGCACATTTTTTGTACAGAATGTTGCAGAAAAAACAGAATGGAGAAAAGCCACTACTGCTGCTAGGGAGGAGAAGAGAGTTTAACAGAACAATCTGCTGTCCAAACGCTGCTGCTTTTATCATTTTATTTGAAAAGAAAGCCAGGAAAACCTGTTCATTACAAAAGTGATTCTAATCAGCTGTAAAGGACTTGTCCTACAAGAGGAATGGGCTGTGAGGAATTATTTTATAAAGAAAATGGTCTGGGTTCCCTCTTCCCACACCCCAGAATCTTTGACAGCAATTGTTTGAACAGGCTGTTTTCTTAAAAAAGAAAAATTAAAAAAAAAAAAATAGGTGACTTAATCACGCTACTCCAAAACGTGCATAGCTTTGTACTTGAATTCTTCATAGATTTATGCACAGAGTAGCAACAAAAAAATGAATACAGCGGCAATGGTTACAGTTTTTAAACAGGTTATTTCTTTAAAGAAAAAAACATCTAAGGACTTAGTCCAATATGCACTTTTTAGCATTTCTACAGCATGCGATTCTAAGAGTAAACCCACCCAATATGGCAAACAATCAAAAAAAGTTTTCGTTTGTTTAACTTAGAAAGTTCAAGATCATTATTTTCAAAACATTGATTTGTACATCATTTCATACACAAAGAATTGACTGAATACCCAAGTGTAGGACAGGTCTCTTTTGAAAACAGAGATTCCTGGTTGAGGAGACTATGGGGTAGTGTTAGGATATATAAACTGCCCTTCCAAGTGGACAAAAACACAAAGTAGATTTAAAAAAAAAAAAAAAATCAGTGGGGTAGGGAGGGATTGAGAGTCTGCGTTTGTTACCCATAAAAGGTGAAATGTTCTTGAAACAAGCATTCAATACCTTGTACAGCATGTGCTTGGTTACCTTACTTCTTAGCATTATTCTATATGCGCCATGTTTTGTGCAACAATTATTTGTGACACTAGACAAATAAAAAAAATTAGGGACTAAATTTACAGCATTAACAACCCCAGATGCACTGGGTTAGGACTCCCTTGTTCTGCTCAATTATTGACCATAAAGAAATGTATTTAAAAAGGAAATGTGAAAAAATCTTGCTACAAACATGACTCCAAAATTTGAAACCGTGAAAAAGAAAACAAAGTCCTGGACTTTAACTTGGAAACTACAGTGAAAGCTAATTCTGTTTCACAATTACGCTCAAGTTTATTTTCTGGACATGCTTTTATGATAGTGTTTCTTTTTCTAAATTCAAGACAAAAATATGGTCCCAAAAGGAATGCACAATTTCATTTTGGTTACAACCACAGAAATTCTTCTTGGAAAGGTAATTGTGCTCTTCATTTCAGCAATAGGAGATGGAAAAGATGTTGCCCTTTGCAGTTGGGGAGGATGGGGGTCCAAGTTAGTATGGTTGGATTGGATATGCTATTGGTTTAAATTTTCAACTGTTGGAAAAGTCTTCCAGTCACGGTAGAGTCCGTTGCTCTTTCTAACACACAAAAAATTGTGTTAAGTTTTACATTCTGATATGCTAAAATCAACTCCGAAGGTTACGGGTCGAAGGGATATTTGTCGGGTTTTAGGCCCCCCCCCCCCCCCGCC
>JAGPOW010002149.1:7184322-7202998 GCA_030014935.1 Caiman crocodilus | reverse complement strand
TTTTTTTTTTATAGTCTAGGATTTTGTAAGAAGGAGAAATTAGGCTAAACTATTTTAAGCAAGCACAATCTTTCTTGGAGTCCCACACAATTGGACCATTCTTTTATATTTACAAGCACCTATAATAAGATGAAGACTTGATACCTTCATGCATCGGATTTGCTGGTATGGAAATGCTACTATTGAATAAATGCAAAGTTTAAAAAAAAAAATGAAATTGAGGGAGACCTGAAAGAAGGAATTTTTTTTTTTTTTTTTTTTTTTTAAATAAAGGGCACTCAGTGAAAAGAATGTAAAAAGAACCAATGTTCAAGCCATTATATTTCACAAACTCCCCATCTGGAAAAATTAAGTCTCCCAACTAAATTACAAGACCCCATCTGCAACATGTTGTTTGCATGGCTCACTGTTCACATTTTAGAGCTCTCTTCCATCATATTTGGGGGCACAAAGGAAATCTGTGCCAGCATTCATTCAACCCGTTAACATTTAAGAGTTTAAGTTTCTAAATGTTAACTTGGGGCTTCTAATATGAGATTACCATTCTACGAATCAATTTGCAAGTCTGAAAAGGCATCATCATTAAGTTTACTATATAAAAATAAGCAAATGTTGGTAGTAGCATCAGAAAAGTCTCCCAGCATTGAATTGGGCATGCCTAGAGAAACAGGCACACCATAAAATGTGCAAGTAACTGGTAACCTCTTCAAAATTCATACTGCGATACAGGCAGCCTGCTGTTCTAGCTGATGAAATGACTGAAAGCTATTCTAGAATACACTGTAGAAGTAGTATGGATGCCATCATCATTATTAGCTTACCTACAACTAAATAGTGTTTCATTTGGGGAAAACAACATGAAAGAGATCCCACACAGCCTATAAAATTTGAATAGAAAGCATCAACACTGTCAGAAGTTGGGCTGCCAATTCAAATGAAGCCCTGAAATTGTGTAAAACCCTTCCAAGTAGAAGGAATTTCTAGTTGGTGTCCACTGAACATTGCTGAAGTATCAAAGTAAGGTCTTCTGAGAAGCAAAGAATTCTAAGACTATTTGTAAAACTCACTGACTGTACAGAGGTTCAGACTTCACCCTCTACACACCTCCACCACGATATGGACAGGCACCAAACAGGAGTCCTCAGACCAGCTGAGAATGTGAATCTCTTTTTACCTATTCCCTTCCAGTTCCCTTGAAGGAAGGGCATGCAGCTGCTACTGTCCCTCCCACAAGCAGCAATCCAAACCAAGCAGGAAACCACAAAACCCCTGACTCCCAAGATAAGCTCAGCATCCTAATGAAACAGCTGTAACAGGACGAGGTTACATTTATTTATTTTATGAGAATGGAAGAGCATTCTCTTTTTATTTAAGTCAGCCCTAAGTACTGTCTAGCACACCGGTAAGCAATGGAAGTACCAATCATACTGTATTAGGACAACAGTTATGAAATCAAGGAATCAAATCAACCCAGGAAATGGAACAACTGTTAGGTCACTTGTAAAAGGCCAGCAAGCTCATCATTTCCTCCTATTCATCTTCAAAATAGGAACCAAATATAGTTTTCCTAATAGAAAAACCATAGCAGCAACTAATCTGCTTGGACTGCCCTAATAGTTTATCACAAAGAATCATTTTAGTGTTGGCATCAGTGCTGGCTGAGAGTTACAAGATCTATGAAATGAAGTCCAGCAGGTAGTCCAAAACCGAAAGGCATCATAGTTTTGTCTGCTAAATGGATTCTCAAAACAAACAGCAAGTTGCTTTATTTCTACAGCTCTTGATTTAAAGTCAGTAATAAGGAAGACTAAACTTTTATAGAGAGAAAATGCTCAACCTATCCCCAATAAATTTTGGCTCACTAGACAACCAATTTGTTTATGCTTGCACGTATATTTATAGCCTGAAAAAAAACACAATTAGACCTTGAAATACCACCAATGTAGGGAATCCTTGACATGGGTGCCTTTTCACAACCTCCTCCCCGCTCCCCCCAAGAACAAAACACAAAAAACAAAAAAACCCCAAACCCACACCTATTATACATTTAAGTGCAAAATGCGTATTTGGTACCATAATATCCCATACAGAACTGAAAACTAAAAAGAAGCCTACTTTACACACCAAATGAAATGAGCTGCCACAGGTCCAGCTCACAGCAGTGCTGTAAAGATATCAAATGTATTGGGAGAAGACGGGTAGAAGCAAACCCTGTCAGCACTGCTGTTCGAGAAAACATTAATGTCATGCCAAGAATTTTGTTGCTGGTGTCTAGGTTAAAACAACTGTTCGGGTTTCTTCTCGATTCTGAACACACCCTCCTTTACAGCAGTGACATGATTCTAGCTGAGTTTCAAGGATTAGAAACCCTTTCTACATGGATCTAGGCTAGTTCCTCTTCTTCCTGGCATTGTCCACGTGAGCAAAAACTCTGTGACATGACTGCGTTAGTAAGATACCTCGTATCTTCCCCTGTTCTAGCATTAGTTCGCATTTCACTTTTGGTACTGACAGTATCTATATTTACAGTTTTGCTGAACGTTAATACCAATTTCCTCCCGAATCCTCCTAAATTAAGTTACACAGCCTTTTTTCTCTAATCAGTGTACATTTCATATCAACCATAATTACGTGTTAAGGTGTGACTTATGGAAAAACTGTCATGTTAAGTGGAATAAGTACAGGCGCCAGTATGAAGCAGACTATTAGTAACATAGTAAACTCTTCACTTCTATGAGCTTGTTCTTCCAAGGCATACAAGTAACCTAGCAAACTAAACATAATTTATACAGATGCTTTACAAAATGAATCTGAGGTAAGCAGAGACTAACTAAGTATAGAAATGTTTCTGCAAGAAGATTTGAGACTATTAAAAAAAGGACCACAAATCCTTGGCAGTTACACTACCAAAAATAAGTGTGGGTACTCAGAGGAGTCATATACAGCTATGAACACAACAACATGAGAATGAGTTTTGTATTTAATGTTAAATGGCTGCAGGCCCTCTCCACACATGAAGTGGTAAATAGTAGGTGCCTGATAAAAGGGGATCCTGGTTTTCCTTATTTAGAAATCCCAAATTCTCTGATGAACCCCCCGCAATGTGTTTTTCCATGATTTAAATTAAATAGCACCACACACGTATTAGCTGAACGCAATGTTTTCAACTATTGTAAATTGTTATATTTACAATTTAAAACACAACTTGGAAGCCTACCAGTGCCCCAATCACAATAATAAAATAACTTCTAAATACCTATACATTTTGGTGTTTGATTTTGGTTTTCAGATTCATTTTGTAAAGCTCCCCCTTCCATCACCAGGATGCAGGTCCAGTTGCAGCTGCCGCCCGCTCCCCTGCTTTGTGGCACAGAGCAGCCCTGCCCATGCCCATGTCATTGCCCCTCACTCCCAAGCCACAGTCTGCCATCCCTGCTGGTGCCCCTCCCTCCTGACCTGCAGCCCCCCACTCCCCAAACCCTGCTGGTACCCTTCACTCCTGATCCACAGCCCCCTGGTCCTGCCAGTACGCCTCACTCCCAAACCACAACCACCTGCCCCCCAAAGTGCCCCCAATTCCTGACCCACCGCTTCCCGGACCTGCCAGTGCCCCTCACACCTGACCCACAGCCCCCAACCTTGCTAGTGCCACTTACTCCCACCTTGCAGTCCCCCAGCCCCCTCACTCCTGACCCACAGCCCCCTGCCCCTCCCACCCCTACCAGAAGGGGCCCCTAGCTGCTAGGGCTACAGGACACGATGGCTATATGCCGCCCACTGCCTGCTCTGTGGATGCCAGCAGCACCCAAGTGCCAGGTGCTGCATGAGGGATGCAATGGCAGCTGTGGCTGGAGCATGGCTTGGCCCTCCCACCCACCCAGTAGGTACCACTTCCTGCATGCCCCTGCCCCCAGAGCTAATGGAGGCAAGCAGAGTCCGCGGTGGAGAGGGAAGCGGGGAGGATGCAGGCTCCCCTGTGGTGCTCAGGGCTCCCTGCCCTGCTGCTTTCTCCATAGGGGCCTTTGCAGTGCAGCAGGCAGGACCTGGCAAGGGGTAGGGAGGACTGGTGACACCCCACCATAGCTAGGAGCCTTGTGCAAGTTGCACCCCCATGGCAAGGTGCCTCCAGCCCACCTGGCAACAGCAAAGGGAGCAGAGCGGAGGTGTCCTCCAACTGCTACGGGTTGGGGGAGCCGCACACTGCTTTGGTAGCACCTGTGGCTCCATCCCCCTCCCTCAGCTGGGCTCTGCAGCTGCACATTCCTGCCCTGGCCCTGATCTGGCTAGGCAGTACCCCTAGCCTCATCCACCAACCTAGCCCCACTCCCTCCCTCACCGTGATCACCTCAATTTACCCTCACCCTGTGTCGCTTTTGCTCCCCCTTGCTCCCTCCCTCCCCCTCACATACTGCCCATGGGCCCTCCCCCCATGGAGACTTACTTGCAGGCAGCTGGGTGAGTTACTCTCCACCGCCTGGCTGTAGTGCTGGCCACGTGTATACACGTGTGCACATGGCACCTCTTGTGTCCTGCTCCCCCCAGCCCCAAACAACCCTTTGCAGACTGGAACTCTGCCAGCCTGCAAAAGAAAACCTGTGATTTCCTGCATGTTTCTTCTTTGAAAGGAGAAAAATCTGTGTTTTTCCATAGCAAATGGAAAATCAGGATCCCTGCTGATAAAACATCAAATTTAAACATTCCAAGCAGAAAATAAGCCCTTGGAAGCTGACAATATGTTTAATTTTCTCACCCATCATTCTTTACAGGACTCTGTAGGCAAACATTAACCTTTCATATTCTTCACTAACGTTTAAAGAACTAGCAAACTAATTATGACACGTGTCAGACAAATCTGCCTTGGGCAAATCACTGAACTTTAAAAAAAAAAAAAAAAAAAAAAGAGTGAGGTTGGATAGGCTAAGAGCACTTTGCCAATGTTTAATTGAAACATCTTCAATGCACCAGCCCTTTAGGAGGACCCAGCTGCATCTAAAATGAACTGACAGCTGTTTACCTGCTCTATCAGCTTTGAGCGTGTCCCAGACATTGCAGTTGAAGTCATCATAACCAGCTAAGAGAAGACGTCCACTCTTGGAAAATGCTACAGAGGTGATGCCACAGATGATGTTGTCATGTGAATAAACCATAAGTTCCTGGTCAGCACGAAGATCAAAGAGCCTGCATGTGGCATCATCTGAGCCTGTGGCAAATGCATTGCCATTTGGGAAGAACTATTTAAAAACAAAAATACAAGACAGCGTTATAAAATATTTTATAAGATTTTGTACCATTCTACAGTAGCTGACCAGAGAGATAAAATGCCTATTTTGTAGCTGGGCAACAAGGGTCTGAAGCCTAGAACTAGAATCCGGGACAGAGGTGGGAAATTATTTGGTCTGGAGGGGCACTTGGAGTTTTGGTGAGTTCATGATTTGATACATTTCTTAGAAACTAGGCCTGGAAGGGACCTCAGAAGATCATCAAGTCCAGCCCTATGCCCCAGGTGCAGGAAGGCAGCTGGGGTCACAGTATCCCAGCAAGATAAACATCCAATTGACTCTTAAAAGGAGTTCAGAGTAGGTGCTTGCACCACCTGGTTGTAGATCCTCACAACATCAGTCTGTGCTGGCTGGGTCCAGCAGCACAGACTGGCAGAGGCAGCTAGAAGGAGCTGCCACTGCAGGGGCTGCCAGTAAGTGAATCTGGCTCCCAGCCCTGCTGTACATCTGAGCGTGGTGGTACTGGCCATATGTGCCACAGCTCAGGCTGCCCCCAATCTGTTTTAGGTCTTGGGAGGCTCTGATTGTAAAGTTATTCCTTATGTCCAGCCTCAAACAGTCTTGGACAAGTTTGTGATTGTTGGACCTTGTCATCCCATGGGGCACTCTGGCGAACAGGTGTTCCCCTAGATCCTGATGTACACCCCTTATGTACTTCTAGGCAGCCACCACGCCTCCCCCAGAGCCTGTGCTTTTCCAGGCTGAAGTTGTTAGAGGCCAGCTCAGCATCCCACCACCCACCCTGCCCACAACAGCTCACCAAAACTACTTAAATAGCTCTGCCCTATACTCAGCCAGGCAGATAGGATGGGGCCACAGGCAGGTGGGAAGCAACATCTAGAGTGGGATGGGTGGGTGGAGCTGGGATCAGGATTGTGGACCTGTGACCCACCCCTGCAATGGGCACTAGTTTCAGGGGCAGGGGCATGCAGGAAGTGGATTGCAGCTCTGCGCCAGCTTCTGGCTCTACACCGTTACCATTCAGCAATCCTGGGGTCTTCACAGAGACTGGAAAGGTACTCACTTATGCAAGATGCACTCAGCTGGGTGGATGGGATGGGATGGAACCAGACAGGTAGGGAATGATAGCATCTGAGAGCAGGATAGGTGGCTGGGGCTGGGATCAGGATCACAGAGCTGTGAGGTGTGGGGCCAGACTCCGGGAAGAGCTGTGATCTGTTCCCTTCACTCTCCTGCTCCCAGAACTGGCATCTGCCACTGGGACATGCAGATTGTGGCTCTGCCCCAGCCCCATGCTGTCACTGCTTGCAATCCGAATCCCAGCCTCGGCCCTGGCTATTCTCCAACACGATGCTGCTCGCCACCTGTCTGTGGTCCCATTCCATCTGCCTGGTCAAGCATGCCCTGTCCATGCAGGTCCCAAGCCAGGCTCCACGGAGACTCTGCCCACTTGCCTAACCCTCTGGCATCACCGGCAGTAGGTGTGAACCTGATGGCCAGGGTGCCTGGGCAGCAGGGCTGGATCCAGCAGCACAGACTGGCAGAGGCAGCTGGAAGCAGCCCTCTGCAACTGCAGGGGCTGCTAGGAAGTGAATCTGGTTCCCAGCCCTGCTGTACATCTGGGAGTGGTGGGACTGGCCACATGTGCCACAGCTCAGGCTGCTCCCACCACAGGCCAAAGTAAAATCTCCTGGAAGGCCAAATTTGACCCACAGGTTCTATTTTGCCCACCCCAATCTAAGAACTAATAATAGATGCATCTCATCTGTTTTTTGTGTGTCATTTAGTAAGTCACCTTTTCTGCCTCTGTTTCTTTATCTGTATAATGGTGGGGGAGGAGAAAGAGCAGCCATTTCTATTAAAGGGGCCCTAGCAAGACTAGCTACTCACATAATACAGAAAACAATACTACTATGTATTTGCTGATAGTATTATGTAAGGTTCAAGTCACAACCCATTACTCTTTGGCATTTACTGCAATAAACTTTAAGTCTAGTGAATTTATTGTAGTAGTTTCCTCAATTGTGAAACAAATGAAGAAAAAATACTGTATTTACTTAATTCCAAGAAAGTTCCTCCCCGCCCTTCCTCATTTAACATTGGGAGGGGTGGTACTCCTTGCCCTGGAATTGAGTACACCGTAGAAGAGGGGCAGGCAGCTGCTCTGGCCCTGGTTCCAGTTTCAACTGTGGGTTGGGACCAGAGACACAGCTGCTGCCTCCCACCTCTTTTAACCCTTGCCTCTTCTCCCCTGCAGCTTCAGCCTCCCCACTGCTTCTACCCCTTCCCCACCCCCCACAATCTTGGCCTCCTCTCCTTCCCTCCCCCAAAGCCTCTCTTCCCTGCCACCACCCTGTCCTCTGCTTACCCTTGCTTGGGTGCTGGCAGGCTCTGTCCCTGCTCTAACCTGGGGCCCACAGCATAGCCCCATAGCAGCCATGCCGCCCCCACACTGCTGGTACAGGGTTAAGTTAGACCCATGTTTCGTGCTCAAGGCTGGAATGGAGACAGAGAGACACCCTAACAAAAGTAAGGGCTGGAGGGGAGCAAGAGACTGCAGTGGGGGTGATTGGGGGGGGGGTCCAGAAGCAATGCAGGAGGGAGATGGGGGACAGAGGCTGCATGGGTAAAGCAGGGGAAAGGGAGCAGAGGTTGCAGTGGGGAGGGGGGATGTGAGGCTGCAGAAGGTGGGAGTGGCAAATGTGAGATGGAGACCAGGGCCAGAGGCTGGGGTGTGCACAAAGAGGGGTAAGTGGAAGGGGTGATGACAGGTGGAAACTGCCTGCCCCCCACGAATCCCCTCACCCACCTGCCCTACCACATGGTCAGCTACTGCCTCCTCCACAGCCTGAACCCCTGCCACTTCTTTCCCTCTTGCAGTGGTGGTAGGGAAAAAAATTAAGATGATTCCCCAATAATCAGATTCTATACACGGAAAGTTGGAAAAGTTGTACGTTTGTTGCACCTACAGAATCAAATTACTGGAGGATTGTCTTAAATTCGGGGTTGTCTTACTCAGACAAATATGGTACGTCACAATGCTCAAAAGATGTACTACATGTTAACTGCTAGTAGCTGCCTGCAGAGCATGTGTGTATATGAGTAACTTTAATCCCATCTCATGTTGCACTCATACTCACACAGATGGCATTGATATCAGATTCATGGCCAGTGAAGGTTTGCCGACACATTCCTTCTCTAACATCCCACAGTTTGGCAGAAGCATCACAGGCACCAGAAACAAAACACCTGGCATCAGGAGCAAGAGACAGACTCATGACATCCCCAGTGTGCCCAGTGAATGTGGTTGTCTGCTGACCAGTTTCTATATCCCAAAGGGCGCTTGATAGGGTGAACAGAGAGAAAAAAAAAAGAAGAGACAAATCAGAGTAGTCAAATCAAGTTGATTTTGTTAAAATAAGTTTTGTACCAAGTTACTACGAAGTCACACACAGTGTTAGACAAGGGTTGTTAGCCTCAACCTTGGCTCTTTATGTCACTTTTCCTTGCCTAAAAACAGAAAGCAAAAGTAACTAAATCATGAGAGTAAGAAAGACTTACCCCTCAGCTCTTTTCGTATGTCACATATTCAGTTATACACAGTGCATCTAAAAAGCTCTCAAACTTCATTTTAAAAAGGACCAGTTTTTTGTTGGGTGTTTTTGGGGTTTTTTGGGTTTTTTTTGTTTTTTTTTGTTTTTTTTTTAAAAGATGAAGCCACATCATTCCTAGTTTGCCAGCTGTCTAGCTGATAATTTTGCCTGACTACTAGCAGTGAATGGTGAACAGGGAGATTTATGTTCATCATTATACAAACACGGAGTTCTACAATGCAACAGTGGCTTTGTTTTCTAATACTAGCATGGGGATGTTTCAGAATAGTGTCCACTGTTTCTTCTATAGTTCAGGCTGAGTTGGTACTTCTATTTTTTTTTTTTTAAACTTATTGAGGGTGTTTAATACAGCCAGAAAAAGTCACTGCCTTCTAATGACAGCCAGTGCCCTGACTTCCCCATTAATTGCAAGATCACCACAAGGAGAATCAAAAAGGTATGAGAAAAGGATGAAATACTGATTTCATAATCCCTAACAAAGCAGACTTCTCCAAAACATTAAGGAGACGGGCATTTAGCTTGTCTGTCCAGCGTCACAGTGGGTGAGCCCAAAGTAGAATTCTGCTTTGGATCAGAGCCACTGCCGAAAACTGTTTTGTTTTAGACTACCCTGGATATGCAAACTGTGTGCGCAGAATGATTAATTCTATGTCTATCTTCAACAGTGACTTCCTACTGTGATATGAAATTTTACTCTGCATTCCTAACCAAATCCAGCCACAGCTACAAAATGTAAGCTTCTTCTCTACTCTCTAGCTAAAAATAAGGAGAGTGGCTTGCTTCTCCCACATAAGAAAAGATCAACTGGAAAAAAGGAATTAAATGATTTTCTTGTATATCATTTGCTTTGCAGCAGTATATATACAAACAAGGCCAACACAAGAGAAATCCCTTGCCCGTGGCTATGACAAAAGGGAAAGCCAGAATACTGTATACTTGACAGCAAAGTGACCAATTTGGGCTTTGTAAAAAGTTAGTGCAAAACATCATCAGAACCTGATAGTTGCACAGTCCTGAACAAACAATAACTTTAACAGTTATTTTTTCATTTTTAAAAAGTATCCCATTACACTCAGAAATGCTTTAATACTAATTAATTCCATGAAAACCTCAGCACAACTGGAGTGGAAGGTTTGCGAGGACTTCAAAATGACTGCCTTAAGGACTGCTGCCTGGGGAAGTACTGATGAAGGAGGCACTGTTATTCAACAGAACAGTTTGGTTGATATGAATTGTTTTGTTAAAACAGAAGATTACTGATTTAGAAGGTGTTTAAGAGGATTACATTAAAAGGCAACAGATACATTGTTTTACATCTAGGAAATGAACTAACTTTGGGAGCATCTGGTATTATTATACTGCTCCAATGGATTCAAAGCACCTCAGGTAACTTTTTAGTGTAAACACAAAACACAGAACATAGCTGCTGAAAATCCTGAGCCTTAAAAACCAGTTTCTAACAAGGTTTCTTCCACCTCTTACTGTTGGCCCTGACAGCAGTGTTCAAACTATGGAGTAAGGGGCTTAAAAACAAGAGGTTAGTCTAACACCACTGAAGCAAATATATTAAACAACGATTACTATAGAAGAAAACTTCCTGCGTGTTTTCACTGATCTCTGATATCAGAGTATGGAGGGTATATACTGTTGACAGAATATTCTGCTTATTGAAAAAGGGTGAAACTGGTTCGTAATTCAGTATTTCTCAAATCTATGTTCAGTTATGCTCCCTTTAATTCACTTATCTTAACATTTTAAGGACAATTTCTACAATTACTCAAAACAATTATATGGGAAAATACTTATTTAAATCTAATGTGATTCAGTTTTTTTTTCTAATGTACATCAAGAGAAGTCTCACAGATTCATTCAACATCTCCTGGTGAAAGCCAACAGCTGTCTATGATCAAAAAACTACACATTCAATCTTAAAAATTAAAATGAAAGAATCAGTCTCCTAAAAATCAGCAAAAACCAGTACCTGTTAACTGAGTCAATTTTTAAATGAAAATCTAAAAAAATATTAGCATCAAAACCAAAAGCTGTATATCTGTAAACATTTGAATAAGATGCTCACTAATTGTATGTATTTAGTATTTATAAACATAAAATCCTCTAATAAAAATTTGATTATGAATTTTTTTAATGCTCCGACTCACCAAACAGTAGAGTTCTGAGGGAGCAATATTCACGTGTCAAACATCTATCAATCCCCCACTAACTTTTGTTACAGGACATAACTCCAAAGTGTTTTGAATCCCATTTTCTAAGCTCTGATTTTTTCCTCAATTTCCTAGAGGTTTTTTTGTTTTGTTTTGTTTTTTTGGGGTTTTTTTTGTTTTTTCAGACTGTGTATAAGTAGTATGGCATATAAGTATGGCAATTTAAAAATACTGCATTCCTTGCTGGGGTTAATATAAATCAGCTGCCAGATTTAGTTAGCGTATGGATGGGTCAGGTCCTAAGCTGTAAGGAAAAGCCAATGGCTTGACAAAGGCAGGTTTAAAATTATGGATTTATCTGGTTCCCCACACAAGAACTCTTATTAAAAAAAATACATACCTCCAAGGGAATTTGTTTGTAGCCTTAACAGCGTATTCTTCTATTCACACACTCTATACTTCTATTCAGACATTACTTATTCAGAGATGCTAGCCATTAGACATTATCAAAAACTTCCTAGGAAAATTCTATATAGAGAAGATATTTTACAGATCTAGACATATAATTCTCCTGCAATCACTAAATACTCTGGCACATTCCCCTGTAGATTTATAAACAGAGATCCATTAGTAGTACTAGCATTACAGTTTTAGCGCTTACCAAGTGGTGTCTCCAGAGCTGGTAACAATTTGATTATCATCCAAGAAACGGCAGCATGACAAGTAACCTGTAAAAGGAAAAACATAGAAATCACAGCAGTTCTGTCTGCATCCCTCAGCAAGTGGTCCAACACAAAGGCACTGTTTTAAATACAGTCAAATTCCACAGCAATATTGCTCAAAATAACCAGTTAAGGACCATGACTAACAGCCAACTGAATTTTACTGAATTGCTTATTCCAAGCAAAAAGGAGGAACCCGAGGCTAAGAAACAGTGAACTTTTCTTCGTGATTCTGCAAAAGACCGAAGGGACCTAAATAATGAGGTTACAGTCACAAGATAGGATATGGGACTAATGATAGTCTCTTATTTGAAACAACAGGGACTAGAAGCATTACAAACATTCAGTCTAAGCAGAAGGGAGAAAAGAGATGGAGATACTTCATTGTAAGCACTAAGACTTCCAAAACAGGGAAGATTGGTTAAATTAAGTAAAGGGGAAACAAACCCTCCTGATCACAACTCGGACCCAAATGCTCGCTTGGTCAGTAAAACAGATAAAAGGAATATGTATGAGCGAATGCTTAGGGTTTGCACACCATACAAATACAATATGAAAGCCCTGGGTTTGAATATTTCTGTGCTGTGGTTTGCTAAATATCCCTAAAGGGCCACAAGAGAAGCGACTCCAGCTTCAAATTAGTTTGTTGCAGTTATTACACTCACAACATTTTCTTATACACTGTACCTACAAACATTAATTTTTTTTCAACAATATTCAACTTAAATGCCACTCCATTCCAACCTCACAGCAGCAATTCTATCTAATCCTGCACCAGAAGTTCATTAAAAGATTTCCCAAAAGCAACTGAAGACAATCACCTCTTGATGCACCCTTTTCAAGCCACTTGTATAACAATGAAATACAGCCTTTCAGTCTGTAGCAACCATGTTCACCTAGCCATGAACCCACACACTGCTTACTACTGATATTGCTAACTTGCAGGATGCATCTCTGAAGGAGGTCACTCAACAGCTAAGATGCACTGTCAGGATAATGCTCTTGCTCTTTTATTGCTCAAGTCATTTTCAGGATTTCAACACACACAAGTTGCATCATGGCACTCAACAGAAGTCAATGCGACAGCTACTCTGATATTTCTCCTTAATGTCTTAAGAGTGCACTTTTTATGGATCGTGGTGTGCTTGGTTAAAATAGATATCTGGTATGCCTGTATGAAGTGGAAAGTATTCGCTTCAGATTCAGATTCGGCTATTCAGGGCAGGGGACAGTGATTTGATTCAGTCATTGGAATCGCTGTCCCAGTTTGATTCGGATGAATCTGAATTCAAAGATATTTGGCACCTAATCTTATTTGACCATAGGCTGTACAGGCAGACAGTGCCAGCAGGAGCAGCTGGGGGAGCAACTGGAGGAGCCCTGGCTTGAGCCAGCAGCCCTGAGAGAAGCTGCAGCTTGTCTAGCTGCTCCCCCACTGGGAGACAGGCAATGCTGGCAGCCCTGGGAGAAGCCGTGGGGGCTGGGGGAAGTACCTGTTCATTCCCCCAACCCCCTGCAATCATTCCCCTCCAGCCCCTGCAGCTTCTCCCGGGGCTGCCAGCACTGTCTGCCTTGCCCCGGCGGGGGGGCAGCTGACAGAGCAGCCGGACGAGCCGTGGTTTTTCCTGGGGCTGTTGGCTCAAGCTGGGGCTTGTCTGGCTGCTCCCCGCAGCACTACCTAGTGCCTGCCTGCACAGTCTGTGGCCGAATCTCTGAACCAATGTGGAGGCTTCCAATTTGATTTGGCGAGATTAAAGGGTCTCCTGATTCTATTTGGATTTGGAAATTTGGCTGCATCTCCTCTGAATCAAATCGGCTACCAAAGCTTCGCACAGCCCTAATACTTGGTTGTTGTCCTGTGAATAAGGTAGTTAAGGTCATGCTGTGTAAGCAACATGACTGTTAAAAAGAAATTCAGTCTATTAAACCATATTTTAGTTTGCACTTTTGACCTTCTTCTCAATAGGCAAAAGGAATGAAAGGTTTGCCTGATTACAAATAACTATTCATTTCTGAATAACCTTGGCTTCCTTCAAGTGAACAGTTTTCAGATGGCTCCCTTTAACTCTGCATAGGTTGAGGCTTGATCAGGCAGAAAACCAGCAAGACACAGAGCCCGCCTGATGTTTCCTCTTAAGAACTGTTAAAGGTTTTTCTAGAACCAAGCTGGCAGGCTCTGAAGTAAGAGGCCACTGTTTTTCTGCATCTTGGGATATTGTTCTTTACAGAAACAAAGCGAGCACAAAGATGACACACAGTTTCAGGGCTGCAACCTTGAAAAAAATGACTTATTACAAGCTGATTCCCTCCTTTAAGTTCCCGGTGGTATTATTACTGATTCTGCAAGAGAACAGAAGCCTGCTGATATAGCACTGAGCACATAACACACTAGAGCTAAAGGCATATAGATATTAAAGTGACTGGCACTAGATAAATAACACTGGAGTCCTATTTGTAGTTGGGCCTCAAGAATCTGTACAGGTTCTCTTTGAACCAATTTCTTCCCATTAAACTTTCAGCTATCTTTACTTAGCTGTATATTCCTCTAGCAAGCAAAAGCATCTATAGCCATTTCATTTCCATTTATAACTTCTGTGGACTGTATGTTGGGGAGAAGCTCAGGATTTTTCTTTTCTCTAAGACTTCCATCCTCTGATTTTATCTGCCTCATCAGATTTTTCTTGTTACAAAAACTAGACTTGTTATTTTGGTACCATAGTTCTAACAGTCACAGTGCACTTGATTAGAAATACTGAGAATGTGAGTTTGTTATCAGACTAGGTCACTGATGAAAAATTCGGACCATAAGCAGTGCTCTGCGTATAGGAACGGAGAAAGCATGCCTAGAAGGGTGGCTTTCCACTACCCCGGTGTTGCAACAATTCTGAATTGGTCTGGGGCCAAGGAATGACTGCCACTTTGGTAAATTAGAAAAGCCCCAGAATAGTGAAATGCAGAATACTCTGGCCATTCTCCCTCCTGGCCTCTCTTCCCTAAAGCACAAATAAATAATTAATGGCCACCTACCCCAAAGCTATTCTCTGGGGACAAATCCTTGGCTACCAGTTATATTAGCCTTTGAAATATGGCTGCAAAGCTAAGCCACTGAAAAGGAGTCACCGTGGAGCACAAACTTGGATACGATACCATGGCTAATAGTAAGACAGAGTATTTCAAAAGCATCTAGACATTTCTAATGTCTTCACTCCCACAAGTCAAAAAAAGGGAAATATATATATAAATCACTTTGGGATTAAACAGGCTGAAGTTCAGGGCAAAGGTTCTAAGAGGAAAGTCTTCTTTGAAGACAAATAATTCCAGGTTCTCCTAAGAAACTATCCAATTTCACTGATACTTCAGTGAGGACATGGAAAAATTTGGGTAAGTGAAGACCTTGAAGGGGCAGAGGAAGGGTCAGGGAGGTGTGCATGCATGTGTGCATGTGGTGAGGGATTGGAAATCAGACCTCAGCATTTTGTGAATCTAATGAAAACCCAGAAATATGCATCTCATTTAAGGAAATAATTAGGGGTGCACTGAAAAAGAATTTGGGCCAACACCGACCGCCAATTACTAACGAGCCATATTGGCTGATGCCAAGCCAATTGCCAACATGCAGAGAGCAGCATTCGGCTGGTAAGTCTGTTTGAGGGGGAAGGGGGGGGGGTTTCACAGATCGAGGCCCCTGTGGTAAGGGAGGGATTTGGGGCTGGCCATGGGATGGGATGGAGCTGCAAGTGGCTTGTGGGGGGGGCAATGATGCTGGCAACTCCTGCTGCTGCATGCACCCCTGGGGGAACCATGGGGGTGCATGTGCCCTCCACATCTGTACATGGGGTGAAGGTGGGCTGCCACTGCGGGCTGCACCAGGCTCCTCCCGGTGGAGAGACTGGACCAGGGTTGAGCTCGGGGTTGGTGGCAGCGGCACTGGGAAGACGGGGGATATGGGGTGGTAAAACAATATACCTTCATAATCAAACAGCTTTCCTCAAAGATGAGGTGCTGAGACCAAACTGTACTAAGGTTCTAGGATATAGCTTTATTCTCAGTTCCCTAATGAACCAGCAATGACAAGGAGATAAATAAAGAGGAATTAAGACCTCACAAAGATGTATGAAGTCAGAACTCATACATACACTTGAGGACAAAAGCATTCTATTTTCTGCCTCAATGTTGTACATATAACAAGAGTTTGATGACTTTCTATTTATGCAATTCTGTGCTTGGCAGCAGATTCTCCCCTCCAGGAGACAAATGTCTCTATCTGGAAAGGTACATGGCAGCAATTAGTAAAGCAGTTACACTGATCATTTCAGTTGTTAATATTGCAAAAGTTGTAACACTCATAAGCAACATTGATGATAAAGGGACCGAAGAAAGTTTAAAGGATTTTAAATTGTATATTGGCAGTGTGATACGATTGCTGTAAGCTTGATCATGGTGGAAAAGAAAATAGAAACACGAAGGAGGAAATGGATTTATTTAACAAGCTGAAATGGAAGTAAACAGAACCAATGGGACAAAGACTGACATTTTAGGCTTCAGAATTAAAGAAACTGTCTGGGACTGGACTGTAGAATAGTCTTTTAGAAGTAGTACCATAGAAAATGAGGGTTGGAGGGACCTCAGGAGATCATCTAGTCCAATCCCCTGCTCAAAGCAGGACCAGCCAGGGCTTTGTCAAGCAGGGTCTTGAAAGTTTCCAAGGATGGAGATTACACCACCTCCCCCTTGAGATTACCTGTTCTAGTGCTTCATCAGTTTCCTAGTGACAAAGTTTTTCCCAACATCCAACTTAAACCTCCTTTGCTATCACTTGAGACCATTGTTCCTTTTTCTGTCATCTGTCACCACTGAGAACAGCCCAGCTCCATCCTCTTTGGAACCCCCCTTCAGGGAGTTGAAGGCTGCTATCAAATCCCCTCTGTCTTCTCTTCTCCAGGCAGAATAAGCCAAGTTCCTTGAGTCTTTCCTCACAAGTCACATCTCCCAGCCGCCAGACCATTTTCACTCTCTCTGCTGCACCCCCTCCAACCTGTCAACATCCTTTCTGTAGTGGGGGCCCAAAACTAGACACAATACTCCATATGGGGCCTCACCAGTGCAGACTAGAGAGGGATAACTGCTTCCCTTGATCTGCTGGCAACGCTCCTACTAATGCTGCCCAGTATGCTGTTAGCCTTCTTGGCAACAAGGGCATGCTGCTGACTCGTATCCATAGTACTGCCCACTGTAAACCTCAAGTCCTTTTCTGCAGAGCTTCTGCTTAGCAAGTCAGTCCCCAGGCTGTAATGGTGCATGGGATTCTTTTGCCTTAAATGCAGGACTTTGCACCTGTCCTTGCTGAACTTCATAAGATTTCTTTTGGCCCAATCTTCTAAGTTACCTAGGTCACTTTGAATCCTAGCCCTACCCTCCAGTGCATCTACTACCCCGTCCAGTTTGGTGTCATCTGCAAATTTGTTGAGGGTGGGCTCCATCCCATCTTCCAGATCGTTAGTGAAGATATTGAACAAAACCGGCCCCAGGACTGACCCCATAGGCACTTCACTTGATAATGGCTGCCAGCTAGACACTGAGTCATTGATTACTACCCATTGAGCCTGCCACTCCAGCCAGCTTTCTATCTACTTTACAATCCAATCATCCAATACATGCTTCCTCAGCTTGTTTGTAAGAATGCCATTGAATTTAGCGAAGCTTTTAATACAGTCTCCAAAGTATATTACATCCACTGCTTTCCCTGCATCCATAAAGCCAGTCATCTTATCACAGAAGGCAATCAGGTTGGTCAGGCATGACTTGCCCTTCGTGAACCCATGCCAACTGTTCCTAATCACCTTCCCCTCCTAGTGTTTAGAAATGAAATCTTTGAGGTGCTCCATGATTTTTCTGGGGACTGAGAAGAGGCTGACTGGTTTGTAGTTCCCTGGATCCTCTTCTTCCCTTTAATAAAGACAGACACTATATTTGCCCTTTTCTAATCTTCTGGGACCTCCCCCCAAATCACCACGAATTTTCAAAGATAAAGGCCAGTGGCTCTGCAATCACATCAGCTGGACTCCCCCTCAGCACCCTTGGATGCACTGCATCTGGTCCCATGAACTTGTACATGTACAGCTTTCCTAAATAATCCTTAACCTGTTCTTTCACCCCTGTTGGCTGCTCACCTTCTCCCCAGGTGCAGTAGTCTGGGAGCTGAACCTGCCTGTGAAGACGGAGGTAAAAAAAAAGGCATGGAGTATTTCAGCCTTTTCTGCATCACCTGGCACTCAGTTACCTCCCCCATTCAGTAAGAGACCTACACTTCCCCTGACCTTCCTCTTGTTGCTGATGTATTTGTAGAAACCCTATTTATTACCCTTCACATCCCTTGCTAGCTGCAACTCCAATTGCATTTTGGCTTTCTTGACTTCATCCCTGCATGCCCAAGCAAAATTCTTATACTCCCAAATTGTTTGTTTAAGCTCCCACTTCTCATAAGCTTCCTTTTTGTGTTTAAGCTCACTGAAGAGTTCTCTACTAAGCCACGCTGGTCGCTTGCCACATTTGCTGTTCTTCCTGCACATCAGGATGGTTTGTTCCAGTGCCCTCAGTAAGGTTAAAATACAACTAGCTCTCCTGGACTTCTTTCCCCCTCAGGCTGGCCTTCTTGCAGATCCTGCCCATCAGTTCCCTGAGGGAATAAAAAAAAAAAGTCTGCTTTTCTGAAGTCTGGGTCCATACTGTGCTGCTCTTTCTGCCTTTTGTCAGGATCCTGAACTCAGTCATGTTGTGGTCACTGCTGCCCAACTTGCCATCCACTTCTACATCCCTGACCAATTCTTCCCCGTCTGTGAGCAGTATCATAGTATCATAGTAGTTAGAGTCGGAAGGGACCTGGGCAGATCATCTAGTCCGACCCCCTGCCTTGGCAGGAAAGAGCACCGGGGTCAGAT
>JAGPOW010002149.1:7129049-7184222 GCA_030014935.1 Caiman crocodilus | reverse complement strand
GACGAGTCCCACCACGTTTCTGTGATCCCCACTATGTCAGGGCTGGTGACAGCTAGGAGGAGGGCGAGTTCCTCCTGCTTCTTCCCCATACTTCTCGCACCCAGTAGGTCAAGAAGAGCAGTTCCTAGTTGGTCTCTCCAACACTTGCACCAGGAAGTTGTCTCCAACGCTCTCCAAAAACTTCCTGGATTGCCTGTGCACCATTGCACTGCCCTCCCAGCAGATGTCAAATACGTAATGGAAGCACTATTATTAGCAATAGTAGTATATCAATAATTATAAATTATCCACAGACTGGATTGTGCTAAGCACACTATATTATATATTCTTATTCCCTTACCTGGACTAGATCTTTTGGTGACCTGTTTGTTATTATGGGTTCTTCGCTTGTTTGCCTCTCCCAGCACTATCCCTATTCCTTCTACTCTCCTACCATTTGTATTCAAATTATTCATTCCATGTTACACACTGCTCTATGCTCATCTTTTCACAGCATTGGATGAAATGGGCTCCCTCTGCCTCTCCATGTATAACTTAAGCTTGACTTCAGACTAACACAGTTACTAGCTACTAATACCATTACTTGCAACATTCAAAATCAAACTGAGCAGAGCACCACACATTTGCAGGAAATAATCTTGCCTCTCAAAAGGATTTAAGTAGATGAGCTTCAACATTTCCACAGTTCTCTGTGGGTTTACCTAGATGACTAGTTTTACAACAAGAACCAATGCTCACCTGTGTGACCAGCCAGTTCACGGCTGACACGTACATTCCCTTCACGAGTTTTCAGGTTGTAAATGGAACAGATGTTATCAAGACCACCACAAGCCACATAGTTTCCAGAGGGGGCATATGCACAGGTCATCACCCAAGATGAACGCAGGGGAATGGCATGCACCTGGAATACAGAGAGAACATTCAATTCATCCAGCCAGTCAACTGATTAGGCATTTTATCACAAATCTACTTTTTTGTAATTGTATTACCCTCCCTCAAATCAAAAGTAAGGACAGAAAAATGAATAAGCAAATCTTATACTTAATGCCAAATTTATTTCAGGGATATTTTCACATGTAGCTTCACAAACCAAATAACAGCCTTATTAAAACTTCAGAATTACATTCTGAGAATCCAGTTTAATGAGCAGGACTAATAAAATCACACAAGCTGGTCTTATATTTTCATAATTCAAGTATCTTATAGATTTAGAAAAACAGTATTCCACATAAAGGTTGGGGAAAAAGGACAATTCCTGATTACATGAAAGAATAAAAAGTTAAGATATTGGTTCTGCCATTTGACATACTCATTTAAATCTTGCCTTAGAAACCTACTTCGATGCTTACAAGTAGTGAGAAAAAAAAAGAACTTTAGTCATTTAGACTATGCATCCCTGTTTTCCCCACTACGCTCCTCTTCCCTAAATAAGCACATTCACTAACTCTGTCTTTCCTTCTCCAACTCCTATACTGAGTTTTGTAACCCCCATCATTTTAAAATTAGTTCAGAAACTCCTTGAGGAAGGTACTGTGTCTTCACAGGTATCGTGAGATTATGCAAAAGATCCAGAACTTCCTCTTACCTCCCAATTAGGGACTAAAAAGATTACATTAATCTCTCTCTGTGCATGACTTCCAACTACAGGTCCACCCATCACTAAGTTCTGCTACGGCTATAATTTAAGAAAGCAATGCTCTGCATTGAAAATAAAGCCAGCTAAGCATGAGAGAGATCTCTAAGCATAAAGTTCATGAAATGTCCCAAATGTCTATCCATAGTTCAACTGCAGGATAAAACTGTGTTTATAACTGTGTTTTGTTGTTGCTAACATTTTGTACAACTCAACTGCAGTAAGGACTACTTAGCCACAATGTTATCATAAATATTTTGAGAGATTGCTTTCAGATGTAATCTATTCCAATTTGTGAAAATATTAAACAAATGTAAAAAAAGTACTTCCTAGATAAAGGAATGTGGCTTCAAATTTCCTTGATTTGCTTAGCAATTTTTTCACTGAATGAGCCTAGTTTCAAAGGGATGATGCACTTCTAGCTAAAGAGTTCTATTTCTGACTCGACCAAAGACTTCCTTAAATCAACCAACAACCTTTCTGTGATTCAGTTTCCCCAATCCTAAAAATAGGGATCCCCTCCCTACCTCCCAAGAATGTTCAAGATATTAATTAATGTTTGCAAAGAGCTTTAAGATCCTAATATGGAAGTCACTGTTGAAATGACTATTTTAGCATCTCCTCTTTTTCAATTAGAAAGTACTTCTGGTTATTACACTGCCTTTTACCTGTTGAAATGTCCTATTTTAAGCTCTCTGAGACCAAATTTCTTTATTTAGCAAGCAATATTTTCTTAGCCTTTGCTGAATTTGTCACAAAGACAATGAAGTAACTACTGGGCACTGACTGCTACCATGTCCCATTCAACTGTCTGTAACCTTAGTCTGGTCACATGACTACAGCCAGAAACTAAGCCAGTCATTTACCAGCATTCTGGTGTTTCACTGCCTTATTGCAGAATTTAAAATAGTACATCTGTGCACTTCCCACTTAGAACATTTCAGGGAAATGGTTTGCTAATTAACTTCTGCTCCCTTTACTGACAGCTGTTCCTGGAGCAGCAGAACAAAAATTAAAACTTGCTCTAGAACTAAATATTTTTAGTTTCTCAGAGACAACACATGTACATAATCAATACATGTTTAAATATATACACGCTATAGCTGCGGTTCTAAATACATTTGTCATAAAATAATTGAGAGTCAAAACTTAGGTTTAAACTAAATACTGGCTCTACCTCTAAGAGCCGACATAGGCAAACTATATTCTTTGCCCTCGTATTTTTAGTTTAATTTCAGTTAAGCAGTAATATGTCAGTTACTCACCTTGTTTGTGGTATAACTGTCCCAAATTATAAGTTTGCCATCCTGGGAGGCACTAACTAGAAGCCTGGAAAGAACATATGAGATTAAATATAAAAAGATCACTGAAGGAACACAGAAAGAGAGCAAAGTCATCTACCTTCACATAATAATGTTATCAAAACTACTAAGAGGCTGTAAAGCCGCAGCATAAACATTACATGTGCTGTAATTCACACAAGCACACAGAATTTAATTATGCACCTCCTAGAAGTGCGAGTGGACTTCAGTTTAACTGCTGAGTAAGATTTAATAGAGGAGCAGTGGAAGCCTCTGAAAGAACAGACTGAACATCTGACATTCTCCAAGATCCTTGTTGGATGTCAGCACTCGATAATGTTTTGTAGTATTCCAGGCAACTTCCTGCATTGGGAGTGCATGAATGTATATTAGGAAATCTAAGTGACATTGGTGCACGATGCAAAAACCCCACCCACACACCTCACTGATCTAACGCATCCCTTTTCTTACAGCATTTCACAGCTTTAGGTCCTAGTCCCTCAAAAAAATTCAACTATTTGAAGATTTAAGAATGAGTAAGCCAGTTTTACAGAAACTCATTGACTTGCATTTAAATTCTGATTTGCTTAAAAAAGGTCTGTTCTGAAATTGGAAGTCTTAATTTTCTAAAACACAGGCTGTTCACTCTCCTGCAAGCATCTGAAAAAAAGTCTGAGGAAAAGGAATTGAGAAAATATGCAGTCAGTTATTAAAAGCCTATGTTATCTTGCTTTCATGCTAAGAAACAATACAGTAATTTATTAAAGATACATATTTTATTCTCTGGAGTTTCTCTCATTTCTCTTAAAGCATGCATTTTTGGAAGATTTCTTTTAATAAAGAAGGTATGGAAAAAGGACCCAAGAGCTCTTCCCTTCCCCCTTCTTCATACCCAGCAAATAATCACACACACACAATGAAAGAGAACCACATGAACACTCAGACAGTGAAAGAGAACCAGAGAAAATAATCCTCAGAGTGAAATAATGCATTGACACTTTAAACATCAGTGATAGGTTCAGTAAAATTAGATAAGCACAGCTAATTACTTGGTTCATAGAATCCTTTTTTCCCCTAACTGTCCAGATTTCAAACAAGTCGGGGTAAAAATAAAAAGGGGAGGGAACTGGTTTGATACTGTAAACCAAATAAAATCTTAGGTCATCCTGGAGCTACAACCAGTTTGAAAAGAAAATTGAATTTATAGCAAAGTAATCTACCCTTCAAGCTAAAGGGTAGACTGCAAGGAAAGGGTGTTTTATTCCCTTCATTTCCTCTGCAAAAAACCCCACCCTCCTCTCTATGGATATAGCCTTAAATAAACCACTAGAGTAAAGTGGAATATTTGTTCCATTTTAGTGGAACATTTTTCAAAGTTTTTTTTTTTTAAACTAGGTTTTCTTACTCCAAGAACAAAAAGATTCAGATTTCAGGCATGAGCCAGTCAAGTGCATCTTTTATCTATATTAGGGAAACAAAGCTAAACTGGAGCTTAAATGTGTAACATTTCACACTGAGTTCTCATCTACAATTACTTTGTTCCTGGTAAAGGTAGTGCAGCCTAGGAGACTGGTCACACATCTTACAAGGTTCAGAAGTACAGTGCCAAAGTTCTAGCTACCTTCCTATAGACAGCTGTCCAGCTGGCAGCCTGCATGTGGCCTTTGAGTGGTTAACTTGTGGCCTCTGGGCATCATTCCTCCCAGCCACCACTGTTGTCTACAGAATTTCTGGCCTCCTCCCCATCCCTCTTCCCACTTCTGCTGCAGCACGTTGGGGCTGGTGGGCTGGTACATTTTGCATGGCTATGGGAGTCCGCAGCCAGGTCTTAGGGGACCTTGCAAGGTATGCGGGTGCATGCAACAAGGTGGGAGGGAACCACACAGCAGTATGCAAGGCATGGTAGCAGCATACTGGGTGGAGTATGCAGGGATGGAGGGGACTCCAGCCATGCAGCAACACATGTAGACCATGCAGAACCAGCCTAGGAGGCCTGTGATGCACCTGAGGCTCCTGGCTACTCAGAAGCTGGGCAGCCTTGCTATATACTAATCTGGCAACTTTTAAGAGGTAACTTAAAAAGGCTGGCAGGGACAAGGATTGTTCTCTCTACATGAGTATTATACTGTGTTAATTGGAAAAAAACAAAAAAAAATCAATATATTAGGACAATACAAATTAAGTATAAAAAAGGGGAAAAGAACATTGCTATCATAGTCATCAAAGCTGCTACTTGAATATAATCTGTGATTTTAACTTAAGCTCCTGAAAACAAACTATAAATTATTTCTAGTGAAAACATTTTTGCCTTGAAATTGTTTCAGTTACTGTGGGTAGTGGTCTCCAGTTTGGCTTCTAGGTATTTTAGTACTGTTACTTTCTTAAAACTTAAGACATGTTTTCCCAGAAAGTGTTTTCAAATTCAAACATAATTTGAAAGAGAGAAAATGCATAAAAAGGGAGATGAAATGTTAATGTCTATAAAATGAGGAACTAAAAAAGGAACTAAGTAGTCCTGGGTTTAGAGTGGTGGCAAGCACTAAAGTCAGCTTCCTGAGTATGGCTCTGACATCACCGCCATTTTATACAAAACTAAAGATGAGGCTACTGTATAGGGACAGTTTTACACTACTCTGAGGTTTTATACTACACTGTGTTTGTTCTAGATACCTGAACCATGACACGTCTCATGTAGGAGTATTCAACCCCCAGGTGGGCCCAATCTAGTCTCCAGTGCAATGTCATGTGGCTTTGATGGACTGGGACGACCCACGCACTGTGACTATGTATTCTAGATTGGGGGGGTGGGGAGGGTGATGCAGGACCTGATTCTGACACAGCACTAGGTAGGGGCAGTCTGGAGCTTGATCCTAACATATGGGATCTGGGCTGGGCAAGGGCAGTGTGGCGCTCCGGGCCTGATCCCAGCAGGTAGAGGTGGTACAGGGCCCTGGGGCCCAGTACTGGACCAGAGTGGCCAGGCCCCATGCCACTCATCTGGTATATTCTAATTCACAGATTTCGTATGCCATTTGATTTCAAGGTAATATTTTAAGAACAAAAACAGTTTAAATGATATTACAAAAATATCTACCCAACCTTCTTCATTTCAGGGAAGATTTTTAGATAAAAACCAGGATACACATTATCTATGATTTGGAGGTAACATCAGAATTAGCTTAGCATAGTCTCTACCTGGGTTTGTTCAAGTGGTATAACAATCTTACTGCTAAAAAGTTTTGAGGATTTTAATGTGGTTAGTTTTCAAAGAATCATTGGAACCATCATAAATCTTAGTCCTCTCATACCATTAAAATATCTTTTACAGCAAATAATTTGCCACAAATTAACAATGAAACACACTATATCTAAGAAATAACATGAAAGATACTACAGAACTGTCCCATTTATTTGTTGCTCTTTTAACCCTGAGCAATTCAGGAAGTACAAGCGAAGCATACACAAAAATACTTTTCTTTTACATGTACATTTCGCAAGACTGTTTATACACTAGCCACTTTGCTGAACTTACCTTAAATATAATCATAGAACCAGGATGTTATATGGTGATTTAGAGTATGTTTGCTCATCAAGTTTGGGTAAATACATTCATTAGACTAATAAAACTCCCTACAGAAACATCTGCCATCCAGAAAAGTACTTTCTACATACAGCTCTCAAATTTGCAAGGTTAAAAACAAAACTAATTCACTTATTCCTGTGGCGAGGGAATACCATATTTCTGCATTTGAAGTTAGGCTATTCACTATTGTGCACTTTAAAGTTCTTCTAAAGATACAATGATTAACAGCAGATAATACTGCCGACTTTCATTTTTTAGTGTTTGGATATCTCTGAAGGGCTAGTACATCTCTGAAAAGTTAACGCCAGTGATTTTAAGAAAGCCTTTGAAACCAGACATGAAATCTACTCTATCTTTAGATTTCCTTAGAATTCCACAAGTATATTTTTCAGGCAAGAAGAAAGGTTGATGTTTTGGAACCGAATTTAGATTCCGATGCCAAAAATATGGAAGTTACATGGAAAAGAGTGACATTTCGTGTTGCTAAGTTCTCTTGGAACCAGAATAGAAACTTCAGTTATAAAACTTCAAAGGAAGTAACCTGCTCCACCTGTAAGAGTGCCCCTGATCTTGGAAAAAGGCTATAGTATCTTAAAATTCACTCTTGTAGAAAGGACCGCATATATTACAGCAGGGGTGGGTAATTTGGGTCCAAGGGCCACATGGGGAGCTTAGATTAACTGTCACAGGCCAGGTCCCATCCCCCTCCCCCTCCCATCCCCACTCTTCCACCGCAACAACTCACCAAACTTCCTAGGGGACTGTGGGCAAGCAGGGAGCATTGTTCAGGAGTGGGAGGGTGGGTGAGGCTGGGATCACAGGGCCTGGTTGCAGGGTAGTGACAATTCTAGGCTGGGGGCCAGGACCTGGGACCCTTGGTGGGGGGTAGGGTACATGCATGCATATGTGGGGGGTGGGGGCTGCCTGGATGCTAGGTTCCAGGAGCCTGCTATGGGTGAGGGGAGGGAGGGGGGTGCAAACAGCAGAGCTTGCCCAGGGAGAGCAGATCATGCTACCCATGCAGCACTCCATGCTATCCCTAGTCCAGCAAGGTGTTGTTTTGCTCTCCCTGCCTCCAGGGGTGGTTCCTGCTTCTGCCCTTGCTGCGCCGTGTGGCACTGAGCAGCTTCCTGTGGGGCTGTTCCTGATGCAGCTGCAGCTGGCCAGGTGCTGCTTTGCTTCTCCCACCTCCAGCAGTGGCTCCTGGCAGGTGAGTGGACAGCTTCAGCCAAGCAGCTCCTGCCCTAGTGCACAGGGCTTCTGGCCACCTTCCAGGGGAAGCTGCTCTAGGGCAGGAGCTGCCCAGCTGAATCTGCTTGCCCAGAGCAGTGCAGCATGGCATGGGTAAGATCAGGAGCAGAAACTGCCACTGGAGGCAGGGGGAAGAGAACAACACCTGGCTGCAGCTGCACCAGGAACAACCCCACAGGAAGCTGCTCAGCAGGGTGTGGCGCAGCAGGGGCAGGAGCCACTGCTGGAGACAGAGGGAGCAAAGCAACACCCAGCTGCAGCCACACCTGGAACAGTCCCAACAGAAGCTGCATGCACTGGCCAAGGCCAGGCTGTGGGCACTGGTGGGAGCGGTCTCAGCATGAATGGCAGGGACTCGGTGCCATCTGGAGTGCTGCAGGGGTAGCCAAAGACAGATCCAGGCACCTGGTGGGCCAGATCTGCCCACAGGCTATCCACCCTTGCATTACAGCCATTACCTGAAATAAAAGAACTGAGTTTGTATCATCCTACACACAAACAAACATTTTCAACAATATGGAACCCAAGAACGAATCTTCCCGAATCAGTGCCACTCACCTGGAATCAGTCCCCCAATGCATTGCATAAATTTTAGCCAAGTGTCCCCTCAGCGTTCTTCTAGTGCGCATCTGAATTCGCCCCACAGGATCAATGCTGGCTGTGATCTAAAACAAGGAAGTTATTATACACCTTAGATTCTGCACCCATCTTACTCTCCTAAAACTCAGTACTTTATTAATGCAATTATACTTAGAAAATTCCATTAGACAGAGCAAAAGGGTACACTATACATTTTGTTCATATTCCCCAATGCAAACAAAGGGCCCAGCCCCCTGCAGGAGCACTTGAGCCCCAGATGCTGCCCGCAGGAGGTAACAGCTGCTGTAGCAGAGCAGAGCAGAGCCGAGCAGAGCCTGACTCCCCTTCCCCTGCAGGTGGCATGGCCAAAGCAGGACCCATGCGAATGTGGAGATCGGGTGGGGAGAATGTGGGCTGGCTGCTGTGGGCTGGCTCCCTGCCACTGCACATACTTCCAGGGTGGGGCATGGGAGGCACATGCCCCCCCCGCTCCCTGATTTCTGTACGGGGTGGGTATGGGTTGTAGGTTCAGGGCTTCCCACCCTGCTGCCCTCCCCCAGTGCTTCCATGACCCAGCATGAGGGACCTGGTGCAGCAGGGCAGAGTGGGGCCGGGTGACAGCAGGGCCGGGTGCCACAGCCACAAGCCCAGTACTACCACCCCCACTGCTGCCAGGTAGGCAGGGGGCACCTTGCCACAGTAGTGTGAGACTCCCAGTGGTGGTGGCACTGAGTCTCCCTGCCCCACACTGCCCTGCTGTTTTAGATCCTGCCCGCTTGGCTGTGGAGGCTCTGGGGGCAGGGCAGCAGGATAGGGAACTTGAGCCTGCAGCAGGCAGCCTGCCCCCTCCCCCTAGACACAAATCTGGGTGGCATGTGCCCCCCCCATGGCTGCCAGGGAGTACTCACAGTGGCAGGGAGCCAGCCCTCTTCCCTCCACCCTGCACCAAATGCCTGCGACCTATTCTGCTCCCCACTTGGGCCCTGAAGCCTTCCATTCTGGCCCCAGGGCCAAGCCCCACACACCACCTGAGCAGGGCAGCATCCCCAGCCCCACCTTGCCCAACTCCCATCCTCACTATGGGGGCCTCAGTTCCCCCTGGCCCTCCCTCTCCCCCTCTACTTACCCATGGGAGCTGCCACCCAGGCTGCTTGGCAGCCATGTGCATGTGCACCCTACCTGGCTGCCCCCCTTCTGCTCCCTACAACCCCTTGAAGGCTGGAACTCTGCCAACCTGGAAGGGGAAACCCACCGTTTCCCTCATTTTTCTCCTTTAAAGGAGAAAAATCCATATTTTACTACGCTTTACTGTCGCAAACAGAAAACCTGCGTCCTGGGTCATTATCTTCGACACATGGTTTTAACAGAGACTTCAATTCCTCTCCTTCCTCCACTCCCACAACAGAATAACATATTATTTGGTCGGATGGGGAAGGATTACAGATACAGGCAACCCCCGCTTAACACTGTTTCACTTAGCGCTATTTCGTTATAATGCTCATTTTAATTTGACACCTGATTTCACTTAGCGCTCAGCGCGTTTCATTACCACGCTCACGGTCACCATCTTGTGTCATTAAAAACAATTGTGGTTGCCATCTTGGGTCGTCAAATACTTTTGGTTTCTCTTAACACTCAGTTTTTCAGGAACCAATTAAGAGTGCTAAGCAGGGGGTGTCTGTACAGCTTTCGCGGTATGTTTTAGAGGGCCTAACATTTTAAAGATAAACGAATTCAAATGAACTAGATGAAGCAGACAGTACTTTCTGAACACAATATTTTCAAAATTCTAGTATTAATAATGTATCCAACTTTTGGAGGATAAAGTATACATCTGAGGAAGTGAATAGTAAAGTAACAAAGTCATCCATACATCTGTCATTATCTGGTTAAATTTAATATAAATGGCCTCCCTGGCCTAGAGGAAGGAACTAACTAAAAAAATAGCACACACCACTTTCCAGTAATATGGTGAATAACTTAACAACTGTATATTACAGCAGATCCAAAAGAGTTTATAACTTCATTTTATGGATAACGTCTGCATGCTTGTCCTGTCTCCACATAACAAAATTATTTAGCCAAAGCATTTGAGTAAAGAACTCTGCTTCTTTTCAAAAAAATGTCAAGAAAGCTTAGTGGTTCAAACCGACAGATCAGGACATTTCCCAAACTTAGAATTCTTATGCAATGCCCGTCACTAGTATACAGTCACTTTTTTGTGTGAACAGATTTCTTCCTCTGAGAAATGTTGCACCATAAAAGGTGGCAAGTAAGAAAATGCCACCAGAAAAAGATTCTCCAACACAACATTGTATGCCTCAGTTCTGCCAAAAAGAAGCTACATTCAATTCTACATCAGTGGTTCTCAACCTTTCTAAATTCAAGCCACCCCAAAGTCAAGGCACCACACAGAAAACGCCTGAGCAATTCTTCAGGTCAGGATGTTTTTGACACTATGGACTCCTATTTGAAATCTGTGGGTTTATCTTGTGAATTGGGTGTAGGGGTTTGTACACCTAACAGTGCTAATATTGTGCAGTACCCCATAGCACCAATAAAAGGAATTCATGGCACCTCAGGGTGCTACGACACCCTTGTTGTGAAAACACAAACATTTTAAAAGAGTGCTTACCTGGGCCAAAGTGGCATCTGCGCATGCTTTTCTAGCATCCTGCAACAAAGAATTGGAGATCACACATCAGAGATAGGTGGACACTTGCTAGACTATTTATCCTGAAATTCTTTTTGCAACATTACTCAAGACCTCAGAACAACAAGAATTTGAAACATCAGCTAGTCATTATGCCCCAAAAGAAAGAAAGATGAACCTACCACACTAGACTTTGTTGTCAAAGTGCAATGTCTAGCGCTTTCACTGAAAAGGGTAATTCCTGACTTCCTCAACAAAGGTGAGAAGGAATAGTTAGTACCAAGTTTCAAAATAAAACTGACTAGACTGGGCACTTTCATGGTTTCAAGATTTGAAAACATCTGAGCTGCAACTGAAAGCCAGCAACAAATCTGAGCCCTAATAAAACAAAGGGCACTCCTTCTGAAATGTGACTTTTTACATATTTATGCAAGCAGATAAAAAAAGCATTCAACATATTCTAATGCACATTCTAGTTATACATTTCTATGGGATTTTCCAATTTGGTACTAAAATAATACCATCTGCAATTTTTTAGTCCTCAAAATGAAGTTCTCTTAGCTCAGAGCATGTCATTTTATTCGAAGTGTCTGTCATAATAAATTATCCTTGAAAACTTATTGCTGAAATTCTGTACATCTTAGAGGGAAGTCAAGACTTGGAAAGCAAGGTACTGGGAAGTTGAAATGGAAAATGGTAGCAATATACAGTACAGCTTTGTCTTTAAGGAAGCAAAAACAAACTGTTCTACAGAGCTAAGAAATATTTCAGAACAAAACATTGACAGCTAAGGTAGCTGAAAAGCATAGCACTAATTGAAGCCTGGCCAGTAAATGTTAGCCAAGCTTCAATGTCTTTTCAGGTTCCACACCTTTTTTTTTTTTTTTTTTTTAATCTGCTTAAAAAAACAAAGCAGGAAGTCTCCTCATTGCAGACCCATTTTTATTATGTTTAAACAAATATAAAACAAATGAAGATGAAACAACATGATATTAGTTTCTTAAGCTAGTTATGTACACAAAAGACTGGATAATTTGTGAGCTGCTGTACAATAGTTATTTATACAGATAGATTTGGCTTAGAGAGATTCAGCAATTTTATTCATCTTGTGAAGGTTTACAATAGTTTGAGTTTGTTGTTGAATGTAGTTCCAAGCACATCTAAAAGGAAATGGTGCTATTTAAAATGTTCATCAATTATCTAAAGAGGAAGTCAACAGCATGTTAATTAGACATACACAACATACAGAATGGGAATAGGTTTCATTCACCTTAAAGGGAAGAGGCAGCACCAAAGAGACTTTGATTAGAAGCAAATGCTGCCAATGCAAAATTTAGCTTACAAGCAGTCATTTCCCATATAGCTCTGATGCAATTGCACCTGGTCTAAAGCTTCCAATTCTGGACATTACCAAAAATATTGACAAATGACAAACAAGAGACAAGGGTTTGATTTTTAAAAGGAAGAGATGATTGGAGCCAAGTATGTGCAATTAAGAAGGGAATGGAACATTACTCAGAAAATGTAAATACCCAGGCGAGAAAAAAAAAGCTGTGTGTGGTACAGGCATGACCAAGTTACAGAGCTTGTTTATAGGCTAAACATGAACATTGCAACAGCATGGATTGCAGGACTGCCTCCCAAGGAAGTGTCTGAAGGCCCACTGCTTAAGATTTAAAACTACAAAGGAAAAAAAATCCCATCAGAGAAAAATATGCTTTAGAGAGCTGCCCTGCATTGCCCTAAGGAAATTAAATGGACTGGTCTCTTCTATCTCTGGTTTCTCTAACCATGAAACTACATCCATGCTATCTGACAACAATCCAAACAAGTTCTTTATTCTGTCTGGACTTTGTTCAAAAGCACACACGTAACAGGACATGTTTAAGTTCTCAAAACAGGGTTTAATCTTAAATATGTAACCACAACTCTGCTTTTAGTTATGTTTAATGTTGTCATCAAGGGAGTAAGAGCAACTAAGCTAATTCTTTCATACAAATAAATTGGTCTGTTTATGGCTGTGCTGGCATAAGGGCTGTACTATATTCATAGAAAACTTGCACATTTGCCTGGTATAGCACAATATACACTCCATTTGTACAGGAAATTTTTACCCACTACACTGTGAGATCTCTTTTAACATGCCCATTCCTTAATCAAACTCTGTTTGTGAAGAGAATGAGTTCTGTTGATCACATCAAGCAGTTACTTACCTGGAGCGACTTGGACGCTCCAGTATATTTTTGTCAAAAAATCCCACTGTTGGGTCATGAGCACAATAAGGCATTTTTTACCTGTATGTTAGGCTACATATACACCTCTGTGCCTGCTTGTGCTCTCAAGCAAGGACATATAGAGTGAAGCAGCAAAAATCCTTTCTAATTCTTCCACAGAGTATGTGGTAGCTGAGGTCTCTGGAAAGCCAGGAGGTAGCCCAAATTAATGTCCCACCTCTTTATAGCCTACCAGTTACCTGTAAGATGAATAACCATTCTTATGAGCATGTGTGAATAAGATTCACCCTAGTTTAACATGAAGCAGCTTCCCCTCAAGATGATGGAAGTGAGGAATATCAGCAGCTGTCCAAAAGTGACTGCAGAGCTGCTTTTCCAGATCTGGCACCTGACCTATCAACTAAACCCAAAGCACAATGTTTGATAAGGGTCAGAGGGTGGCTTCAAACTGCCATCTTACAGAGATGGTATTAACAGGTGCCTGAAGCAGAACCACCATACCACTTGCACTCCATTGTGAAGACCCTTGATGGCTACTGAGAAAAGCATCTGGTACTTACTGTCAATTTGAAGTGACTGGGACTCAACACCTTGAGCTAGTAGGGCACTCAGGAAACAAGGGTTAAAATGACTGACTATGCAAGTTGAGATCCAGTGCACTAAAACTTATTCTTCAGAATCTTTTTAAGAGCTCTGGAAACATGCTGACTGGTGGGGATGGCATGCCACCATCTATAAGAGGGTGAAATCTTAGAGCCAAGGAAGATCCTCCAGCCTTCTTTCAGTTTTTCAACAGTTTTAGAAAGGCAAAAGAGAGTGGATATGCACATTATACACTAACTGAACCAGAATTAGTTAGGAACCTACTCAAATCGTGACTGCAAATTTCATGGAAATTGCGAAATTGGGTGATTTCTAGTAATAGAGGGGAGGGGAGGACGGGACGGGATGGGAAGTGACTTACTAAAAATAAAATGCTGGCTCCCCAGTGGGAACCAGCAGTCCTCCCACTGGTACAAAAGGGTGCAGCCTGGCACAGAAGGGGCTGCAGGCATGAAGGTGAACAGGCAAGATGGCTTCCACCTCCACCCCTTGCCGCTGATTGGCTAGAAGGACTGCCTGGTGTGCAACCCCCATCCCTCTCCACTAATCAGTGGCAAGGGCTGCATGACAGACAGTCCTCAGCCAATCAGTGGCAAAAGGTGGGGCAACTGGGGCCCCCCAGCCTATCAGAGCCATGGGGTGAGGGGGGGGTGTCTCACCACAGGTAGCCCATGAAAATGATAGCTGGCTCTGTGATCTGCCCACAAAATTGGCTGGCTGCCCCCTTGAGTTGTGCAGACCCTTAATTATAGACAGTTAGTCTATAAGGTGCATCTCTACCATGCTTTTCGCTTGACTTCAGACTAACACAGCTACCTATCCTTCTCTACTAAGTTTTAAAAAGGTGAGCCTATAAGCTCTCCGGCAGTATATGATAGATGACTGAATCCCTTATGAAATGTACTAAAAATAAAGCAATAAGATGTTGTACATATACTGAGACGTGGGCTCTAGGATCTCCTCTGCCAGTTCCTTCAGTACGTTGGGTTCTTCAGGGAGTTCAATCAGGTACTGCTGACTTGACTCCACATTTTAAAAAGGACGTGGAAAACTTAAGACTGGGTCCAGAGGTCGGCAATAAAAATGATGAAGGGCTTGCAAACCAAGCCACACAAAGTTGAAGGAAACATCTGTCTTCAACTTGTGGAAAAGATGCTTAGGAGGAGACATGATATCCGTCTTCAAATCCTAAAGGGCTGTCATAAAGAAGGAAAATCCCTTCTCTCTTGCTGCAAGGCATGGACCAATGGCTTGCAACAAAATAGGTTTAGATCAGAAATCTTCACTGTTAAAACACTGAGGCAGTGGAACAGACTGCCTAGGGACATTGTAGACTCTCCACCATTGCTTTTTAAATCTTTCAACATACCATATTTATATGAATCCAAGATGACCTCCCAATAATTCTATTCTATACATGGACAATTTATAAAAGTGTTATTATAATTGTTCATGTAAAGAATCTAATTATTAGAGAGTCATCTTAAATTCATCCTCCCCACCTACTGAAGCAGGGCAAGCAGTGGCAGGGGTGGGAGCAATCGGTGAGCAGACAGTACAGATGACAACAGAGGAGGAAGCAAACAAGTAGTAGAGGGGCAGACAGTAGGGCAAGTATTGGAAGGACAGTATGGGAGGCCAGCAATGGGGCTTGACTCCTGCCCCATTGCTGAGAAGGGGGACAAGGGTCCCCCTTCTCCCCTGCCACCTGTCCACCCCACCACTTGCCTCCCCCATGCCTGCCCTTCCCTCTACCACTACTTCCCCCACCCCTGCAGCCTCAGGTCCCCCTTCTCCCCACCCCCCAAAGCCTCTGCTTACCCTTGCTCCAGCCCTACTCCAGCCGGAGGCCTAGAACACGTGTTTGCTACAGTCCCAGCCCTGTGGCAGTTCTGGTCCTGGCTCAAGCTGTTGCCCCTATTACTACAGGGCCAGAGCAAGCAAACATGCTTTGTGCCCCAGGCTGGTGCAAGTTAGAGCTGGAGTGGTTGAAAAGGGTGTGGGGGAGAGGGTAGGGCAACTGGAACTGGAGCTGCAGTAGTTACTCATCCTGCCCCTCTACCCCCCATACTGCCTCATATCTGAATCTAAGACAAGGGCTGTTTTCCACCCCTACCACCACCTAAGTTAAAATTGGGGGGGGGAAGGGAGGGAAGTTCATCTTGGATTCAAGTACATGTGGTCATGTATACCATTCTGCATAGTTTATTTAACTCAAATTATGAAGACTCACTGGAAAGTGGAGCACCTGAAAACATCTTGCTATAGCCACCTGTGCTTACACTGACAAAGCACCAACTTCTGAAATGGAGTGATAAACTTTCAACTTAACTAACAAAACATGCATGTCTGCGTCCCATCCTCTTCCTTAATGGACATGGACAGCATACATACCACTGTGTAAATGGTTTAAATAGACCCATGTTTAATACATACTCTGATTTGGTTTTTCAGTTGCTCAGCCTCCTGGCGTAATTGGTCAAGTTCACTCATTTTCCTGTGCTAAAGGTGTGCCTCACTGCCACCTCTGAGACGATCGGAAATCTGAAACAGATGCACAAAAGGTCCATGTAATTAAACATTTATTAATTTACTAGATAAGATAGTCATTTCAACATATGTGCAACTCCACCACATTTTTGTCAAGTAAAGCATCTCAGCTGATCCCAGTACCACTCTCAAATCTGTTCATTAAAAGGAAGATCCCCCTAACACACCCCACTTGTTTCTTTCTGTTCATTATTAAGATAGAGTGAGGGTAGTCCCCCACACCTTCCAAGGTCCTATTTAATTTTTCCTAACATTAAACATTAACTTGACTGCAACTAATACAATCTCTCAAACTGGGCAAGTAATGCTGGTTTTGGGAGGGGATTTTGCTTGTTTGTTTTTTTTAGACTATAAACACCACCACTGTAAACTCTGATGCACAAAACTAGCTTCAGGAAGTCAAATCCACAGCAGCTTTTGTTTTTTAGGGGTCAAAGAAAGATTCATTAGTATTTATGGCCTGGTGTGACATGCTAAGAAAACACTTCAGGTAGCACTGTGATCTGTTTCCTGAAGTTTAGTGATTATGAGGAACAATGTTTAGTATCCGAGTAAAAGCAAATTGTTCAGGCACCTATGGGATAGAGGAAACAGAGGGAAGAAGGCCCCCAAATTTATTTATAATAGGTGCTTTTAGCTTTCACTTAGTAGCTATTCAAGCTGTACTGAAACAGGAATTTATAGACTTGTGTGCAATTTCTGTTACTAAACATTTACTTATCCTGGGATTTAAATAAAAGATAAATTGAAATTCACAGATGGGAGATTAATATTTAATCTATTTCAGTTTATGCAGTTACACATATACTCATGCTTGTCATACTTGTAGAAAGTCCCACTTCTATTTAAGTACTATCTACTGCAGAAAACTGAACAAGCAAATTCAATTTAGTACACTTAGCTATGTGGAGAGATTATTCAAACATGACCCATGTTACAAAAAAGTCACCCAAAAACTATAAGTGTATCATATCAAACCTTCTTCATAAAAGTTTCAGTTGAATTATTTTCTTGTTAAGAACAGTCAAGGAAAAAAAAAAAAAAAAAAAAAAATCAGTTCTCAGGAAACAAATGAAAACAGTGCATTTTTTAATCCGTCTAATCTACTTATCCACACTAGTGCTGTGGACTATTTGATAATTTTGATGTTATGTACTAGATGTCCATGTTTTATGACATGAACATGGCTATCATGTTCATGTCATGTCATGTTGCATAGGTCTTATGCAAATTTTAATTGCACTGAAATCAATCGCTGCTCTGTCATCTAAACCTTGTAGCTATTCTTGCCTCTTTCAGAAACCATACTTCTCCATCTCTGAACTTTGAAAACATACAGCTTGTTTTTCATGGTTAAAATGACAGGATTTAGAATTTGCAGTAATATTCAGAAACAAAAAGCAACTGCAAAAAATTTTTGTTGGCCCAGCAGTAAAGTCCTCAAACATACCATGGTGTTCTCTAACTGTCAACTAGCAGCAGCATAGCCAACCACAACCACGCAACTCTGGGAGTGGGCTAATTTGCACTGTCACTCACTAGTGACTAATCAAGTCACCTCAATGTCACACAGACAGGCTACCTTGCTTCCAAAGAGATTTCTGCGTGCAGAGCAAGGCAGCATATATCTGACAACAGTGCCAGACACAGTACATTTGCAGTTTAGATGCGACCTCTGTTTCTTACAACCCCCGTTCCAAAAAAGCCAAAGCAAACCACACCCTGTCAATGGTTTTAGAACAGCAATGAGTGGGCTGTCTGCACTTGGAAAAGGACCCGAAGTCTCACTTACACTTCCTGGCATGGAATTAAACCATTTTACCCTGCCCATAATGTGCAACAGTTAACATCAGGGTAGAGAGAAAAAGTAATTCAGGCATTGGTAGGTAAACAAGGGCAGAAACTTGCAGCACAGTAGTTACTCAGCAGTGCCTGCCAGTGCACACCCTATTACCCCACAGTAAACTAAAGAGGGCTTCATTACACCAGGTTAGCTTTCATTTAAAGCCAAGGAACAATGTGAGTGTAGGCAGTTCCCCCTCTCCCCCGGTACCTGACACACTACAAATCTCCATCCTTGTCTGCCTTAGGTTAACTCATTTGTTTGTGCCCATTGACAACCTGTTGATGATAGCCATTTTCTGCAATGGCTAATTTTCCTGATTTAATTTTTCTAAATCCAAGATGACCTTGAATTCAAGACACCCCCCCCCCAATATTTTGATTCTATACATGAAAATTGTGCCATGTAGAGAATTAAATTATGGGAGGGTCATCTTAAATTCATGTCTCTGCCCCCCCCATTGCTACAGCAGAGAAAGCGGTGGCAGGCAGTGTGCACATGGGGAGTGGGAAAAGGGGTGATGACAAGCAGCTTGACCCCACCCCCAACATCTCTTCCCCTTGCTCTGGTCCAGCTCCATCTCTGCTCCAACCTGGAATATAGAACAAATTTTCTGTGGCCCCAGCCCACCCTGGTAGCAGCAGCTGATGGTAGATGGAGGGCAGCAGGCAGCAGCTGCAGTTCCAGCACCAATTCCATGTCAGAGCCAGAGTAGCAACCTGTGCGCCCACAACTTCATACCTGATTCCAAGAAAAGTGGTCCTCTCCCCGACCATTTAACTAGGGAAAAAACCTTGTCTTGTTACTGGGTAAATATGGTAGCTCCCATATTACTAACTAACATAAATCCCTCTAACTGAGGCATCCTGCAGCCAACTAAAGAAGTCTTTACCAACAAAGTAAAACTGGGTGGCAACCTTTAGAAACCGTGGCTAGAAGAACCTAGCCCCAATACAGCACCACTGAAGCCGCCTGCTCTGCACATCAGCAGCAGGGCCAGGTGCTGCTGCCACTTCTTCCAGCATCCCCCTACCCCAGGGCATGAGTGCAGTTTCCAGACAGGAGGGAACTTAATTGGGAATAGGCAGCTGGAAGCCTGGTACTGCCTGCCACTTCCCCCCCCACTCTCCCACCCCCCAACTCCACAGGCATGGCTGAAAGCTGAGCACATACTGCAACCAGATGGGTGTGAGGGGGGAGAAAGCATGGGGTAGGGGGAAGCAGTGACAATGCAGATGCAGCGCTCAGCTGTCTATCCCTAGCGCAGCTCCTTGCTGCCCAGCTCCAGCATAGCAAAACCCTCTGGCTCTGTGGGCCAGGTGTGGTGGTTCCACAAGCCATATGTTGCCAACGCCTTATCTAAAACAACTCACTAAGACCCTGAACTACCCACAAGCTTTTTAGAAAAGTTCTGTCACCATTTTCTATTTGCATTGTATTCTCAAGTCATAACTATACCCGAACTGAATCGTTTAACCCATGGCACAAGGCACTAAGTAAATTGTTGAGGATGGAGAAGCTATCTTAATGAAATTTACATTTAGCTAAGGGAGCCTGGGTACGCAGCTTTGTTAGATTTAAAGCTAACACAAGGATGGAATGTGTGCTCTATGTTATAGGCAGGTAAAGCAGCCACACTTCTGGTAGCATTCAAATCAACTGTAAATGACATTATTAAAGGGCTAAAATCTTGAACTAGAGCACTTAAGACATTACATAAAGAGACAATGTTCTCAAAGTGATATTTATTACTCACAGAAAATCTTTTTTTTAGAGAAACTGTTATATTTACTGTCATTTGTTTCCCCCTGGAAGTACTACTGATGGGATACAAGAAAAATTTAAAGTCTGGCAGGTGCCTTTGAAAATGTATTTATATACACCACTAAGTAACATGAATGCTTTGCTAGCAGTTTCACATATTATTCTATTTGGTTTTAATCAGATTATTTATCTTTGCAAGCATGAGGATTTTTTTTAATGCTCTTAGAGAGTCCTTCCCAGGAGAAAAGGTAAGGAGAGTTGCAGAGTTCTTTTGCCAAACACAGTAATGGAGAAGATACTGTTAAGGCAATTCAACACAGAGGTTCAGTAAAGAAGTGAAAGTAGATGGCCTTTAAAAAGAAAATAGCAATGCTCTCTCAGTAGTGCCATTCTAGTCCTAGGTAGCTGTCTCAAAACCTGCTATCAGTCATAAATATTGCAAAGTATCTCAGAACTTTAAATACAGATTGTATTAGAATCTATAAACAAAAAAAAAATCCTGATACAAGTGCATCATTCTACTCAGCTGCCCCACATATATTTACAGTAGGAATTTTAGTCAGTTCCTACCGAAAAACCCCAAGTCATACCGTTTTAAAGCTCTCTGGAACTTATGGAACTGTGCTCTTATGGAACTAGGTCTCTGCCCTTCATCTCTTTATGTTTCAAGGTCATCTTAAGTCCTTTTAAGACTGTTGGTTTAGATTAATTACCCACTCAAATCCAGTTAAGACAAAGCCTGTTGAGCACTTTATACTGTCCCACTATCTTTCTGACCCATGTTCATCCTTCTGTTTGGTTTGGTTTGGCTATGGTTTCATTTCATAATATTGTTCCACTCTAGGTTCAACAGGAAGGACTCATCTGCAGAACCACTCCCAATCTTGAAAACAGAACAATCACTGCCATTTTGTCTGTTCAGCTCAGTTCTCTCTGCTTCAAGCTGTTTGCAATAAGCCTTCATCATGAAAACGTCAGTGTGACCCATACACTAAACAGCATTTTTAAGCATACACTGCAACAAATCTGCCATTTTTATCTTCTTCATATATCAATTAAAATAGTTATTATTAAATTTCAATGTTACTAGCCCTACCTTCTTTGGACACGCATAAAGACACACCAACCTCAACATGTAGGCAGAAGTCCCTTCATTAAGGTGGTGCCATCTGCAGCTTTATCTTTAAAAGACTTGAACAGGCTAATACAGTAGCAGCAGAAAGACTAGCTACAAAACATGTCTTGCTAAGGTACATATGTTATAACATGGTGGCAAACCTGTGCTCACACCAGAATTAAAGGTACAAATTTCCCTTCCCCTTTCTTTTAAACGTCTTCTAAACTGTGAGGGTGAGAACACAGAACAAGACAGACAAGAATGGATCCCAGAAACAGAGTAATGTTGAGGTCCACCTAACAGTTGAGCCGGGAAACACCTTTCTGAGCAACCTACAGCCATTGAGCAGCTTATAAAATATCAGATGATTTCCCTCCATTCTTATTTAATACTGGTCATTATGATGTACCCCGAAAGATACAGAGGCAGAAGCTAACTGGATTAGGACCATACTACAAACGTCTTGTGACCACTAAAAGTATCAATGAAACAGTATGACGTGATTAAATTTTTCTAACATAAAACGACAGCTACTTTTTGTAATGTCATAATGACTGTCCATATATATGCACACTAAAAGGGTGTATATGTATTTAATCCCAAAGAAAGACCTTCATAAAAATGCTTCCCACGCTAGTGTTCAGGGAAATATATTCCTTCAACTAACAATCATTCGCCAATTTCACGAGAAAGCTCTCTAAGCCTCTGTTATTATAATGGAAAACAGTACTATAGCGGAAGATACTACCTCAGGCTTTGATTTAACTGTCTTTAGACATTCATGTACCAGTAATACTGCATATGTCAGAGTTGAAGTTTTACACTGTAGAGTGGTCATGGGGAATATATGCACACCTGTCATTTTGTAAAAACATGCGAGTTTACAGAAAGAATCTGTCACAAAGTCAATGGGATTAAGGGATGTTAAAAGGCATACAGACACACTAAAAGGAATATTTCTCACTTTAAGAATTGGTATATGTGGCCAGTCCCTTTGTTAATAAAATAAAATAAACAACATAATGTGGTTTAATGTATTCTCTTAATTAGAATTGCCTTAACTATAGCTATTACATGGCACAGGGTTGTGTGGAAAAGAGGAAACAGACCCTTTCACCACTCTAAGTTATGCATGCATAGTAACAACACACAAAATGCAGAAAGCAGATCTGTGAGAATTTGGTGAAGTGTATGACACTTGGCTCTGCTACAAGGACCCAGGTTCCACTCCCAGGTCTCCTCTTCCACACCAAAAATTCAACTGTCTTGTAACTCTACTCCTCCTTAGTTCTCTGTTCTCATTTCCTTAGGTCCTGAAGTGCACTCAGGCTGGCCTGCTTTCTCCCTCAAAACATTTTCAGGCTCCATAAGCACTGAGTCAAGAGCCCAGGGGCAGGTCCAACTCAACTACACAGTGGAAAAGTACTGGAGTTACCTGGACATTTGTGTAAAATACAACCTTCCTTATCTGCAGGACATCTAAGCTCATAAATGCCTTACGTGTGCACTCTGTGACCTTAATGAAACCTGTCAAATAAGAGTACTGTTCCCTTGAATACTGCATCCAGACTTCTAACCAGTGCATGACAATGCAGTTATACTTCACCTTTGCAACCAAAGACCTTCAAGTGCTTTACAAATAAGCTGTTGCATGCTCAGGAAAGATATTTTCTCAATTTCAGAGACAGATAGACTGAGACAAGAGATGTAGGCAACTTGTCACTGATATTTATCAAGCGAGTGCCAGAATCAAGATAGTATCCAGAAGTTCCAATTTCAAGGCCTTTGTTTCTAGGCATTTAAACACATTTTTGTTCCAGGACAGTCTTCAACTAGAACGGTCATGAACTTGAGTGACCGAAGCCTTTTGCATCACACAGGATGCTGTTTTAACAAGATTATATTACAAGAGTGAATTAAAACACATTTCAGAGTTAAGTTAGCCAGTACACGTTACAACTATTCCAAATTCTCAACTGAATTCCTAGCACAATACCAGCAGAAACTGTTTAAGCCAGATTTCCCATTTCCTTTGTAAGTGTTTTTTGTTTAAATATTAACAGGAAGTTTAACTCCTGCCAACATGGCTGAGAACTCCCTGACTAACACTCAGGAAATGAAAAACATAACCAAGCCAAAGGTATCAGAATACAGAGGTTCTTAGAAGCAGACAAGTAAATATTTATGGGTGAGCTGCGCAATTATATTTGTGACTTTTCCTCCATTCCTTAATATTAAAGTCTTCCAAAGTAACATTTACGCTAACAATACAAGACCCAAGAAGAGGGGGCAGAGGGAATGGATCCATACCTGCACTGACCTGAATCCAATACCACAAAATCCTTTCTTATGGTTCTATATGAAAGCAAGATTTTTCTGCCTTCAAAACCAAGACAGTTTTGTTTCAGAGACAGAGAGAGAGAGAGGAAGCCAAAAGCGTATGATTACTGAACTGGAAAGGGGAAAAATGTTTTGTTCCTTTTAGTATCCTAGCTCCCCACAAGGTATTCCAACACAAATGGTAAATCAAGGAAACTGGATTGTCTACATTTCTGTCAGTGCAGAAGTATCAAAGCAAGCTTGAATCTAGCTAACTCAATCACTGGTCAAAATCTAGACAGAGCAGCTCTGAACCCAACGCAAGCTAATTTATCTTGCTTTTCAACACACCTTAAAATGTATTGAGCTAGCTATATGTAGGATTATGCTTCTAAGTACAAGCTATTGCCTTGATATGAAGAATGATATTTTACTTCAGTTTCTGGGATTATTGGGAAAAAGTGTTTCTGAATAAAAAAAAGTCAAACTCTACTCACACAGTCATACATTCAAATTCTGCTTTCTAAATTATCACCTTTCAAGTAAAACAAACAGTTATTATCCAAATCTCACACTTACCTCACTTTCCCTTGAATGTGCTACTGTGTCCTCAAAGGCAGACTTCTCAAGAATAAACGCACTTACTTCACTGAGCTCACTCAAGACCTCTCTCCATAGGCTGAACTGATTAATTAAGACATTTTGCTTTGAGTCTAAATCCCCCTAATCTTGTTGACAAGTATACCTTGCAGTTAATTCTTTTTTTGCAAGAGACATTAAGATGCGTACTTGACAAGGTAGTTCATTATTCCTTGTAGCTTCAGATGACCCAAACCTCTAACTTCATTTCTTGGTTCAGTTATTTGAACTACATGTTTGCAAAGCAACTGTTTCCCCTTTTTCTAGAAATGCTAGATTATACATCATATTGATAACTCATTAATGTAATACAAGTTTTCACTAATCATGAAGTCATACTTTAGTACTCTATCCAATGTATAGATGAATTTTTAAAATACTAAAAAAAGTGTAAAAAACCAAATTTATGTATTGGAATGCTTCAAATTGTTGTTATACACCTATAACCAGGACATCTGAATATTAAAATCCTCAGCTACAAACTACTTTAAGTTAAGTTTCACAAAGTTCTTACAAAAAGTATGGGTACTGTGAATGGGATGATGATAAAGAAGGTCATAGCCTAGTTGAATGATTCTGCCTTAAAGCAAGCTCACATTTGCAATTAACAGTGATGCACAGTAATTAACTGTGAGATTGGCTTCAAATCCAATCATACTATCACTACAATTTTAAGTTAATTTCCCAAGTCTATATTATTTATCCAATTATGTTTGAGTTATTGAGGTGTATCGTGCCTGCATTTGCTGCAAAAATAGCTCATTAATTCTATTAGTTTAATCTAATAGGGAGGATGATGTTTACCTGTAGTTTTGAGCTGCAAAAAATTCTGGCAGGTATATTTTAAAATACTATATCATACTTTGATCTGCTTTTCACAAGTCATAATATCCTCTTCAAAGTGTGATTCTTCTCTAAATTTTGTCCATTTGAGATCTGTAGTATCTGTAGTAACTGGTAGTGCAGCAAAATTTATTATTACTTGCTTATTCAATTTCAGTTCTTCCTTTTACAAAAAAAGCTGAGATTACCCCCTCCCCTCCTAAAGAGCCAACCTTTGTAAACTCAATCTAGGTTCTGAAATACAAACTTCTTTTCTTCACTTTGCAACCAGGCTTATCAATTCCATATTTCTAAACTTCACTGAAAATGACAAAATGATAGCGTCTCTAGCTTCTGTGCTACAGTTCTTTGTCATCAGTAATGACAGATGAGAAGTAAAGTAACCCAATGAGGCTGCATGTTTTTGGTGGCAGCCATGAAAAATGTAAAAGATTAATAATTAGTGTCTGCCAACCTATTAAAAACTGTAAGCTAGATATAACAACTAAACAAGGTGGGTTACGCTTCAAACTGAAGAAGCAGATTTTACATCTTTACGGTTTCTTTTAAATACATTTGTATAGATTTTTTTCTGAGCATGAAAAAAATGTTCTAAATCCTTTGTAGGATTTTAGGGGCTACCACAAATACTTAATTTTTAAACAAATTGTTTCACTCACAATTCAGTCCATATTGTACCTACCTGACCAAGGGAAGCTGTCCTGTCTCAGGTCATCTGATTAGTGAAAGCTGCTCTAATTTATCATATGCTATAAATCCTATTAGAAACACTGACAGTAACTTGAACACTTTCACAACAACATGGTCTACATGCAGAAAGACTATTGTTATGCATATACCAGCGTTTAAAACAAAATTCGGAGCTTTCTACAGATGCTCTACTGTTACTGGTATTTCCTCAGTTAGCAGAAGTTTTAGCCTGTTCTCATATGAATATCATCTAATTAGGTTACCTCTCCATCCAAATCCATTTACCTACTGTTCTAAGTAATCCTTAAGAAACTATAAGGATAAAGGAATAACTCTTTTGTTCCTATGATGCTGTTTTCCAGACAACCAATTCTCTCTTGTTGATGGTGCTTCCCCTTCACTGCCTTTTTTTTGCAAGATGACATGTACCAGAAGAAGCAGCAATAAAGCTAGAAATGGAAAGGCAGCAAGGACAGACAGAAGGGATAGGAGAGCAAAGGGCAGCTTGTGCGATTTTGCTGGTGGGACATTCAGATCTGCCCAGAAAACATTCTAAACAGGAGGGGACAGAAAGCACATAAAACATTTCTTTACAGCAGGGGTTGACAGCTTATGGCACATGGACCAGATCTGCCCCATGGAGCCAGGGGACGTCAGCAGTGTTCTAGGGGAGGCGGAGGCTGGACTGGCAGACTGAAGCAGCAGTGGCAGCAGCTGGTTCTAGCACTGTTCTGCCTCAGACCCAAGCCGCCCCATCGGCTCAATCACAGAACAATTCTCAACCCAACTTTTGTTTTATGATAATATCTAGTTTATTTTTAAATAAAACTACAGCCATCTCCCTGAGAGCACCCAAGCTAAAACAAAGCAAGATTCTTTCTTCAACAAGTGAGAAAAGGGTCAGGATGATGCTTACATCTAGTAAGACAGCACATCTTAAAATACACAATTAATTGGATTATGGGATTTTTTTTTTTTTCCAGAGAGATTCAACTTCCTAAATTTGGGAAACAGATCTGGGGAATGTGTCCCCCATACTCCTATGAAAGACCCTATAAGTCCTTGCTTATTTAAGCACATTTCACCCTCAAGTTCTGACATTATTTTCTTTACTCGAAATTAGGCAGGAGTTGCCATTACCAGCAGTTACTGAAATAAATAGGAAGCAAAGAACCTACCTTTGGCTGTCTACCTGCCAGCAGGATAAACAACTATGATCAAATCTGTTTTCTGCTGCAGCAATGAAGAACACCAGCTGCAGATCAATAGAGCTAGCTGAAGCTTCAATTTTAACCACCTACAATACCTCTGCAGTAGTTTGTCAGGCCAGCAAGCATTAAGGCATAACTGAAGTAGTGGTATAATGAAATGCAGTCTTAACTCTACACAATTGGGTTATGAAGTAGCTAACTTATTCCACTCTGGGCTCCACCAGTTGCATCAACTTTGCTAGATCATTGGTCAGCTTCTCATGTAACCACTATCATGGCTTTGTGGGAAAGGAATAGGCCCTTGGCACTGTTCTGCACATCCAGTGATGTCTTCACTAGTCTCTCTTCACGATTTCCCTGAGCCATGATACATAAAAAAAAATCAGCCAATTAATGATGGCTAGAAGGAGAGACAGTTAATACTCCATCCAACTGTATTAAAATTTAAATGCATTTGACTGCAGCCCCCTTTCATTTAACTGGGTTTAGAGTGCTACTGTAATCAGTTATTAATTTATAAATGAAACAGCAGCTTGTCATTTTAAATAGAAATCCTTATGAGAATTAGGCTCAACTTTTAAAATACCAGCCATCCAAAACATCTTCAACCTTCTGTACAAAAATAATATTCACAAAATCTCTGCGAGGCAAAACAGTGGTTATTCCCATTTTGCACACAGAAGAACTGAAGCAGAGAGATTAACCTCACCAACCAACAGAGTCAATGTCAAAGGCAGGAGTCAGAACACACAAGTATTCTACTTTTCAGACAAAATTCTCAGAGCAAACTGCACTGCCTCAAGTTATTGGTACAGCAAAGAAAAACTAGGGCTTGTTTTTCAGAGGTTATGAATCCCAACAATTCCCGTCCTAAGCAGGGCTTTAGACTTGCCAAATTTTTGTGCGCTAGCTCTACCCTTACTTTTTCTGTTCACATGACAACATACGATAGTTAAACAAAATACAAGCCTAAATATTAACCTGCAATTTTAAAAGTCAAAGCTTCAATTTTAAAACAACAAAGCAAAAAGTATCCAAGGATGAGCAAAAGGAGTCAACAGAAAGACTCCCACAAGGAGTGTTTAGTGAGAAAATTACAGACTATTAAAAGGTATCTAAAATACATGTACAGAACAAGTAAATACAATGCTTTTCCATTTACCCTTTCACAAGAATGAGGGATATCTAATGACTCTGAAAAGCAATGAATGTAATAAAAGAAAATACTTTTTCACATGCTGTAATTTACCTGTGAAGTTTGTCCCAAGATACTAACAGGATTCAAGAGAAGAGAGAAATGTACAGATTAAGTGTTGACTAAGTAAATTAGTGAGTGCATCTTCAGTCTGGGTATATAGGCAAAGGATAATGAATATAGAGGATAGAAGCCCTGATATTTAGGTGACATAAAACAAGCCAAACTCTGACAAAGGTTAGGAAAGAACCTTCCTCATGGGCCAGTTTTTCAAAGATCCAGAGGTTTCTTACCCTTGTTTCCAAGTATCTAATCCTGGCCAGTGTCAAAGACGGGATGCGCCACATTAGATGAGCCACTGTTCTGATTCACTGACAGTAGGAAGTAACGCAAGTACAAGAACTGTACCACTTATCACCAAGTTCATTTGTGTATCCAATACCTTCATTCTCTAATCCTACCTCTTCCTAGATTTTCCAAAACAGACACTGCAAAGAAAGAATCTACCACTGCCTCTGTTTGCAAGAAGACTCACAACTACGGCACCCCAATCCTGAAAGGGCATTAGCACAATAATACATTAGCATGTCTTCATCTCGGGAAGGATTAGATACAAACCTTTCCCAAAAGTAAACAAAAATACCTAAATGTTTGAGAGATACACTCTTGGTAATTATTCATTTATGGGAAAATCAATGTTTGCATCTTAATTTGTATTAAAACCTCCCACCCCCACTGAGATGAAAAAATGGCTTAATTTGAACTCTCCTTCTGTTCTGCCTGCTCCATTCTTGAGAGCAGGGAGGCATAACATTTATTATTTAGTAGGAATCCTGTCCATTTTCAAAACCTATCCTCTTCAAACAGATGAGAGCAGCTAGAGTAGAATCATGGCCTTATTGATATGCACAAGATAAAAGACAGGCACTGACATTTGTAGCCTACCAATTTAAAAATGTCATTTATTAAATATACACACAGATAAATATTTTTAATAATTTGTTTCTTAAGAATCATGCAATATAAAGCAAATAAATCTTCAACTTACATTTTCTCTCACTATAGTAGAAAGCCAAGTTCTGCTGTCAAACATGTAAATTCTGGAAAGAGAAAAAAACCAAACAAACCAGGATGAGTCTAAATACCAAAGCTACCAAAAGGAAGTGCTAATTTCAGTTTGTTGAAGAATGTAATAGATACTCTAATACTAATGTTGAAGAGCCTGCACCAGTTCTGGGAATGTCTTGGTAACCTATTAGTAAAAACAGTGACGTGGAATAGGGACAAATTCTTCCCACTAGAATCCCTATTACAAGAGGTTAAAGGAAACATTAATTCAGTAAGATTCAGTCTTTTTAAGAAGAAACTCAAATGATCCTTAAGCCACATTTGTGTTACATTTTATTCCATTCACATCAAGATGAAAGTTTCTCACAAACATACAAGCACCCAGTGATATATTTATACTTATTGTTTAATATATTGTGTCTGTTGTATTACTGGTTTCAAAACGAATAGCTGCTAGATACGGCCAGAAGAGCATCACTAAATATACAGTTATCATAAACTCAAAATGTCTGTTCCTGTCCTAAATGAGAATCAAATCCTGGGACTTGCAAGAAGGTAGGAAAAGGAAAGGCTTTAAATTACTGAAACTAGTACAAAGGGAGAAAAAAAGATTTAAAATGAGAAGGTGAGTGTCAACTCCACATGCTCCTGGATACAGGGTATTAACTGTTTTACTGCACACAGGCCCAGTAGCAAGGCTGTAACAAATTTTGGATTCCTTTTGAGAAAAGCTACACACTCAGATGAGCAGCATTTATATTCACCTTCTTCTAGAGCTGCTTGTGCATTTAAATAATCACTAGTCTCCACCACAAAGGAAGACACTGGACAAGGGTAATGTCAATGCAGATAAAGATCTTCAAACCTGCTGCATCAGGGCTATGGGAGATTATTCTAAATATAAAGCAGAAAGGCTCTGTATTAAAATAAAGTAACTGCAGGTTAAAAAGCTAGTTTATAACACTTCAGACTTAAGATGCTTACATACAATTTAAGCATTTTTCTCCTTGCAGAATAGCCTACTAGCTAGAAAATTCACTAGCCACTTTTGTGACCAACATGGAGGTTAAGGTACTTAGGATATCAGTCAATCCTCATCCAAGGTCAGCTAAGGATGATCAGTTTAGGACTCTGGTTACAAACCCAATCATAATATAGTGAGTTTTACCTTTTATTTCTAGAATTGCTGTCTTGATAATTCAAAGGGACAAAAACTACATAGATATTCCACATCTCTACAAACTTTGGCTGTCTGCCATCAGAAGCCAAGTACTACAAATTAAGAAATATGAAGCATTTGAGGTTTCAAAAGGCACCAAGTTACTTCTTACTCATCTGATCTTCCTAAAAACTGGAAGAGGGGGGAAACAAAGCTTCACCGATATTTAATCTGCAATCTATTTTGCTTCAAAAATGTATACAATTAAGAAGCAAATGACAGTCAAATAGCAAGGATGCACTCCAGAATGCCCAGTAATTTATACACTGGAAATACTCTTTTTACTAAATGTCTGGCACTGCACCCTTATTAATTGAGGACAAAGGCTTCAGATGGCACCTGCAATTGGATAAAAACTGATTTAGCCAGGTTCACCAACTTTGCAGAAAGCCTAACTGCATTTTTAAATCAGATACATTTTAAAGCAGATATAATAAAAGCATCTTGTGATGGCTGCAACCCTAGTACTAGAAATATACTCCTAAACTAGTGTTAGAGTTAGTGTTTAAGAATAAAAGCACAACAGATGTAAAAACAAAACAAAAAAAACAAAGAAAAAAACCTGCATTGCCACAAGCCTCCATTCTTAGATAAAATATAGTCTTGTAAAAGCAACATTAAAATTACAGGTCAACTCATTTTCATCACACCACAGCACCAGCTCAGTGAGCAAGTTCTTGTAATCATCTGCCAGAGGCACTGACTGAATCAGCACTTAAAACTCTGGTTGGCCAAGAGCTTAAGGGGCTCAATATCCTAGCCCAAGGAAAGAGCTTTCTAAAACATAAGAGAAAAGGGAAAAAAAAAGAACATGGACGGAAACTATTTTAAGCAAGGTTTGAGTGGTTAGACCATTACACCAAGGCAGTTGGATGACAGCCAGCAATGCAGATGGTTGATCTAAGTAATGTCCCAAAATCCCCCAGTCTTCTGCCTCTTGCAAAGGATGTGAAAAAAAGCTGGGGCTGAGAACAAATACTGTGTTTCTGGGGGAGATGTACAAAAATTAAACATAGTAATTTCAGAGCTGAAGCTTCTGACAATAGCCGCTGTCAATCTGATCGCTTCCTTGAAGATGCAAAAAATATTATTCTGGTGACACCTTGACCTGACTGTCCTCTGGAGAAAATTATGTCCATTCTTGTATCTAATAGCATATAAAGGTTTTTTTCCTAGGAAGAGATTTTCCCTTGGAAACATGTATTTTTAACCAAAAAATTGGGCTTCATTTTCCATATTACACACCAAATCTCAGCATAATTAAATGTAGGGTGGGAGGGTAAGAAAGAAGAGTAAAATAATGAAAACGTTATTGAAACCTTCAGGAGACAAAGCCTGAAAATGGAATGAAGCTGGATTAATTTAACAGTCTAAGCTATTAGACACAGGGTGGTCAGCCTGTCTGCCTATACCCCTTCTGCCGCAACAATGTGAACACATTCAACACTGGAGCAAAGAGCCAAGCATTCTTGATGTAACATGAACACAAAACCTACACCTCTGCCTAAAGTTGTTACATAGTTACGCTGGCTAGCTCCCAAACACTGTTTTTGAGATTAGCCTTAAATTAACATGAGACCTTCCGAAAAGAATCCACACCTCAAGACAGCAGAAAGGGTTAATCAGCACAACTCTACATGAAGCATTTCCCACTCAGAGGAATACTAATGCCAATAGGAGAAAGTTAACTAACCCCCTTTGAGGTGGGACAAAAGAAATATGTGTGAACAAAAAGAATGGGGAGAAAATTAAACACCTGGATATCCAGGGGTCTAAAACACTCACTCCACAACAGAGCGGAGCAAGGCACAATTCTAAACCGTGCCTGGAGCCAGTCCTACAAAAGAGATGCTCTGGTTTCGGCCAGAATCTCTTTGGTATTCCTGCTGCCCCTGGCCTTGTCCAAGGTAAGTGTGTGTGTGTGTGGGGGGGGGGGGGTTGTTGTTTCATGGGTGTTGGGGAGTGACAGCAGGGATGTCCCCATGGCTGCAGGGGGTGAGGACCTGGCCCAGATCCCTATGGCTTTCTAGTCCGGCTTTGCACCGGAGCAGGTCCCACGGCTCTGGGAGGCATGCACAGGAGTTGCACCTCCCAGAGCCCTGTGACCGGCTCTGGTGCAAAGCCGGACTAGAAAGCCACATGGGGCTGGGCCAGGTCCTCACCCCCACCCTCGCAGGCACAGGGGACAGAGGCAGGAGCTGGCCCTGAGGCCCGTTTGCCACCCAGCCCATGGTGAAAGGACCTGGCATGACACGTGGTCCCTGGATGCTGCACTGGGTCCTGCCGCCCCTCCTATAGCAGCAGGACCCGGCCTAGCGCATGGGGACCGCGCAGGGCCGAGCTGGGTGCTGCCCAGCCCAGCCAGGCAGCACAAGCAGCTCCAAGGCCACAGAACCCAGTTTGGTTGGGCGCGGTCCCCGCACACTGGGCTGGACAGCATGAGCCACACGGTTCAAGGGCTGCTCATGCTGCCCAGCCCAGCAGCATAAGCAGTCCCAGGGCTGACAGGACCTGGCATGGCTCTGTGCGGTCCTTGTGCACTGGGCTGGGCCAGGCCAGGCCAGGCTGGGCAGCACGAGCAGCCCCAGGGCTGGCAGAATCTGGTTCAGCTCCGCACAGTCCCCACACGCCAGGACAGCTCCTGCTGCTATCGGAAGGGCCTGGCCGGGTGGCAAAGCAGCCTCAAGGGCAGCAGGACCTGGCTGGGCCTGGCATGCGGTCCCCAAGTGCCACCCTGGCTCTTGTTGACATGGGCCTGGCCAGTCCGGGCACGTAGGGGCCCCAGGACAAAGCTGGGCCTGGCACACAGTCCCCATGTGCCGCACTGGGTCCTGCCACCACGAGACCAGCCCGGCTGGGCAGCAGCACCCCAGGGTCAGCAGGACCCAGCTTGGCTCAGTGTACGTTCCCCCTGCTGCTACTAGGAAAGTTTAGTTATGGGCCCTGGATGAGGGGGACCGGGGCTTTCTCGGGTGCCTGGGACCCTGGGCAGAGGGGAGAAGGCTGTACCCTGTGGGAGCAGGGGACCCACCCCTCCTGAGCAGCCTTCCCATAAGGTCCCCCACACCCACAGGCCCTCCAGCAATTGCCCCACACCAACCCACACCCCTCCACATGCACCCACCCACCTTCCCCCACACCCCTTCTCACCCCCTTCCTGCAAACACCACATCCCTCCCAATCACACACCCATCATATGTGCACTTCTGGGTTTTTTTCACATCAACACAAATACATATTTAGAATTTATTTTTTTCATGATGATAGAGACACTGGTAGGCTTCCAAATTACTTTAACATTGTAAGTATACCAATAAAACATTACCCAACTGATCACTGTCTCTCTGTCTATAAGGGGGGGGGGGGTGTGCATGTTCAACTGTGGAAGAACATGGATTTGGGGGTATTTTTAAAAATGGATCTGTGATGCTGCTGTAGCAGTCCAGCTGGCACAAAGGGTAGAGTTCCCAGGTACAAATTGGCTGGGCCCCAGAAGCTCCCAAGAGCAAGTAGCCTTGAGCTGTTTGCCAGGACAGCTTTTTATACTGATGGAGACAACACAGGTGCTGGCTCCAGGCTCTAGCTCCCCCTGGCTGCAGGTCTGGGAGGAGCCAGGCAAGGTCATATTTCCCCAAGTGGCACAATCTGTTCCACAACGAAGTGCATGTCAGAGCATGGGCACCAAGGCGAAAAGCCCCGGCTCAAATTTGCACCGCTTCTATTTGAGCTGCTGCAAGCACACGTACTTGCACGTGTGGACACGCCCTCTGAGACTGTTTGAGGCTTATTGCTCTTGCTTTCCAAGAAACTCAGTTTCCAAAGCCAAGCTAGCTGGGTTGCAGGCACATACATACATATGCATCTGGCAATTCCTTAATTTAATATTTCTTCCATTCTGTGAATATTAATGCAAAGCCAATCGAAGTAGGATTGTTAAACTCCAAACTAAATTGTCCCCAGAGTTCAAACACTGATATTTTTATTTTTAGAAATAAATGTCACGCTTTAAGATGCATTTATTTTCAAGGTGGCAAAAGATTTCTTTGAAGCTTTTGTTTTTCAACAGAGCCCCGAGTAATTTCAAAATTACTGCTTTACATTTAAATTAAAATTATTTCTACTGTTGTCCCTACTCACTATATAGAGATTTAAAATAGAAAGCATATTTTAAGCAACTACTTAAGAGCTACCAGTGCCTAACTGTTATCAGCCAGACTATACACCCCCCCACTTCATTAACTGGAAGTAAACATGTCAAAGTTGGGAATGTATCAAAATGGCTATATATTACAGAATCTGCAGGTGAGATAAAGGTAATTTTTTGGCTTTCAATTAAGATGGAGTTTGGATGGGCAGAAAAAAAATATGTTCTTTGGCGATATGAGATTAATCTTTTTTTCCTGCAGTAATAACTTAATTAATTTCCCAAGAACATGAATGTAATACTTATCCAATTGAAGATCTCAAAAAAATTACCTGTAAAGCTGATTTTTTATATAAATTCTCATCTCTAGTATACAACACTCCAATATTAACTCATAATGGGCTACTTTTAACTTCACCTAAATACACGGCTATCAGACACTCACTATTATTTATGTAACACAAACACAAAGATAAAAGCTATTTAAAATGTTTTCCCCTTTTCCCCAGCCTCCAGATACACCTACCACAAAGCTGTGGTGTAATTAGGAAGGCTACTGTGTATCTATTTTGCATTCGGCTTCTTCCTCCATCCAATTTTCTATAGCTACACGTATGATCTTATTCAGAACTTTTAAAAAAAAAAAATCCATTACAATAGAAATGTTTTATAAAATTAAGAATTTAGGTACAAAGCATCTCCAGATGCAACACCACTGCCGTTGATGATTTCAGCCAGAATTGCATGATTCTACAAACAGGACCTACAGTAGTGAAGTCACAGGTGTGGCTTCATTTCAAACATCAAGTATAAAATGTTCACTGGTCACACTTGAAATGACAATTGAATTAAATGCTTACAGGAGATATGCTAGATCAGATTTTAACAAAATACAAACGCACAGAGTTTAGCTGAAAAATATTTATAATGCTCTGTCTACCAGAACAGACTCCTAGCTACTGTAAATCAAATTCCTTTAAAAGTTTTACTCTCCTGGTTTCTGTGAAACTTTATGAACTTAACTGCAGTCAGATATCACAAAACACTGTAATCTTTAATGCGCAATAGCTGTATAATTGTTTGCACACTACACTGATTGTTTTATGCAGTACCGTTGACATGCATGTTATATCATATGTGGAAACCACAAGCCTTTATAACGCACACCACTTGCTCCAAATCAACTTAAAAGGAATCTTTAATAAAGGTAAGCTGCTCTCCAATGACATTATAGCCTGTTCTACAAAAGGGCTTAAAAGCTACCGCATGAGCTAGAAATCTCCAAATAAAAGGGGAATTTATAACATCTTTTTGTTTTTATTCGTTTGCATTAAAGGAGAAAACAGAAGCTAAAAGCAATTACATCTAGTATAAATTATCAAGTCGACTGATAATAATACATTTCTTTTTCTCGCATAAGTAAACCTTGCTTGAAAGTATCAATTAATGACTTAGTTTAAACTACACTGTGAAAGTCAAGGGAAGTTTTTATACAGTTATTTAGGTTATCACATGGCAAGTTATGTTTTAGACGGACATAAAATAAGAAGCCCGATCAAAAACTCAGTATTTAGCATGATTTCTAGCATTGAGAGAATCCATCTAGCACTGGAAGAAACACTTACACTAGGGGTGGGCAAGACAAAGCCCGCCAGGTGATTGGATCTGGCCTGTGGGCAGGCACCCACCAGTTAATTGTAACTGGCCCAACCCACTGCATTCTGCATGGGGCTGAGCCCCACCCATTCCCACCTTCACTTGCTGGATGGCCCTGGGTCCAGCCCATGTGCACAACTTCCAGGCAGGGCTGCTGGTGCCACTAGTACAGCTGTCCTGGGAACTGCTTGGCTCCCCCACCCACCTCCAGCAGCTCCTGCTCCTGTCCCTGCTGAAGTGCTCCATGTAGCAGGTAGGGAGTGGAAGCAGCAGTGGGCAGGGGGGAAGCTGCACCAGGGGTTGGGAGTGCAGGGCTGAAGCTGGCAGGAAGCAATGGTGAGAAGGGGGTTTGGGGAGAAGTAGAGGAAGCAGCAGCAGCCCCTTGGGGCATTCATGGCCCACAGCAGGCAGAGCCCCCCCAGTGGCACACAGCTCCACACCAAGTCCAGGGAGCCACGTGTGTCAGCAGGGAACGAGGCTGAGCAAATGGGGCAAGGCTTGGTAATGGATGGGTGGGCCTTCTTAGGTCACAGATCATGACACAGGGTGGGACTTCTGGTTCCAAGACGGCACCCTCCTCCCCCCGCACTCCCAGAGTACTTCTGGGACAAGAGGAGGGACTTCCAGTGGCAAAGGTTGCCCCCTCCCTGCCATGGGACATGAACACTTCTGGTCCAAGACGGCGACCGGGGACAGGGCACCTGTCAGGTGGGGTTTAGCAGGTTGACACAGGGTGTACCCTCACAGCCCACAACAGCTCATCAAAATTCATTAAGTGGCCCTCCAGCCAAAATAACTGCTCACCCCTGACTTGTATTATTTGACATGCAGATATTTTTAAAAAAATGCTACATCAATACAACAGAAAGATGCAATTGTTTTCCCGTTTTTAGGACAATATAATATCCAGGAACTCTAGCAACATTTTCGTTCCTGCTAATATACATAGCTTCATAGATGCTAGAGTTGGAAGGGACCTCAATAGATCATCAAGTCTGACCCTCTGCATAAGCATGAAAGAGTGCTGGGTTCAGCTGACCCCAGCCAGATGCTTATCTAACCTCCTCTTGAAGACCCCCAGGGTAGGGGAGAGCACCACCTCTCTTGGGAGCCCATTCCAGATTTTGGCCCAACCAACAGTGAAGAAGTTCTTCCTAATGTCTAATCTAAATCTGCTCTCTGCTAGCTTATGGCCATTATTTCTTGCAACTACCAGGGGCACCTTGGTGAGCAGAGCCTCACTAATTCCCTTCTGTGCCCCCATGTTGAGTTTATAGGCAACCACAAGGTCACCTCTCAACCTTCTCTTGCAGAGGCTGAAGAGGTCCAGGTGCCCTAGTCTCTCCTCATAGGGCTTGGCCTGCAAGCCCTTAACATGTTTTAACATAAACTAATAATATTGTTATAATATAAACAGACAGACAGGGATCCGCGTTTTCCGTTTCCACCAGGAAAATGAAGAAAAACACAGATTTCCCCTTTTACTGGAAAAGGCAGGTTTCTCATTTTACCATAGTAACCTGCAGACTTTACAGTTTTGCAAAGAGCTCTCTGTAGGTAGGCAGAGTTCCAGCTTGCAATAGGCTGGGAGGGAACGGGAGGAGGCCGGTCAGGCAGGGGCACTATATTCATGTACATGGCCAGCAGGAAGCCTGGAGAGTAGCTCCCACAGGTAAGTGGTAGTGGGTGGGGATTGAGACCCCCATAGAGAAGGAGACAGAGAGAGCTGGGAAGGGCTGGGGCTGTAGCTCAGCTGGTAGTGCGTGGGGCTTGGGGCCCAGGGACACAATGAGCAACCACAGGGCTGCAGCGGGGAGTGAGACAGGGCTGTGGACCAGCAGGTGTGACTCGGCACAGCAAGGAACAACAGAGCCACATGGAAAGATCGTTGATGCTGTGAGCTCCGCACTGCCCTGGCGATGCATTTCCTGCTTGTGCTGCTGCAGTAAAGGGAACAACTCTGCACTGCCACCCCTGCTGCTGCCACACGCACAGAAGACATGTTGCCAGGGCACAACAGAGTTTGCAGAGGCAAGGAGATCCCTGCATAGCCCTGCTGTTCCCTGCAGTGCCAGGTTACACCTGCTGGGCTGTGGAGGCGGGAAGCAGGACGGGAGCCTGAGCCCACAGTGAGCAGCCTGCCTGTGCAGAGAATAAGTAGGGCCACAGGCCCTCTCTGCCCCCCGCTCCCCCCTGCAAGGAGTGTACCTAGTGGCAGGGAGCTGGCCCCAGTCCCAAGCCTGCAGCAGGCGGGGGTGGGGTTGTTGTTGAAGCAACTGGCCCTACAGCCCTGGCGGCTGGAGGAGGCTGGGGGAGGGGGGTAAGGAGCACCAGCAGGGCTGGGGGGGCGGGGGGGAGAAGAGCAGGACCTTTCATTTTAATAACAGATTTGGGGGAAGAGGGGTTACATCAGAGAATTTGCAATTTTTTTTTTTTTAAACCGAATTTCTGATTTTTTAAAATCAGAGAAAACCAGAATCCCTACACATAAAAACATACGTACACATATAATATACATATGTATACACACACAATATGTTATAAAATAAAATATAACAACAACATTGATACCAAGATTGAGCTCAAACTCACTTTTAGGTCAAATCATTCATTTGATTAGTATTCCTCAACACATTGCAACCTAAAATAAAAATTTTAAAATTAAAAACACAAAATTAAAAAAGGGACAGTTTATCACTTCACTGATCTTACTACATATTCTCTAGTAGGCACATTTTCAATTGTGAAAGAAAGTGCTTATTTTTCTGTTAGTACATGAGGGATTCACATCTGTCCTACCTGATGGGTATTCTCTCAACTGAAGAACTTCAGAACAGACTAGAAACACTAGACTAAATCAACAGTATCCTTCACAGACTCTTTAAGAGGAAAATGTAGTCCAATGAACCTGATATAAAGATTTCCTCTAATCATTTTCCAGTGCAGAATGGAATTACTTTAGTGTCAAAACTTCCTAACATTCAGCACTTTGACAGTGTTCTCTGGAATAGCAATTTTTTAAGTTCTCCAATTTTCACATGGCTGAGAATAAAATATATGCCTGGGTCATCTTTCCTGTGGGATTAAGAATGATAAGTAGCAGGATTGCTTTTAAAGAATGCCCACTTTTCCCCTACATACGGACAGCATAAATCAAATCCCTTTGCCCATTTCCTATGCATCTAATTAAATTTGAGTCTTGTTCTTGTTTTCAGGCTTTCCATACGTTTTCACTTCAATTATTTTCCCCATAGCTCAGCCCAAGGTAGTCATCTAGCTGCTCTTCTAATATCCTCCCAAATACAGTAGTAGGCCTTCCCATTAGAAGGATGGGAACAACCTGTTACAATTGCCCCTGAGCACTCACTATATAATTAGTTATTAATACTAGCTAATAAGAAAATTGCTTCCAACCTCAGCTACTAATATTATTTTGTCCCCAATGATATATTCCAGAAGTAGTTTTTGGACAGCTGGATTATTTTCAAATGTGTCAGTAAGGTTACTGATTATGATAGCATAGGCCTGCCATTTCTTAGAACTTAGTATATAGAACACGTAAGAAATTTGGAATTAAAACGTTTGCATTTTTTTTACATAAATGTTTTGCACATCAAACTACTAAGAAATATACAAGGCCATTAAAAGCATATTGTTTGATATTAATCCAAGATATGGACACTTACTATCAAGACATACAATTAAATGTTTCCCAAAATAAAATAAAGAGTTATATGATATCAGAAGATCTACCTCTTGACTGGGTAACACTGCCTTTCCACAGTGCCTGCCCTTATGGTTCATGGCCTGCCCTCCAGCCCATGAGGCACAAGCCCGACCTATCAGGTAGTAAGGGGCTGTGATCCCTCTAACAGCCTGCTCCTAAAATTCCTACCGCCTGTTGATTGTGAGGGGGCATCGGACCTCCTTGAGAACAGTGCCAAACCAAATGAATCACGGGCCACCCAAAAATTCTTTTAGAAGACATCATTTAAACAAATTATAAAATCTCTCCCTCTTTCCCAAGGATCTCTCTCCCAAATAATTGATACCTTCCAAGTCCACAAAATATTTGGTTCAGTCTAGTTCCAAAGTTTCAGTGAAACAAAACCAATTTAAATAAAACCAACCAAAGGTAACTTATTAGAATATTAAAACCAGCCATTGGGCATAGGCTGGAGGGAAAATGCACAGAACTCAGCAAATTCAAGAACACCTGCTGCCAAACTGTGCGCCACCCTTCTCCTACTTCAAATTTCCCCAGCCGGTACAGGTGAAAATTTATGTTGTACCATTGTGGGTAGCCAGAAAGACTTCAGAATAAATGTCTGTTCTCATGTTTTAAGGTGCAAGCAGATAAAAGGTTGGGCTGTAGACCTGTTCCTGCCTCTTATGAGTAGCCTACCCACAAGGGTACTTATAAAATAGGTAACAATGCACCCTCTGTGAGTTACTCCTCCACATGCTTCTTGTTTTGATGTTAGAAATACAGTTACCTTCCCTGAGTTGGAATCAGTCATTATGTTTGGCCAGCAGTAGCTTATGTACTTCACCTGATATACAAGTATCAGCTGATTTTCGTTACGTGATTAGATGAGCAATGGTTACCTGATTAACTAGCTATATTTCCATTTTAATAAAACAGGTAGGTTACACAAAATAATTATATTAATATCTCATTTATCTGTCAAAATAAAGGAACAATAATTCCCATATCACAATTTTATACACACAACCTTCCTTTTGCTATTACCAGGGACAACAAAGCCAAACTGCTGTCAGAGAAGACAGTGGTCACACACTACCCAAACCTTTGCATATCCTACCAGTCTTTAAAGTTTTATCACCTGAAAGTTGCATCAATATAATTTTGTAAAAAAATTTTAAAAAAATATCTGGACTGTGACAAGTCACCTCTTCAGTCCCTTACAACTATGCATGCACTGGCAGCCTTTGGACATAAATGCTGTTTCTAATCTCCCATACCTGGAAAAAAAAAATCCCGTAACTAAATTTAACCTACTGATACAATTCAAGTTCATAAGGATACAGTATTTTCTCAAGTTTATGCTAGGCTTATCACCAAAAGCACTCAAAAAGCATTACCACTGTTACCATAGCAATCGAATTCACAAGAGGCTGCCTCACCTCATCATCTCTCTCTACATGGGGCAACATTACCAATTAAGAGAATCAACACCTGCTTACAATTGTTTGGCAAGGGGAAAAAAACAAGAAAAAAACCCCCAAGACACTCAAATATTTAGCACATACCTTGACACAAGGTTTTAGTTCAAAATTAAAGTTTTCAAGCCAGTTATTCTACCTTTTACCTCCACTGTTTAACACAGATCAACATGTATTATTGCAACTAATATGCATTTCCCTTAACAGATTATTGAAAGAAGCAGAAGAGTTACTATATTTATTTAAAATGCGTGTGCTATATAACCTTGCTTTTTGGAACTGGCATGGAAGATGTCTACATAGGCTATGATCTAGAAATATGACAGCTTGGAAGTGCACATACATAAATCAATCTTCACAAAACTAAATAACTTATTTGTTCAACAAAGATTCTTCATAACAGCATACTATTAGACAGGTTTCATTTTGTTCAAAGACAAAAACTAGAAGACAGTTTTAGGGAAAAATACTACTATTTACGATCCATAGCAAGAAGCTTCTCATCTATCAACATTTCTTTTTATTAGTTTCATCAGACACTTCCCCACCCCCTCTTAGATAACAATTCCTTGTTCAGACTGTATAATTCTCTTCCTCTCTTTCCCATAAACCAAGGGAAATCTGCCCTACAGAGAGGAAAAAAAAAAGTGTGTGTGATTACTAATGGAAACTGGAAAGGAATCCAAATGAAGGGGAGCCACACCCTAAAGCTGCACACAATTACATGCTGCTTCCAAACTTGCTTTTTATATGTCTTTGCTGCTTTTATACACATATATTATACTCATCATGCAGAAAATTACTTTCACTAGGTTTCCTTGAGAAGATTAAGAAATGGATTTCGTAAAAAGGAAAACAAAAGTCAATAAATCCCACGAACTAAGAGAAAAATCTTAATAACAAGACATACTTTCAAGGTAGACTGAATCCAAAAGAAGCTACCCAGATACTACCATGCAGCAAAACTAATTGTACATACACAAAGTGAAGGCTATTATTTTGTTAAGCAAATTATACCACACTATCATTTTAGGCAAATAAAAGGGTTTAAAATATTTCAGAGCTGGAATTTCTGTATGCTGATACCAATGCAAGGAATGTCCAATGGTTAAAAGAAAAACCACACCAGAAATTAAAGGTTTTTATGGAAAATATTTAGCATTCTGTATATCTAGCTGACACAATGGAATTTCAAAACACACACAGAAGAAATGAAGGAATTCAGTCTCTGAAGTATTAATCCCATTTAGGTGAAACAGGCTTTTGCAGCAGTTATTCCTTTTCCTGGATTTACTTTAACAGGCAAGTGGCCTTCCCACTTCTGAGAAAAAGCTTCCTTACAACAGTATGCCTGGGTGAACACAACCAAGGTCAGCCAGTACCAACTGGTGAAGGAATGATCCTTCTCTCAAATTACCTACCCCCCCCCCCACAATTAACATTATCTCCTTGGTAACAGAGGGAACCTTTAAAAGCCCTCTGCCTGAAAGGCCTTCATGCCATTTTATCCCACCTCCAAATCTACCACCTCTGGACCAAACTTATAACACATCAGCTTTTACAGACAAAATTCCAAGGTCTGTCTGTTCAAAGGCCTACAAAAACCTGATTCTGGGTGCAAATACGTATGCCCTTCATTGCAGAGTTGACCGATTAACTCTACAGTAAAGTGTCACAGCCAACATGTGCATCAGTAGACTAATTAACTGCACCACAGGTTAGCACGGTTGGTGACAGCACTATCTTACAGCAGAGTACTTGACTGCATTGAAACACATGTGTAGGACAGTGACCAGGTGGGGGCCAGACTCTTGGCTCCGCAGGTTCTGCACCCTTGTGCCCCGGCTAGCCCCTCTGCAGCTTGATGCTGCCGCCCAGGGATGATCATCCATACCCCCTGCCAACCTGGGCATACTCCACCCCAGTTCAAGAGTGCTGCTGCCTGGGAGCACATGTAGATGCTGCACCTAGGATCAGTTCAATCCAGTTCAAAGTGCTCCAGAGGTTTTTTTTGCCTCAGTTGCACATGTTGACGTGCCCTCTGGCTACACAGTTGGGTAAGCTGCAAGACTGCTGTTGCTCATGTGAACCGTATTCCTGTGCTTCTCTCTGATTATCTGGTGCATCCAGATTACCAAATATCCTTGAGCTTGAAGAGGTCCTCACTTATGGTAGAGGCATCTAGGTGCTACTTCAGTACAAAATAACATCACTGCCTAGCCTATACCACTATTTCTTTCCTCCTGTTCAAAAATAGATGAACATAAGTTTATTGCTCTGAATACGGACATACCAGTAGCCTGACCTGCTGCCAATAAATCATATCCTTAACTCACATCTCTAAGAAGCAGTACACGTTAATACTTCATACAAGCATAAGGTAAGCCTAGAACTATTAAACAAAGATATTGTTTTAAGTGAACATCCTGGTTAAGTACACACAGTCAAAAAGCCCAACACTGAATCAATTCAGTCTGCACAGACTGAACCAATAAGCAAGTGAACAGACTTTTGATTCTGGAAATGCAGCCACATGCCTGTAGCAGCACAGACCAGAAGCTGGGGGTGTGCCTGAGCACCCCTCGTGTTCTGCTGCAGTAGACAGCTTGGGCCAAGGTTAGCCTGCCCACCGTGGGCAGGGAGGGAGGAAGAGGCTGCAGGGGTGGAGCAAAGTGGATGCTGGGGGGACTGTGAGTTAAACTTAAATCTGGAGATCTGGGACAGAAGTTCAAGAAACTGATTTAACCTAAATCAGTTATGTCTGATACTACATCAATCCAAGTTTATTTTTAACTGGTTTCAGCCATTTTGAAAGCAACTTATGTGCACTGAACTTCTGTTGTGGTACAAATTTGAACCAGTTTCCAAATCCATATACCAGTTCATGAGTAATTTTTGTCCCCACCCAAAGTGGAGGAATACAAAGATTTGGTATGAACCAGTTGTGAAACTGAATTTACAGCCTCCAAAAATGCCTAAATGCATTGCTTGCAATAATAAAAGTTATCCCCAAATGCACTTTATAAGCATCTTTGTCTTGGGATCACAGCAGAAAGCCACACAGGAAGGGCACAGTAAAAATGACAAGGGAAGCTTGGTCAGCAAATCAGTTTTGTAAGGTGACGTATGTCAGATAGAAGTATTAAAAAAGTCACACCTCAGCCAACAAAGATATGGCGCAAACACCCTTGTAGATGCATGCACACCTGCAAAAAATCCTTTTAACCCAGTCCCCTGACATGAATAATCAAGATTGGCAAAATAACACTTCAGCTGGCACCAACTGCACCTTACTAGCAAAGTTTGTCAGAAAAGCTACTGAAGCAAAAACCTTCCAAGTGTAAGTAAGCTCGAGACAAGGAAAGAAATCTATCTTCATCTGATGAAGAGGGAACACACACAGCTCCTTGGCTACAATGGAGAAGCCAGGCTGACAGGCAAGGCTTTCCTGATCTCTCATCTTACCGATCTGAACCACTGAACTTGTAACAGTCTCTAGACCAATGCTTCTCAAGCGGTAGTCCACAGACCAGTGCTGGTCTGCGAGCCACTGGTCGCCAGTCTGCAGCAAGTTGCCAGGAAAGAAATCAATGAAAATATATTTCTATGTCATAGCACCGCAGTTCATACATTCCAACACTCCAGGTGACGTCATGTCGTGCAAGGTGAGGAAAGAGAAAGCAACAGCTGGTCATGCATTTGTGTAGCGCTATCACACGCAGTTGTTGGTATCGGCTGAACCAGGCACCGGTCCCTGGCCCACTGGAAAAAAAAATTGCCGGTCCGTTACATCACATAGTCTGAGAAGCACTGCTCTAGACAACAGGACTGTTATCTTAGTAAATGTAAAAATCATTTTCATCCATAGCAATTTTAGTCTAATTTCCCACAGATATAAAGAAAGTTACTCCATGTTACCCATTTTTAATATAGGGGACCTTTAGTTCCAAGCATGCCTGGGGTCTATTTGGAAGGAGACAAGACACGGGAAGAGCTGTTAGGAATGAAGTTACGAGAGATCGCAAAGAACAGATTTTAAAACGGCAAGTGTCTGCCATAAGGAAGAAAGACGTAAACCTAAGAGAAACATAATTTTCCACATTATTAGGCAACCTTAAGTTGCCTGATGCATATTAGAGCAAAACAATACTAGATATGTAACAGTTTAACAAAGAAAGCTATATAAAGAAATTTTAGCCTGGAATTGAAATTTTGTTTCTATTTAAATTACTCCATTGTATGGAGACAATGCAAGTTTGGAGTTTGCATAGCATCAGATCAACTGAATTGATGACTTTACGATTCTAGAAAGTTCAGAAAGGAAATTCTAAAAGTAGCACTTTTTCTTCTGAAAACAAAGAAGTTGCACTGAAATCAAAGGAGTGGAAGCTGACTGTTGTTGAACAGGCAATCTGCAAATCATTCCAGCTGTGAAAGCAAGTAATGACTTAATCATAACTCAGCAAACACCTACAGTCAAAAATTTAATATTTTCCTCTTAAGTGCATAGTTTTCAAAAATAAACATGTGCCTAGCAAAACTGTTTGAATACTTGCACGCTTGTGTGTCAACCATTTTTAAATGTGGTGCATGTACATTTGAAGTTAACATCAGACTTCTAGTCTAGTAAAACACTGTTCTTTTCATGTCATGCACCCCACCCCTTGAGCAAGGCAATGAACTAGTTTTACACAATAAGGTTATGTTGCTACTATAACCTTCATTGCAAGGCTTCATTTCCTTCCTTACATGATTGCCTCTAGTTCTGAGCACATCAAGTTTCTTTGGTTGTATTAATGTTAAACCAATTACATGAAAAGAGACAGCAGAGAATAAGGGCTAACTTCCTTCTCAATTTAAGACAAAAGGTTGCAGTTGATGCACTTCATTCAGGTAAGAATAAAAAACAAACAAACAAAAAATGTTACATATTATTTAGAGCAAGTTACACAGAGCATGATCTCACCAAAACCATGTTCTGCTGTAGAATATAGTGCTTGGACTTCCACTGCTGGCAGGGGTGCTGTGAGCAATCAGTATGGTCCCTGTGAAGAGAAATATTCCCCTCTTGCCTTAAAGAAACCCTCTGTAAAAATTAACAAATTAGGCTCCCTACCACCAAAGGAAGTGGCTTCCAGTTTTCAGCGACTTCATCAACTGTAATTTAATTAAGCATGCTTCAAGATCACTATTCTATCTTGAAGAATTTGCTAATGCCACAATAGGGGGAACTCTTCTTTAAAGCAGCACCCACTGAGACACAGAAGTGCAAGTTACAGAGGCTCTTTAGATTCATTCTCATATGGAGCATGAATCCAGCCCAGCAAGCTACAGCTGTTGCACTTTATGTCCTCTCTGCCCACAAAAAGCTACTGCTAGGATAGAGTGATCCTACCTAGAACCAAAATAACCCTGAAATACAAGGCTTTTAACCATTCTGAAGAGTCAAACTACTTCAAAGCCATGACTAAAACAGAATTCCACAAACTTATTCAGAGGGGTCTGGTGGAACAGACAACATAGTACCACAATAACCAGGACCCTGCAGCCAGTCTCCTTGCAAGCGTTTTGTAATCAGAAATGTTGTGCCTTGAAAAGATGGTGTTAATAGTTTGAGACGATGTAAGACTTCCTCCTTGGGATGTGAAGTTTGCAATGGAAGCATTCGCATATTTGCTGTTCTGAAATTTAAGGGTGTGTGAGACATGCAACCCAATTTTTAAAAACCCACTGAAGTAACAGCTCTAAAGCGGGATTCTGTACTAAACTCAGATCGAAAGACCCCAATTCTTAAGAAAACTCATTTCAAAGAAGGTTTTCTCCATTCAGGGACAATTAATCTCTAAGATCCAGACTCTACTTTAGGGCCCATCTATTCTATCAATACTGCCCAGTTTTAGCACCTATTTCTTGTTCACTGAATGTTGGCTGGCTTCCATTTTAATCCTCTGGGTAAGAAAGGGGGCTGCTACAAAAGAGGAAAGAAGTGCCTCCCCATGGATCTAAGTTCCCAAAAGCTTCTCACTGAAGAAGGTAAAAGCCAATTAAATGGGAGACAAAGGGAATCGAATTGTAGGAGTGCATGGAGTTTCACTTCATATTATGTAGAGCAAACAGGAATTTGGAAACTGCCTCCAGGGAGCTATCACACAGCTTTTCTACGACACTGAGCTTTGTCACCCCATGGCAGACAAGACTGGCCTGTTCTAGCTACACAGAGAAAAGAAGGAAAATTCAGGGTAGTCAAGTGATCTCAGAAACACCTTGGTGCACTTGCAGATATTTCTCTTTCCAGCTTGATTCTCTCTGAATAAGGAAGAAAGTTAGGGTATGCTGCTAGAGAGTAGGGGAAGAGGATTAAGTTTCAGAGCACTGAAAAGTTCACTGATTTTTTGCTCTTTTTAAAATGCTGCAGATTAGAGCATAACCCAGCCATCAAGGTAATATTTTCATGAAAACTTTCCCCTTTTGAATGCTGAGAAGTTTGAGAGAGGAAATATACTTCAATCCCTCTTCCATAAGTTGAGCTGATTTTGTCATAATGAAAGCAAGGAAGTGGGTAGAGCCCACTGTGGGCAAAGCATTGTGCTCGCTTCCTCTCGCAGTTCCGCCTGCATGCTGCATTCTTGACCAGCAACATTCACATTTCTCCAGCAACGGGTCCCACTGAGCTGCGACTGACCATTGCATGCTATCAAAAGTAAATCCTGGCCATTTTGTTTTTGCAAAGATCCCTAAAAAAATTTAAACCAAGAGATATCTCCACAGCATGCAACAATGCCACTTGATCTCTCAGCACTAAAGAGAGGACCTTTCATGCGATTATGTACAAGCTTCCCCAAGTAAACTGGGCTAATGGTGTTCAGTGAATCATGAAAGAATGAGATCTTTCAATGAGGTCTAACAGGTTAATGGTACATACACCATTTGGATAATGAAAGGTAACCAACATTTAAACAATGCCAGTTTGACCACGATAAAAGTCATGCAAGTGATCACACTGATTGTTGTTTTCATTCCTTTAAATATTTAAGCTGCCTTTTAGAATAAGTGCAGATAAGATAATCAGTTAGAGTACATAAGTCAAATACTATAACACTTCTGAAAGATGGTCAAGCTGTAATTTTCTTAATATTACATTAGGAGCAAGAAAAGTTCATGCCCTTCCTTACAGAAAGTTACAGTATTTTATAGTTCTTAATTTTCTCAAACATAAGTAATTGTTTCCATTGAAGTATAATTAAATAGAAAAGAAGTCATTTTAACCCTCAAAAATAGTGTCCAAAAATGTGCAAGGCAGAATCCATGCAAATGTTAAACAAGATTGTAAGGCAGACCGGCGAGAGCATGGATATTAAAGGCTCTAACTAATATGTCCCAATATTTTTATCCAACTTACCACAGTTTAATCATAAGCATTTAATCATAAATGTCTGGCTCGAGCCAAAGCTATTGTACCTTCTATGCCAAAGTACAATAGAATTATTAGCAGCCATATGCATGTATCAGCTGATTCATTCTTGAGCAAAGGTCAGATCTGTACCAGAAATTTTCTGGATCCTCCCTCCCACAATTCAGCATAAAGAAAATTTGTTAAGATAAACTTGAGCATGCTTACTTTTGAGATACTGCACTTCAGTTACAACTTCCCTTATCTTCACTTCCACTGAAAATGTTACCTACATTTCAGTAGCAGAAAGGTGATGGCATTTTGATAAAACCAGTTACTAACCCCTTTTTCCTCATGTGATGATACCTGCAGTACTATCAACCCATTCTTCAGAACTAAACAGATTAGTGGTGAATAAAATTACTGAAGCTATCAATTCCTGTAATATTTATAATTATTATTATGAGATCATAAAAGCTTTAGGAAGGCAAGAAGCAGTGCTAATATGCAAGGTCATGGGAAAGGAATATATATTAGAAGGACTATAGAAGAGACGGAACAAAAGAAAAATAAGCTATCAAATATTAAGTACTCCAGTTACAAAAACATAAAAATACGGCTTTCTGCCTCAAAATGCACAGAGTGATTTATTGGCATATGTAGCATATATTGGATGGGTGGAAGTATTGTTTATTGGGAATTCAACAAGAGAAAAGAAAATAGCCTGAACCACAAGGAAATGTGACCTTGAGCTTATTAATTTAGGTGCTTTGCTGATGGTCACCAACCAGCTAGGTAAACTCCCTCATCAAAACCAATTTGTTTCCAGGCAGCCAGGTCTTGCATTAAAAAGTCTCTGAAGAGTATGATACTCTAAGCAAGTGTTTCATAACTTGCGGGGGGGGGGGGGGGGGAGGGAGGAAGGGGTTGGAAGCATTATGCAAAATTAATTAGAAATGAACAGATGCTAGATTTAAATAAAATGGAATTTGTCTCATTACAAAAGAACAAACGCATGCACAAGAAGATGGTGTTACACTTGGCTTTGCTCATGTCATTTTTTTCTTTAAATTTCCCACCATTTCACTATTTGTGACACTACTCTACTGCTAGTAAACTTAGCGTAAAAGAACGTGTGTACCTACACAGCCTCTACATCTGCTCTGAACAGGTTTGGATCACATAATAATAAAAGCACCTACCTGCCCAAGACATTTATACCCAAGTATTCCTACCACATAGCTGACAGCAGCTTCCCAAAAGTGTGCAACAGACATGAAGACTTAGACCAGTAGCTCTCAACCTTTTTAGACTGAAAGCACCCCTTTCAAAAATGCCAGCTTATTATTTTTCTCTAGTCAAAACTATTCAAAGCGAACACAATTCTTTTTTTGCAACTCAAAAGGGGCACAACAAGATCAGAAGGTTCTTAATATTATGCACTCCTATTTGAATGGGTTTTCTTTGCGAACAAGATTTGCATACCTAACAGGGTTAGTATTGCACAGTGCCCCACAACACCCTTAAAGGGGTCTCAAGGTATGCCTCAGTGCCACAGCACCCTATTTGAGAATCACTGCCTTAGACTAAAAATATTATCTTTGCTTTGGGAAAAAAAAAAACAAGCTTTGTGCTTTATGCCAGACGACGAGCCCATCTTAATTGCCTGAAGGATGTGCAGGAATGCCAGTGACCTAAAACAAGTCACAAAAATATGGGCCTGGCAAGGCATTGCAGAGTCGCTGTTCTTTATTTGAGTACGTTTGTTCCACCATTGGTTTCTCCATCTGCAACTACCTAGTCCCACCGAGCAGCATAGAAACTGTTACTTCAGTAGGATTTTATACCATTGCAACCCACAGCATTTGGAGGGAACAAGTGCCCACTACAGCAGCTATTCAACAATTCTCCTTCCCAGAGATTCCCACCAGGCAGGACTACCCTTCTGCAACTTGCAGGACAAAACCATCCTTTTGGTTTCTTACTACACCCATTATTATTCCTTGCATATGCTCCAAAGTGCCTCAATACACAAGGCAGACAAGGTTACTTGGGTGAATTTGATATCTTTTATTAATCCAACCCAAATAGTTGGAGAATAGTTATTAAGCAAGCTTTCAAGTTCAAAAACCCTTTGTCAGGCTAAGGAAGTTTCAGCAGTTGGCATGTGCTCTTCCTGGATGGAATGAAAAGACACTAGCACATTTTCTGGGTACTTTAAATTCAGAATTATTCTGTGGGCATACGCTAGGCATTCGTTATACCCATCATTAGCATTCATTCTGAACATTTAAAACTGAACTTAAAAACCAAAAATTAAGAATCAAATGCCTGTTTGATATTATTTTTAATTTTAGCTGCCTTTTCCATAGAGGCATATCCACTGCTACTGCATGCAGATGAATTCTCAAAAATCTAAGTTAAAAGCGTCATCACAGGAAAAATGAAGGTGGTCTACTAGACGACATGGTTTAAGGCTCCTTCCACTCCAAAAGCTCCTTTTAAGAAAAAAAAATGAAAGGCTTCCTTGGTCAGTTTTTAATCTGTGGTCTGCTTTTTGAAATTATAATTCCGTTCGCTGACCTCAAAAATAAACCAAAGGTTTTCTAGGAGTGAAACGTGCACTTTCACAACACACTCAGAGTCTGCCACACGGACTATGTTCATGGACATATGCAGAACTAGGGGCAGGCTAAGGGTGGACCCAACCAGGGCCAATAGATTCATGTTTATGTAGACCCACTGATGAAATTAGAGGCAGGAAATTATTTTGAACGGGAGGCCACTTACTGAGCTTGGCAAGCTGTCAAGGGCTGTATGGGTAGCCCCACCCCTTAACAGGTGCCCCCAGTCACTGCCTTGTGACTGGAAGTTCCACCCCCTAACCTCTGACCTTTGCCACCAGAAGGTCCTTCCCTTGCTTCCAGATATACTCCTTTCAACAAGGGATTTTGACATCTCAGAACCAGAAAGATACCAAATTATATTCTAAAAAAAAAAAAACCAAAAAAAAAAAACCCCAAACATCAACAACATTCATTAATTTAAAAAAATATTTCTGTCCTGATTTATGTGCATTTGTGTAGTATACGGAAGGGATTGCACAATAGCTTAAAATTAAGTCTTACTATTGTATATTGTGAGGGACATGGGTATAGGTTTTTGGGGGGCTATTGGTGTGTGGGTATGTGGAGTGTGGGGGACGCTGCGAGTGTAGGGTGAGGGAACGTGTGTGTGTGTGGATATGTGGGGGGGTTTGAGGTTTGTGGGTGAAGAGGGGGGAGAAGGGTGGCTGGAGTGTTGTTTGCACGTATGCCAGTGCGAAGGGGGTATGGGTGCATGTGTATAGTGGGGTGTACATGTGGGACTAGCCCTACAACACACAAAACTCTCTCTGCCCCCTCACTCATTGCTCCCTCTGTCTCTCTCTTTCCCTCTCATTGCAGGGACACGTGCATATGCGCACACATGCATGCCACCCATTCCTGGCCCCGGGGTACCTGCATCAGCAGACTGCAGGAGCACGGGGACTGTGCAGCCAGGAGCCACATGATGTTGGAGCAGCTATTGGGCACCAAGGGAAGCAATGAAAATTGCAGCAGACATGTGCTTCTGGTTGGGAGGGGGCTGGGGGTTGGGCAGGGCTGGGCTGACCTTGCTGGCAAGTCCTGCCAGCTTCCCTTGGGTCCTATTGCCCATGACTCCCGTCATCTTTGACAGACAACCAGGAGCAGATAAATATAAATTTTCCAAATTTTTTAGGGGCCCCACAGGCTGGACAAAATAGGCTGGTGGGCCAGATCCAGCCCACGGGAAGAAGGGATACAGACTGCCCCAACCCAGTCCTGTAGAGGGAAGAGGGTGCAGTCCAGTACCCATTTCGCCATGTAGGGGGGGAGGGTCATGTCCTGGCTTGAGATTTTGGCTATGGGGAGAGGTGGCAGTACTGCCACTACTTCTCCCACTGCCAAATTTCCTGACCCATGGGGAGCCCTGTGGACTGGATTTGGCCCATGGGCCAGAGGTTGATCACTCCTGCTCTCAGGGAAACATTCTTCCATTGTACTAAGCAAGATCAGTTTGAGTTTGATGCATAATAATACACTTTTCCCTCAGCACAAATTTCTTCTCCAGCAATCCTGATATAAGTAGCATATGTTTTTGAGGGCATTACCACTGTAATGGAAGGTGACATCAGTGTAAGCATTAAAACCCTCACTTGTGGGACTGAACTGGAAAGGAAGACTGCTCCCACGCAGCCAAACACACAACACTGGCAATTAAAAATAGTCAAGTTAATAAAAGATATGAAAAAATATTTTTATTTAAACAATATGAAGGACTTACCCACCATCTAAACCTACTTAAGCATAGAAGTAAACAAAATCTAGTGCATTCTTTTAAATAACTACCAGTGTACTACAAGAAGGTATACTATATGAGCAATTCCAAAACATACGAATTTAAAGATGAAACTTTCAAAACTTGAACTAGTCCATTTTTCTATGTACCTTTTAAAAGTAGGCTAGTAATCCCTTTCACTCTACAAATACATGCCTATCTTCTGTACCTCAATTGAATCAAACTTATCAGTATCATCTATTGTTCCTGTTTCCAGCAGACTATTTAAGAAAATGTAATTGATTACCTTGGTTTACTTTAAGTGTTACCATGCTCCATTTAGCAGCATGCAAGACTCCACACATTCTTACAATTCCAAAATTCCCAAAATGAGAGATGGTCAATCAAAGTAATACATTCCTCAAGTAGAGCAAAGTTAAATAATTTCAGTTAAAAAAAAGTTCTGCATATTTTCCATGAGCAGAACTAAAATAAAAAAAGAACAAAACAGTTTCCTGGTGATAGACTCTGGTGCCTCCAGCATTTCAGCATGTGCTTAAAGCTAAGCATAAGAGTAATTACACGTCAACTGGACAATACACCCTATTTACTCAAATCCAAGACAAGCTCCCCACCCCCCACATCCCCATTCAACACAGGAAGAAAAGTCTCATCTTGGATTGGATCCGAGTACCTGCCAGGGCAGGCCCAGCATTCAGGTGGATGGGAGGGAAAACATAGGGAAGTTCACCTAGGAGCAGAGAAGCTGTTGTAGTTCTGTATCTGGGTCCAGAGCTGGAGGTGAGGCTGCTGCCTGGCCCACTGCCAGATCTACCATGTGTCCCACACCCTGGCCAGAGTCAGAGCTGCTGAATACAGCAAGTGGTAGGTAGACAAAAAATGACAAAGGGTAGGGAAACAAATGGCTGAGAGACAGGCAACAGGGCAGCTGCCTACCCCTTGCTACCACTTAAGAGGAAGACAAGTTTAAGATGACCCTTCAATACTTACACTCCATAGATGAAAAAAGCATAACAACTTTATAATTGTACATGTGTAGTATCTAATGGTGGGGGAGGACATCCTAAATTTCAAGTAGTCTTAGATTCAGATAAATGCAGTATAACTTTTAAGTGTCTCAAAACTGGAACCACAGTGCTTTAAAAGGAAACAAATGGTGTTCAGCATTAAAATAACGACTTGCATTTCATCATAGGAGGTGGATTACACACTTCACAGCATAGGAAAACAAATACTGTGTCCCAAGGACCTTTTAGTACAAGCACCTGATTTTGCAAAGGGCATCAGCCATGTAGTTTCACACAAACTTCAGGGGTGTGTTCCCATGAGTGCACACATGTGGTTTGCAATGCCATAAGCTACACACAGCATACGTGCAAGTATTCACTGTGCTTTTTTTTTTTTTTTTTGGGGGGGGGGGTGACACCAGGAGATCCACACTAGTCTCAACTTAAGTCCCAGTGGACATGCATCCATATCCCAAAATTGCAACCACTATCCATATCAAAAATGCCAAGGACTGAACAGAAGGCTAGGAAGAAGCAGAGCCTTGAATAGGGAGATGTCTGGAAATAAAGACTCTTTTCTCACCAGCTAATTGTGGGAGGTAGTGTTCAAATGTTATCTGATGCCCACTAGCCAAAGGCAAAGGTACAAACTAAGCAGAAAGCCAACAGCAAGAGGACAAAGCTTTAGTTTCTTACCTGGGCATAGTCACTACTACAGTGCCCCCACAACCCCACCTGATTTTTGGTATCTGTCTCAGAAGAGTAGTTTTATTCCTCTAGGTACTATACCTGAGGAAAAGGGGGGAAAAGAGAACAGAAAACGCAGAAGACAGGTAAGTATGCAGAGAACAGAAAAATAAGAGAAAGTAGAGGGGACGCCAACACTGAAAATTATTACAGGGGTGGGGAGATATACTCACTGCCAATAAATAATGAAGTATAGTCAAAAAGGGAAAGACAAATTAAAAAAAAAACCAGCAGTAATGTGTTGAGTTAAAGCTTGGAACTCAACAGAAGATTTAGGAGATGAACCCCAAATCTCTAAACTCTCTACAATGCAGTTCCCAATTAATTTTGGACATCTATGTCCTGCAGTAATATAAATATTTAATTCTAAAAAAAAAAAAAAAAA
>JAGPOW010002149.1:6953041-7128667 GCA_030014935.1 Caiman crocodilus | reverse complement strand
AAAAAAAAAAAAAAAAATCATCAAGCTGATCATCAGTGCTATAATTATGATGTATTTGCAAACAGTAAAATCTTTTTCCTTTTATACAGCAGGAGGCACATGGTTTCAAGATCCAGCATAAGCACACAACACAGCAGGTAATTTTCACCTTAGCAAGTAAACTTAGTCCTCAAAAAAATTTCTCCAGACATGGCTTAGATTATGAAAATGTATTAGATCTTTGTGAAAAAGCAGGATTTACACAAATAGGAATCTTAAAGGATCACAATATAGACACTATCCTCTTACATCTAGAGCTTGCCAGACGGCATTACCACAAAATTTCCAGTATGGTTTTAAACATCTCCTTCCCACATTCAAGGCTTTAAAAAGTTGCCCAATTCTTCAGACTTTTCTATCATTTTTTATAACAAAAGTAGAAGATTCCCTACAGAAAACGCTATCAAATTGAATTTAGAAGAAGCTGAGAGTAAATATGATACAGAAATCACAAGAGCTGTTAGGAATGATTAAAATAGAAATACCTAACAATCCACAATTTAGTCTCCATGAAAAAATGTTTTCATGAGTCTTTTGTCAGCAGTAAACAAAGTTGCTTTCGTAACAGGAATACAGCATCTCCCTGGTGTGCTGGAAATCCAAATAACATGACTACATACGTTTACACATGAGAAGCAAAATGAAAACAGCCAGTGAGTGGAAAGTGAAATGGACCTGTCTAACTAACTATACAGAAGAAGTAAAATAGCAGAGGGCCTGCCTTTCTGTCAAGAGCACCACAAATCAGGTCTGCACCCACCCCTAATGTCACTCCAACCTCCTCTCCTGTGCAATCTGCTGATCCATTTGCTCCCTTCCCAATCTACTGCTCCACTTTCTGCCTGATTTGCTGCTCTGCTTTGTTTCTTGCCCTGTCACTGTGCTGCCTGTCCCCTTGTTGGTCTGCCACATGCCACACAGGCAGCCTGTGACACTTGTGGCATGCATGCCACTGTCTAGCCACCCCTTGAGTAAAACATAAAGGGCCAGATTCTATTTCACCTCTTGGGCATATAAGTGGTCTTAGGCACATATGTACAATTTAGTTCCTGCTCAAGTCCCTGAGAATCCACTCTTAAAGGGTTGTCAACTGGGGGTACCTGGGAAGGCTATAGGGGGTATGCGCGGGCAGACAGGGTTGAAGCACTGCTACCCACCACCCTGTGCCACCACCTCCCAGGAGCAGGGCCGGGGCAGGGCAAGGGCAGCAGCACCCCTCTGCAGGCCACACAGGCACCAACCGGCCGATCAGATGCAGGGAGGAAGCTTGCACGCAGCAGCTGCTGCCGCCACCAGCCCATGCTGCTGCCACTCTGCATCTGGCTGCACCCTCCCCAGCATCCAGCCGCCGGGGGTACACTAACGAAAAAAGGTGAAAACCCCTGCACAAATGCATCAGCTTTTGTAACAACCACATTACCTTTAAGATTGAGTCACAAAAAAAAATCTACAAAGAAGAGGATGCACCCACCTTTTGCATTAAGTGTTTTTCAAGGACTCGGGAAGAGTGGAACAGAATCACACTTTGACATGTAAGTGGACTTGGCTGTTTAAGAGGTGGAATGAAATCTGGCCCAAAATATATTCAGAAACATTTAAAATCTATTTTTCACCATTTATGTTAATTCAGTTGTATAGGTAAATACATGCAAGACAAAAAAGTCCGGCTGCTTGAGAACAGTTCTCTCGTTCAATAGAAGACTGCATAACATTTTTAGTAAACGAAGCCTTCCAATTCAAGAATCCTATGGAGTGTTTGTAACTTGTAATGACACAGGCTGCTATACTTGCCATTGACTGGATCTTCATAGACAATTCTTCTATAAAAGCAGGCAGAAGAACTGCAAATCTACAGGAACCACAACATACCAACACAATTGGAAGCTTACATTTAGCTGGACATGTCTCAAACCAAAACAAACTGATCCATAGGGTTGAAGTGGTTTAGTTTTCCTGCTAAGTTCCTATTTTTTGGAAGTGTCATATCTGTGCTACTAATAGCTTAGGCTACTGACTACTAAGCTCAGTGCTAGATAAAATGCCTCATGCACAAGCATGTTTATATTTTGTACATAGGAATAATCCTTGCCGCATGGAATGAGCAAGTTTCAATCAAAACCCCTTTGAACTAGCAGGGATAGATACAAATACGGCTCATTCTTATGATACAGGTAAAATGTTTCTAGTCCTTATAATTAACAAGATTTCAGATGTCAAAAATATGATGCTTAACTACCATCTTTCTTTCCCCTTATATTGCTACATGCACTTCCAAATACTGCAAAGCATTATATTAAAAAGTGGTTCTTGATATATTAGCTACCAGTCATAAAATCAAAGAAGAAACAGTAGGAACCAGTAATACAATAGTGACCTATTTTGTAGCATGTGGTTTACTTCACTTACTGAGCTGTTGCTGCTCCCCTTGAAAGTGGAATGAGGCATAATTTCTGACATCAGAAACAGCAATGGGCTAAAAGGGTTTCTGAGCACATGCTCAAAATATTGTACAGGAACCAAAAGAAAAAAAAATTATATAACTTTGATGTCTAGACTCTAGCAAGTTAATATTGACTGCTAAGATCCTTAAACCATTGAGAAATGTTATAGCATAACTCTGGATTAATTTGCCAGAGTCTAGACATCAAAGTTAAACTTTCAAAAGCGTAAAGTCTGTGCAAAAACAATTCTCTTAAGAGTTTACAGCAAAATGACTTAACATTTTGAATCTATACTCAAATAATTAAAGGGGCCTGCTTACTGACTTCTGTCACTGAATATTAAGGTGTGTAGGTCAGTAAAACTTAGATTCTCTAATGCATAAAAAGTAACTACCGTACATTTGATTCAAAAACACTAAAAGTTGGGACCATTCAACTATAAATCCTTGGATTACTTTAACTGGATTTAAAGGCAAAGAGTACTCAGAAAATGTATATGCTAATTTTAAGGCAGTGTCTCCTAACTTTTATTAAAATCCAGGACTTTGTAACCTGGAGCATAAATAAATTACTATAAACATTAAGTGAGCTGTTGGTGATCTTTGAACAGCTAACACCTTTGCTCAACAGGCAATGGTCCCCATCTACTGAGAGCTTCAGAGGGCCTGCTGTAAGGCACCTAATAAAGAGCACATAATAGGAGTATTCCCACTGCAACATGTCTTCCCATAATATTTGGAAAAAAGTCTAAAACTTTGATTAATTACAACTATGCCAACCAATTTAATCAATCATTTAAGCAGGACAAAGAGGGAAGAAGTAATGTTGGGCTATCTGTTTTATTTTCTCAGGCCTGTTGGAAGTAAAAAGCCTCTTTTTATTTTAGGCCCCTTGGACAAGAACATCTCAGTGGCAATTTCCACAATTTAAAATCTGCTGCAAAAATTAAATCTTTTTTCCAGGCTCTTGAAACATACAGCTGTCTGATTTGAGAAGTTCTCTTCTTTTATTTACCAAGTATGAGTAGTACCCCAACATCATGCTGTTACAAAACTCAGTATGCAAAATGTAATGCTTATGTTGATGCTCCTTTTTTAATGCAGCAAAAGACTACAGTAAATACAGCATTGTAATACTCTACATAAAATTTGACGTGTCACAGAGTACCCAACAATTTTAAAAGCTTTACACAGGAAAGAGAAAAAGGAGACGTTTTATCTTGATCTTAGCAATATTGCTCATTCAATAATGAGCAAAACATAAGTTATAGCATTCGTTTACAATGTTGAAAAAGACTTAACAATACATTATAGGGTTTCGCAATGCTCAGACAGAAGGAACATTGCACTGAAGCTAATATTTGCTCATAACTGGCCAATGTTCTCATCTGTCCTTAGATTTTCACTTAAGAAACCTAACAATATATCTAACCATTAACTGTCTCAGAAAACCATGCTCTTACACATTCAGACTGTAAAATAACCTATACTAAAACAGCTACATTTTTTCCCTGGTTAAAAAAAAAGCATCTGAGAAATATATCCAACGTTGCCAACAGAAACCCAAATGAGAAACGCAAGTTGTCCCAAGAATGTGTGGACTATTACTACTGGGCATTTAAATTAAGTCTCCAAAGCAGCTAACTTGTAATTTTAAAGTGAACTATAAATTCTTCTGTCAGAAAAGTCAGCTTCTAATCTGTTTGAACTTCCCACAAAACACAAGATCCTCTCACAATAAATACCTGTTGTCAAGTTCCATACATTTTCAGATAAAATTCAACTCTACTTATAGACAAAGTGATTTCAATAGCATACTCAATTATAGAAATGTATTTCCTTAAAACAGCAGGCATGCAAGCAAACAAACAAAAGCGAAGCAGCTATAAATCTGATCATCAATAAATAAGAAAACAGGAGGGAGAAAAAGGCAAGGAACATAACAGAGAAAGTTTAGAAGCAGAAAAATAAGCAAACTGACTTTCACAGGCAGATAAAAGTATAGAAGCATTTTAAAGCAGCTACATAAGAGGAAGATGTATTTTTTTCCTACAGATGGGAAGGTAATAACTGCTACCATCTTTTGAAATTAAGATTACCTAGAATATGATTAGAAGGGAACAAAAACAATAGCTAAAAGGTTAACAGTTATCCTTCTGATGCAAGAAAATAGTGTGAAACACATTAGCTATCACTTTCACGTCACCAATGTAGGTATGGTCATTTATGACATCATCCTGGTAGCTTTGCAAAATTCATACCACTCAGTCTCTCAGAATGAGGGGGGAAAAAAAAACTGAGAACAACTTCTGGAGTGTGAACAAGGGTTGGTGCTTGACCTGGTAAAATATTCACAATTATTTGTTAAGGCTGCATTATGAGCTTTCAGAGCTGAATATTTTAAGTATTTTTTCTGTTCTCAAAGTTGTAGGTAATGACAATATCCTTCTCACTGTAATAAAAGCAAAGCAATAAATAGCCTGATCATCATCTGGCTGGTAAGTCTGCTGGTGGGGGAACGGCAGATCAAGGCCCCTACAGTGAGGGAGGGAGTGGGGCTGGAGCTGTCTGGCGGGGTGTGAGCACCCCTAGAAGAGGCAGGGGGGTATGTGCCCCCACAAATCCATGTACAGGGTTGGGGTGGGCCCACAGCCCCCCCTCCCAGTGCCTGCCACCCACCCCAAGCACAGGCCCTGCTGGGAAAAGCCCAGCACCGCCCCCAGCTCCAGCACACAGTGGCAGCCAGCTCTTGCTCTGTGCAGAGATCTGGGGGGCACATGCCTCTGCCAGGGGTGCACGCAGTGATGGAAACTCCCTCTCCCATGCCCCTCAGCTGAGCGGCTTGTGGCCCATCTGTTGTCCTGCCCCATCAACACTCCCTCCCTCCCTCCCTCACTGCAGCAGCCTCAATCTGCCCCTCCCCCTTCCCAGACTTACCACCCAGATGCTGTTCTACAAGCTGCCAGACTGGATGCATGCATGCTGTGGCTCTGTACATACATGCAGCATTTATCAGAGACATTACTGGCCAAATCACCCCAAAAAAGCCAACTGCCATTAATGTCAATTTCTCTTTTATCAGTGCCCATGCGATATGGACTGATGTCTCGGTGCACTACTACAAATTTTATTATTTAGGAGTGTTGGCTGATAGCCCTATAGACTTTAGAAAGAAAGGTAAACGTTGTTCAGTGGAGTGTACTGAATGCAGCTGACAAGGTATCTTGAACATGGCTAAAAATTGCTAGCACTAATGATAGGGCTCCAAAGAAAAAGCAGTTTAGCTTTCCAGAATTCAAATAATCTTTATCATGCATTAAACTATACTTCCTCTCCAAACAAAGAATGCCTAGTAATTGTGAAGAACTGCAGGCTGAAAATTTAGTTAATCAAATATAACAAACTATTTTTGCAAAGAATTTTATGACAAAAATATCAAACTAGTGCGTGTTGCTTTTGCAAGATTCAGTTAAGTCAGACATGGTTTCTTTTATCACTCCCCCTGCCAACCTTTTGTCCTCAACTCATAGCTTTCTCTCGCTAAAATTACCGGAATCATTTGTGAAAACTTCATTCTGTGGATTATCCCACTCTTATCACTTGTTAGTTACAGGACTATCTGACATGTCTCCTCTCTCTTGCACGAGTGTACTTCCAACAGTTCCTAGGTCTCACGTCTTCATATACCCTGGGTGCAATTCCCCCACTCCCACACACAGTACTTTTACCTACCAAAGCTTCATCTACATACCATTCCTACCTCACAGGTCAAATTAAATCATAGCTGTGGAAGAAAGTGTTTAGCAAAAGAATGATTTGAAACCAATCCATGTTTATGTCTATTTTACCAAAGGGATTACAAGTCCTAACAGTAACCAAGGCCTAACTTCCTCTGACACACCTAGCGGGTATTTCTAACTCAGCATAGTTTCTCTGAGCACCAAGCTAGGAACTTTTAACCATTCCTTTTTAAACCTACCACAGTTCTTTTGATCTCCTGATTTCTCTCTCTTCTGCCTCACCTGACATCAACTCTTAACAACTCTCATGTGTTTACTGATCTATGTATCTTATCTTAACTTCGTCAGGCCGGCCATGTCATCCAGATGTCTGCTCAAGCAAGTTATATTCTTCCAGCTCGGCCAAGGCGCACACTCAAGTGGAGGGCAGAGAAACTGCTTCGGAGATGTCCTCAAGGACAACTTAAAAAAAAAAAAAAAAAAAAATCAACATTGATGTCAATTTGTGGGAGACTTGTCACCCAAGATCGCCCCAAATGGAGGAAGAGTCTGCTGCAGGAATCTCAGTACTTTGAAACCTCATGGCAACAACAGGAGATGAAAAAGTAGGAACGGCAGAAAGAGCATGTTGCAGCCCAGTCAAGAATCCAATGCCAGCCACTCCACAAAGAAACACATATTCAAGCTGCAGTAGCATCTATCAATCCCAGATAGGCCTCATCAGCCATCTTTGGACACACAGAGATGAGACAATCATGGAAGATGCTCATTCTCAACTGTAAGGGATTACCAAGAAAGTATCTTCTATTAATTCTTTTTCCTCCTTGCTTACCTTTTATTAAATTGATATTGAAACAGTAAACCCAATAACTAAATCCCAAATACCAAGTCAACATATAATATTCATAAAATACAGCAACTTCAGATACACGGCACCTACAAGAATCACACAAACTGGCTTTCTGCCTAGCATCTGAAATTAGCGGGACATAATTTAGAATGATTAGTTTGTAGTCTCACCACCAAGGATACTTATACTTCTAAAAAGTCCCAGAAATTTTACTGTGGCTTATATACAAGAAAAAAATGATAATGGAGGCATCTAATTACCATATATATATATATATACACACCATACCATACATGCTACTATATGCATGGGGGGGGAAAAAAAAAAGAACACAGTACACACAGCAAGTAAGAATTATGCAGTTCTCAAACTGCCGTTACAACGTGGTTATCTTTTTGCTAGACACCTAGGACTTGTCTGTCTGGAAAATAAGAACAAAGAAAAAGCCAAACAGTGTCCTCTCCATTTAACATATTACCACTTCCAGCTGAAGTCTTCACCTTGAATAAAAGTTTTTCTTAACTAAAACCATACCAAACTAGTTTCAATATTGTAATTCAAACAATTACATATACAATATTTACTAAAAAGTGTGGATACCCTCAAGGTAGAATTCCATTTCCCTTTGCACATCTAAGTAGCAGATCTTTAACAACTTAAATAACATAAATGTCACTTACAGGGAGCAATTCTAGTTCCATGGCAGTCTGGACACCAAAGTGTGTGCATGTAGACTGAGCACAGTAGACCATGTGCTGTCCAGGCACATATGTAGCTACATATGTGCATCCCTTGTGAATACATATCAGTATCTAAGACCTGAAGATACAGACAGTCAGAAATGCAGGATTAGTGGGTGTTTTAACCCCAATAATTCAGGGGTTAGGGCTCTCCCTCTGAACCCAAGGACCCAAGTTCTAGACCCATCCTTTCCCAGTGGGTTTGAATTTGTAATACCGACTTGCCACCACAATGCTTTAACCACTATGCCAGGGGCCAGATGTTAGGCAGATCCTTCTCTGGTATTCCTCTTGAAGCTGGCCCTCTGGCAACCAGGAGAAGTTATATGAAGCTGGCAAAAGGACAGCAAGTCACAGGCTGCGTGGCTCAGTGGGTGGTTGCTACCTTAAAAGGGAATGGGCCATGGATTCTGGCCTTCACCCTTGCTCCCAAAAGAACAGAAATCCCTCCACTTCTATGCCATCTATTAATTTTACCCAATGCCTATTAAATGCAAGAGGCACTGGCTCAGCCTCAAAAGGAACACCAGAGACCAGTCTAGATAATGCCTGACCTGTGGTATGATAACTAGTGCACTGCTAATAAATCAGACACATTCAGATAGGCAGGGGGAGGGGAGAGTGCTAGAAGCTGGATCTCTGGCTTCTTGGGTGAGTGCCCACATGACTCAGCTACTGGGACTAAAACATGGGAGGGGCCCCCTTCCCCATCATGATATTTTTCCCCTGGAATTCACATATGTAAGTAGCAACATACATGCACAGTCTACAGCAGGGGTGGGCAATTATTTCAGGCAGAAGGCTGCTTACCCAGTTTTGGCAAGCTGTCAAGGGCTTAACAGGTATCACACCTCCTGAATGCCATCTTACAAGAAATAATGGCCATAAGTTAGCAGAGAGCAGATTTAGACTAGACATCAGGAAGAACTTCTCCACAGTTAGAGAGGCCAAAGTCTGGAATGGGCTCCTGAGGGAGGTGGTGCTCTCCCTTACCCTTGGGATCTTCAAGAGGAGGTTAGATAGGCATCTAGCTGGGGTCATCTGAACCCAGCACTCTTTCCTGCCCATGCAGGGGGTCGACTTGATGATCTACTGAGGTCCCTTCCGACCCGAACATCTATGAATCTATGATCACCATCTTGTAACTAGAAGTCCCAACCCCTAACTTTTGTCATCAGAAGTCCCTCCCCTTGCCCCCAAAAGTGCTCCTTTCAGCAAAGGGTTTTGCCATCTCGGAACCAGAAAAAGACCAAATTATATTCTAAAAAGCAAACATCTAAAACATTCATTAATTTAATTAAAAAATATATTTTTGTCCTGGTTTACATGTTTGTGTAGTACACCTATAAAAGCGATTGTCTATAATAGCTTAAAATGAAATCTTACGCTTGTATATTGTGGGGGGTATAGGTTTGTGGGGGGCTGTGGGTATGTGGAGTGTGGGGGAGGGCATGGGTGTGGCTGTGGGGTGTGGATAGATGTGGGGGGGTGAGTGAACATGTGGGGTGTAAGTGGGTATGGGGTTTGTGGGGGAGGCTGGCTGGGGTATGAGAGGGGGTGTGGGAGTCCACATATATGGCAGTGCAAGAGGGGGCATGTGTATGGTGGGGTGTGTGTGGGACTCACCCTACATACATACACACACACACACACACACACACACACACACACACACACACACACACACACACACACACAGCCCCTCCCTACGCACACCCCTACATGTTCCAGCACAGACCCGTGCTCCCTGGTCTGGAGATGCAGCCCTATGGTGCTAGAGCAGGACAGGGACAGGAAGCCAAGGAAATGGCTTGGGGGTGGGGCTGGGCTGTTGCATCCTGCTGAGGCTCACCCTGGGTCCTACTGCACCTGGCTACTGTCATCTTTGACAGGCAGCCAGGATCAGATAAATATTTTCTAATTTTTTTTAGTGGCCCTGCCCCACAGGCCAGACAGAATAGGCTGGCAGGCCACATCTAGCCTGCGGGTCATATTTTGCTCACCCCTGATCTACAGGTACAGGCTAACGTATTCAGCCCACAAAGCAGGAGCCAAACATTGCCTGGAAGTTGGCTAGAAAACTGCCACTTAGATGTGCAAAGGGAAATAGAATTCAAGCTCCGGTGTTACTAAGCTTACAATGTGAGATAATGAACACACACACACACACACACACACACACACACACACACACACACTATGAAGGCTAGGTTTGTTACCCCACTTGGTTTTTAACTTTTAGCGAAGTATTTTGATCCCCGGAACCTCCAAAGGTCTGGTTTTATTCTATGACTACTTCATCTTCCAAGTCTTCTGTGAAACCACAATAAGGCTTCTGTTTTGTTGTTTTTTTTAAACAACAAAACAAAACAACACTCCTGTTTAAAAAAAAGCAGCAATATTGAGCTTTTAAGCTTTTATATCTGTTTTTCCTTGTCTACTTCTCTGCTCCCACAAGAAGCCTTTATAGCAATTCATATCGATTACTTTGGCATCCAATGGTCAAGACCCAGTTAACAATGAGCTCAAAGCTTTTAATATTGTGCTAAATTACCACATGGGTCTAATACCTACAAATTTTGCATGCAATTTATTCTTTTCCTTTTATGGTTCTTTAAAAAGAGTAAAAAAAATCAGATTTCAACCAAGAAACCTTAAAACTAAAAACACCAACCACTCTGGAGATTTGGTAAATTGCAATCCTATAGCAAATTGGCCCTTATTGTTTCTGAGGAAAAAAAAAACAACAACGGATAATTTTGTCAATTTTGCATCCATCAGTTCAGGGGGAAAAAAACCCCACGTTTTTATAAACTGGATAAATGTTAATTGTTAGCTTACACTTATGGTTGTAGTCAGAAAACCTTCCCTCTTAGTTACTTAGGATTCGGTAGAAGTCTTAACTAGCATAAGTTAGTCACTTGTAGGGTTATTTATGCTTTCTTCACCACAACTAACAACATTATATTGTGGAAACACCAGCGTTATTGTAGCATTAGAGAAGATAGTCCTAAGAAGATTTGCCTAATAGTAATTCAACCATATGACTACATGATCTCTCATTTCCATTTGTCAGAATCAAGCTAGTGCTAAATGGGAGTCTCAAAACAATACAGTATGCCATATGGCTAAAACTGGATATTAAAATTGAGAATATCAATTACCAATCCACTAATGCAAAGAGCCAAAATCCATGGACAGTAAGAATTTAATCCAATTCAGAGACTGAAACATAAGCCAAGCCCTGAGTACAGGAGGCAAAACCTAGGGTCATTTTAACAGAAAGCAACAAATTCCAAATTTCAATGACAGTAAGTTCTTCAGCTAGTAAATACAATATCATCTTAACACATCTAATTCACAGCATAAACACTGCTGGGAGTCAACATAGCAAGAAAAGGCAGCCTTCAGCCGTATGCAAAAGGGATCTTACTTTGTTAAGGAAGTATTTTTGAACTCCAACTTTTCTAAAGGAACACAAATAGACACAGGGAGTAAAATAATAAGAAAAAGGAAAGTTACATTTATAATTTCTCTCTCCAGACTGACTTTATATTTACTGGCATCTAATTTCACACTGCAGTTGAGAAATCATAACTCAAAGAATAACTGCTAAGGAGTTAGTTGCATCCTACATGACCTAACTTAAGCCTCCAAAACACCAGGAAGTTATTACATCCAACATCCAGTAATACCTTTCTTAGCTTTAAGGAGGGTGCCCTAAACACACAAAATATATATTTGCAGTCAATTATTCCAAAGCAGTCCTATCTGCATGCTAGATACAGAACAGAAGCCAGACCTACTATTCATATTCTAGGGGTATCTGCCCCTCCCTTCTAAATAGAAAATCGTTTAATTATTTCAATTGTTAAAGTTAGATAGCTGTATTGTATATTCACAATCAGATGGGATGATGAATACTGCCATAGAGAAAATTCTATACAAATCCAAATGGAAAGATGCTTGCTAGGGGGTTTTATCCCCCTACCCCAATTGTGAATTCTTGTTAACTTTTGCACTAGATCTTCAATTATTATTCCTCAAAGTGGGAAAAAGGTCCTAATGCACTGCTCCACCAGGACTGACATTGTGTTTCTAACCTCAGGTACCAACTAAATTTTCATGATAGGATGCTTGCTACAAACTAACCTAGCAACTGGAAGGACTACTAAGCAGAGATAAATTTATACTGCCTTAGTCACTCAATGTAGGAGAGTGCAATGTTTTGCCCCCCCCAATTATTTCTTTTTTTAGCTTAAAAACATATCTGAAGTACTAGTATTAGTTTCAAATTCAGTGGAACACAACAAACAAATTAAACTGAAATTTTACGCTGACAGATTTTTTAAAAGTTCTCTATGAGTTATTGAGCTAATTAGAGACTTGTTAATTTCTCTAATACACATCTGCATTTTGGGATTTATACACTTCCTGTAAAAATTAAAGAGGGGGGAAAAAACTTTAATCATAAAAAGGTTCCTATAGCCTTAGGAAAATTAAGCTATAAAAGCATCTGGCAAGTGATGGATTATACAAAAATAAATCCACACAGCAATACCAGAATTCATTAATACCATTATTAAGGAGAGAGAAAATTTTAATTCAGAAAGCATCAAAAAAGCAGCCAAATATTTTGTGTAGTTTGACATGTATTTTAGAACTGTTAAGAGTCATTTGAACATGCTTGAGGATAAGTAAATCTGCTTTTGTCAAGTATCAGCTGAATTGTTTATTTTAAATCAAGTGTCTAAACTGGGGGGGGGGGGGTGGAAACATAAGCTTTCTATAATTAATAAACCAGGAAACCTAATAGGCTTTGATTAAGAAATGTATACTTAAAGGTACTACAAAACCACTTTTTAAAAGATTTTATAAATGTACGATGTCATTTTTAAAATAGGGCAAGGAATACAGAAAAGGGTTTTAATATGCAAATAGCCTTTTTCATTTCTTCTCCCCTGCATCTAATGTAAAAGAATAATTATGCAAACTGACAATTTCAGGTCAAATGCAGTTTTAAAAGGTTCCACAAATCGTTGGAGGGCTCTGAAGCAGAAGGGCGCTTCCTTTCTATGATAAGAAAAAAAGAAGATATGACTGTCTACATGGAGGTCTAATTATTACTAGGATGGTAGGAAACATGCAATTCTACAGAGCCTTTTATACAGGTTTTCTCCATACAGATCTCAATTCTGGATTATAGAAAAATAGGTGTTCATTAAAATTTGTTGCTGAAATAAGCTAGAATTTTTTTTTTCCAAATGCCATTATGAACAGACATTAGGCATCATGTTACTGCTTTAACCAGTCACAGCCTATGTGAAAATTTCAATAAAACTATTTACTCCTCCCACCTAGTCTCCTGTACTGGGGGGAAATGCTACAAAAAAAATTAAAAATAAGCAATACCTATATATTTGTTTTATTGCACACCCCCCACCTCCCAAGCTTTCCTCCTACTGCAAAAAAGGAGAAAGGAAACAAACAAACAAAAAAAAGAGAGAAATCTAAAATGCAACTAAGGGATAGTGTCTAGTTTGGCAAAGCTGTGGTGAGGAGGAGTTGAAAATGAGAGAGCTGCCTTGCTGCAAACGCCATCTTGTTGCAGTTATTGGGCCCAGGCACAGAAGGATCCATTCATTCACAGCAAAAAGAAAATCAAACACACACCCTTGGTAATCTGCAGCCACCAAAACAACTGCACTATTATCGCCCTTTCTCTCCCCCTAAAACACGCTGAATCGGAAGAGATTGATGTACAGCACTTATAAAGAGTTTACCTCTCTGGGTAGGAGCTTATTTTTTTCAGTTGCATTTCCCACGGAGAAACCGACCGCATTTTGTCTTGTCACATCCCCGTGTTCAGCAGACAAGCCTCAAAATGTGGGATACCCCACCCTTACAGTTTGGTAATTTCTGCACATAACGGTATCTCATTTTAATGCCAGTCTCCGAACACCTCCCTTTGGAGGTCAGCCTGCTGCTTCAGAAACCATTTTAATGATATAGCTTCGCTTTTCCCCCCCCATTCCCCTGCTTTTTTCTTTTTTTAATTCGAGCCGGTTTCCCCCAGCCGGTAGGCAATGCCTCCTAACGTGGCTGCCGGCATTCTCCCGAGGATGCTTTATTTAAAACCAGCCCAGAGCTGGACTTGGTTGGAGAACTGTGAAAAATCGCACGCGTTAAAATTTCAGCCGATCCTCACACATGATAAATCGACACCGTAGAATAACCTCTACATCATCCTGATTTTCTCCTGGACAAGATTTCTCTTCCCCCCCCCCCCACTCCCCTTTTCAACTGATTCCTGCCTCTCCTCTCCTCTGCCTGCGCGTGCCTTACGCCCATTTTCAGGTTTTGAGAGGCAGTTTTGCAATGATAAAAGCAGATTAATAATCTAAGGAGCCCCTTGAATGAGGGGCAAAGGGGGCGGGGGTGCTGAAAACAGTACGGGAGCAAGCGAGGCTTGAAAAACCACAGCTATTTTTCACAAGATTTCAATAGCGAGCGGCTCCCTTGTTCTGCCGGGGCGCGCACACATCCTCCATGATGGGAAACGCTCCGGGTTCAGGCTCGCACAAACATGCAGCACAAGGCCAGCTCCAGATGTGCACCCCCCAACCCCACCCCTTGCAGGCGGCGGATCCCCCGCAAGCCCCAGATGTTGCCGGGGTTTCCTGCCCCGCCCGGCCCGGCCCGGCCCGGCACTCACCTCAGCTCCCCTCGGCCGCGCCAAGCCGCCGGCGCCCCGACACCAGACACGGCAGGGCCCCTCCCTGCCTGCCTCGCTTCCCGCCTCGGGCCAGGCCGGGCAGGGTGCTGCGGGGGGGGGATGGGAGCCCCGGCTGTGAAGGGGGAAGGAGGAGAATGAGGAGGAGGAAGGGCGGTACCTGCTCCCTGGGGCCGCGGTGCCCGCTCCGGCTGAGGGGGGAGGAGGAGGAGAAGGGCCCGCCTGGCGCGAGGGGTCCCCGGGCGTCGGCTCCGAATCAGTCCCGCTCAGCTCCCCGCAGCCATCGGGAGCCGGAGCCTGGGCGCGGTCCCGCCTCCGCCCCCCGCCCGTGACGGCCCGGCCGGGAAACCCCGCTCGGCCCGCTCCGCCCCGCCCCGCCCCCCCGGAAGGGGAAGGGGAAGGGAAGGGAAGGGGCCGCGCCTTTGTTCCGCAGCGCCGGGCCCGGGTGCGGGCGCGGGGCAGAGGTGCCCTTGAGGGAATGGCTCGAGGCCTGGGAGCCCCTTGCTCGGGCCCTACCCTGCCCTGCCCCACAGCACGCAGAGAGCCGGAGCTGGGGGCAGCACCGCGCTGCCGGCGGGAAGGTGCCGCCAGGCCGCGGCAGCCCCGCTCTGCCCTCCGTGTAAAAGCAATAGAGAGGTGCCGGTGCTGGTGCCGGTGTCTCCGCAACACATCCACGCGCTTTCCCCGTATTTGTGCTTTCTTAAGGGGCGGCGTGTGCAAGGCAGGATCCTGCCTCCGCCTGACCAGGAAGTCCGTTTACAAAGAGATGAAACATACCTTCAAAACCAAAAAAAAGCTTTAAAATCCACAGAAAGAAGTGGTTGTAAAAATCCTAACGATGAGGAACGCAGCCCGGCTGAGCTAGAAAGGAAAGCCAAGCCAGAACCCACAACAATAAGGACAAATAGAGAAACTATTCAATAGGAGAGGTTTCTTGTAAGCGCCCCACTTTCTTTTCAACAGAAAAACAATTTAAAGAAATGCTGACTGTCCTGAGAAGGGGCAGACTGGAAAATTAGGCTTACAGAGAAGAGCGTGACCTCAAAATTGGGTGGAGTTGCTTAAAATGAGACCGAGAAAGGGTGTATGCTAGTCACCGTAGGGACGGTGGGTTGTTGTGGGGGAACTTGGGTATCCATGTTTTGTTACTGTTTGTTTTACAACAGTTGTGATGTTTGAACAGTCCTACATCCTGTGTTTAAAGTTCAGTGCTCAGCCCTTGCGTTGGCAAACAACCTCCCCTCCCCCAGGAAGCTTCCTCAAGTGGCTCGAGCGCTGAGCACCAGGACCTGTGCGTTGCCATCCCTGCGCTTGCCGTCTGCCAGCCCCTGTTCTGTGTCATCTAACGCAAAGACATCAAATTCACCCAAGGAAACTTGTCTACACACAAATGAAAACACCTGTGTAAGTGATAAGTTTATGGGCAGGACTCATCTGATTGAAGGCAGTACAACTATTTGTGTCTCAACCTGGGCACCTGTAAATGTTCATAAGACATACCTTTGGCTCATGTATGTCTTGTTTCTCTCTATGCTGGAGATGAGAGTTTGCTTTTAGAAGCGGCATGTCCATTTTACTGGATGTTGTTAAAGTATTGTGGAGACAAAAGAGTGTAATTATAAACATAGCTATTACAATGTTCCAGTCGAAACAGCCTCTTATTCTGAGCGGCAGGATTTCAAATAGGTAGGCTTCAAAATACTTTTGAATGTGCTTGTAGCATGCGTTGTATACTACCTGAGACTAAGTTGTAATTTTTAGGTTAATAGGTTAATAAAGCCTGTCCGCTAGAAGTGTAAAACCCCTGGTGTGGAGGCGGCTGTGACGACAAAATTGGGTAGGGGGGTGCTTTGTCATCTTAGCCTGTGTCATTTGGGGTAGTGACCCAGTACCATGTGCTCCATCTTTGGTTGGGGCTCTGTAGTATAGATAGGTATTAAGATTTGTGTTGAAAAAAAGAAACTACCCAGGATTCAAAATACATTAAAATGTGACCTAGTGAAAAAAAACTAGTACTATTAAGCAAAGTCCATTAGGCCTGAAAAGTTCTTAGAGAATGTCATCAGCTTGATTGTTAAAACAGGTTTTATCATTTTCATTCTGACTGACAGAAGGACCTTGGCAGATTTAAAATGCAAAAAAAAAGATATCTGCGTTGGCCTTAAATAAGGTTCCAAGCTTTTGAAAGATGCTTTATTTCCCTAAGTCTTCTGAGAGTGTTTTCCTTGGGGGCTCAGTTTCATCTCCTTCCATACATGAATGGACATAAAGCTATATCGCATCAAATGTTTTTTGCAACCAGACGCTGATAAACCAGTGCCCACTTCTTTCTCATCATTTCAACTACATGTGAGACCAGATCCCACTTGTACCCATGACCTTCCCTTGGTGTTTATGTCTAATTTGTTCTTCCATACTGTTGGTAAAGGAAAACTGACAGGAATTCTGCTCTTGTACCTTTTACAAGAAATACCTTTTGGAGTTCATCTTGTTTTCAGCCAGGAGTTTCTGTAACTTGTATCTTTCCCTGTATTATAGGAAGACTGAAGACTCGTTGTGCTTGTGCCTGTGCTCTGTAACCTCTTTCAATTCATGGAGATTGGCTAAGAGGATTGGCTTGTACATGCCCAGTCACAGTTATTTTTTGCTTCCAAAGCAGATATTAAAAATACAACTTTTAGAGTAGTTCCTGGTTTACTTATGACCCAGCCTCCAATAAAAAACAAGTGCTATTTCATTGTCTGATTAAACAACTACATTCTTTTGCATTTTAGAAGACTCCTGAAAGACTGTGGATGCTACTAGTAAATTATACTTTGTCTGAAAACCATTGTTTCACTTTGGTATCCACATGGAGTGCCGTCTTGGAAGCAAAGGTGTTTGTCTGACCTCCATTTGGCAACAGCATAAATGGTTGTGTATCCTAATTAGCAGAAGAGGATCATTGTAGCTCCAAGGCAACGTGAACATATCAAGATCTGAAACAAAGTTTAAACTGTCTGATGACAAAATTAAATATTTAATTCTGTCTATCAGTCCAACCTGTAGTGTCTGCAACAATTGATGTAAATGAGATGTAGTGCAGACAGCTGGTAAGTTTAATGCCCCGACAGAAACCAACATAACATTTCTGAGAGTGCAAGTTTAGAGAACGTTAGGTCCACTTCAGCAGAAACAGTGGTGGGAATCCCAGCTCACTAGTGAAAAGTTTTTTCTAATATTCCCAAGTGTATCTATTCCCTAGCGACCTAGAGCTAAGGAGCAGATTTTGCTGCAAGCAGTTGTTTTCATCATTCCTGAGTATGTAATTTCTTGCCCCTTTCCTTGAGTCATTTGGTATAATCCACTGATGGACAAGGGAAACTGAACCAGCTGGATCTTGGGGCTGGTCTGCTGCTCTGTGTTCATTTCAACAGTCTTTAAAACATGATTACAAGACCTTGAGTTATCCTAGCCTGAGTCTGTCTTTTCTCTCATTCCAGGATACTGTTATTTTAGGGAGCTGGAGATTTGCAGGTTGAACTCTCACCCAAGACCTGTGTGTACAACACACTATACACATCACTAGGAAAGCAGTAAAAAACTCTCGTTTCAATTGCATAGGAAATATAAAAGCCTTTTGTTGTAGAATACAAAGAAGCTAGTTGTTAAAATGAGGAATATTCAACACGCTGTGGTATCACTATGAAATGTTACCAAGTAGGGAACAATTGTTCCACAGGCAACTTCAGGTACTCCTGGTTTAGAGAGCATCCCTTTAAATCAAGCCAGTCTGTGATTCCACACAAACACAACACACTGAAAGCTGTGTTCTAGTTTTCAGCCCTTCGGCTCCACTCTCGCTCTCGCATGCATGTGATTGCTGTTGGCACATATAAATGGAGGTGGCTGAGGATTAATAATATCTGTGCAGTATCAACATGCAGTTTAGAACCACTGTGTATCTTGCATCTCTTCCACCCTTCCCAGAAAACCTGGCTTAAACATCACCACCTCCCTTTTGTGTACATTTGGTAGAGGTGCAGCAGGAGAAACTACTGCTTCGTTTCATGCCTTTTACCAATCTGTGGAGGAATCATCCCATCTGTAAAATGGTTATACTACTAGCCCATAAAAGTGTAAATCACAGCAGTAGCAGCAATGTAGTGTACACATACCTGAGTTAGCTTTAAACTAGCTGGCTCAAGGACCGGTAGCAATCTAGCTGCAAAAGCATGAGCTGTTTTACCTTTCTTTTTTGGGTGCATTTTGCAGCCTGCACTGAGCTTCATGTTGCTGCAGCCCAACTGCTATGTTCCAGTTTCAGAATCCTCCCATTGCTCCCAAATCTGGATGCTCCCTGGATTCTGAAAGCCAATGAAGGCAGAGGTTAACTTTTACCTGTATCATTGCAAACCACATCACAATGGGTCTCAAGCCCAACTGCTTTTGAGCATTAGTAGGCTACTGGTAACCCGAGGAATCCCCAAAATTGCCACTTTAAGCCTTCACAAATAATTAGAAAGAACAATCTACAAGATGCCAAGACCTTTTAATAACATGGCACAGGCAAAAGCTGGAGAGACAAGGGTCCTGCCAATGCTCTGCCACTGCCACAACAGAAATATTACAAAAACAACATTAATTTCTATTACTACTATTGTGCTTGTCATTCTGCTTTGTGATTAACTATACATTCAAATGCTCTTACTAATCTTTCTGACAAACTTCTACTCTTTCTGCTGCTCAGATTACACAGAAAATACTCCAATTCACCCATGTTTAACTTGTTCCCATTTTTAGAGTCATATAACATCAAAATAAAATTATTTTAAGCTACAGTAAGTATGGGATAGCAAATACCTTTAAAAAGCTTAAAGGTTACATTTTTGACACAACCAAAGCTTAACTGACTTGCAGTACCAGTACTATCTAGTGACGTCAAGGGCCTGATCTAAAGCTGACAGAAGTCAAGAGGAGTCTCTCCACTCTTAGAAAGTCTGCAGTAACTATTACTTTAACTGATGCTACTGGTAAAACCAAATATTTGCATGTATTAATGCCACATTTTCAATTCTGTGTCAAGGTAAGAACTCCCATATACCATGCTCCTTCTTTGCCAAAATAAAAACATGACCTGCCACTTTGTCTCCTCTAGTTTGAGATTTCATATCAAGAGAGCCAGAATTCCACCCAATTCCAAACCTCCATTGACTTCCCTAGGACCAGGAGTTCACTACATCTTCATCTAGTTATTAGTGTGGATTGTTTAAATCAATAGCAGACATAAGTTCTGTTTTCATCTAAGGAATGGAAAAACCAAGCACATACATAATGCACATTAAAAAGTCCGTAGCAATATCTGCTTATTCAATGATCTTCTAACGCAGTGTTTTTAGAAATATAACATATAAAAGGAGAAATATCTCCGTTTTGCAGTGTACTAGCATCAGAGAGGCTTGTTTAAAGAAAGAGAGAAAGGAAGAGGGATATCATATACCCCTGAGAAAATGAACTTTGTTAAACAAGAGCTAAGATTTAATTTAGTCCCTGAAGTCTCTCTCAAAGCTGGTTCACAAACTAGCTTATGTGCAAGTGAAAATATTACCTAGTGTTCAGAAACATAATATATTAATGTGTTTTACTGAGTTCTTTGTCAGTAGTTTTCCTGTTTCTCACAAAGTAACTTTTTCTTGCATATAAATAGTATTAATATTTTACATAAATGAGTTAAACTTTAGAAATTGTTTCCTAATACAATACTGTACAAAAGTAATTATCACTTTAGTTCTGAAAAGAGCAAGTAACCAACCATTAAAAAGAGATTAATAGAATTTCTAAGAAAAAAGGACAAAAAACCCAGTGTTTCTGGAAGTTCTATGGCTCAGCCAGTAAAAAAAAAGTACATATTGCTAGTTTTTCTATTTTGTGGCTTTCAGACCATTTCATGTTCCTGAAACACAGTCTTATACAACTTCTGATTATCCCCCTTACGGTGTCAAACTTGAGCAATTTTTAAATGCCAGCTACTGCCTCTTCATACCTGCTTATTTACAATAAAGAGGATAATAGTGGAAAAGGGAAGGTAATTGGTATAGAGAAATCAGTGTATTCCCCAAAATAAATTAGCTGAGTTTTGACCAATAATTTGTTATAGAGCACATATCCTGCTCTTTATTTTTCACAGTCAAACCCATCTGATTTGCAAATGGATTTTCTACTGAATCTTTTCCTCCAGGTCACGTTCTAAGGAATCTGGAACAAGAATTCTTCTTACAACACCTGATCTATTACTACTGAAATCAATAGATTGAGTGGAAGTCAATTTATTCCAATAGGCACTGGACCATATATAATTCCAGCTTGATATTAGTTTGGGCATGCCTGCACCATGTCCAGACTGTTGGGGATCACCGCTGTGGAGGATAGTACACCTACTCCAAGAAGTTACACCCAGAAATTGATGTAACATAGATACCTTGAAGCAACGCGAGGTAGATGCCAGTAAATTCATGGTCTCAGGCATATTCCTTGGTGCACACCCAGCATTTTACTAGGATGATTACCTTACATCCATGTTGGGCTTTAAAGCAGCTCTGCTATGCTTCACTGTAGTACTCCCTAGCCCAGTTCTTTAACCATGCAGACCTGCTATTTTTGTCCCTTTACTTCAATGGAGTTACTCTTTAAATGCATGCATGGGACTGGGAGCTGAACAACGGCCTATATCCAAATCTGAATACAATTAAAAAGAAGCAACAAAGTCCAGAACAAATGGTTTTCCTTTCTCCCTGTCCAAGGTTACAGGTGGATCAATTATATGGTTGCTTTTTTTAATTCAATGAGTTATTTATTTGTTCACATTTGAACCTAAATATTTTAAAATACACTGATCTTTTTTTGTTTTATAATCTCAATACTATCAGGCTGACTTTAGCCAGATCTCTTCCAACCAGGACTCTCATAGCTAGGTTGAAGCTTTTGTCTGAAACACTGTAGACAAACAATTCTGGGAAAAGCTTAATACCAAGAAAATTACTGGCACAGGTTTTCAGACCTATTCAGATTTTGTCAGTAGCCTTCATAGGTGTGGACAGGTTCCTTTAATGATGCTTCAACATCTGACATACTGGAGCTAACTTTTAAATATGGTACTTAAACAGTTAGTGCCATATGGCAGCATGCAGTTTTCTGCAATCTGATAGCAGAAAATAATGTGATTGAGAACATACCTGGTGTCAATACAAATCAGCTTAGCAATATAAACACAGATCTCGATGGAAAATAAGAGGAAGAGCAGAATAATAAACTGAGGGCAGAGTTTCTCCATAAAGATACTGCAGCAAAAGCTCTGTAAAAAAATAATTCAAAACAGAGGTATAGAGTAAGCTTGTGCATACCTGGGTTTCTGCATATATATCTATTGTAGAAATATTTATTTCCATCTTCTATAAAACTAACACTTGTTAGTCCACTATAGGAGAACAGTGTTACTTAGGGTAAACTGTCATGTAACATCCACATGTGCATCTCATAACTGCACACTTAAAACAATCTATTATACACAGCAAATTTAGTACCAGATTCTACCATTACTGCAGATGCTGAACTTCCCAGGCCTCACATGGTGTAAATGGACACAGTCCCACTAAAATCAATAGAGATATGCTGATTTATAGTAGCTAATGACCTGGCCCAATCCCCATGATTTCCATGGAGGCTCCGCAAGGCAGCAGTCTCCTCCCTCCTCACACTTATTTGCAGGCATTTCAGTGGGCCACCAGCAGACACTTCTGACGACGTAAACCGCAACAGAGCAAGACTCGTACTACTTCCTGTCCACTGTTTTTGCATCGGCATTCAGGGCTTTGGTGTATGGAGTGAGGCGTGTGATTCAGTGAGGTTGTATGGGGATCATGGAAACGTTCGCCTCGATCTGTGATTTTGATGCTTTCAGCCTATTTGGTCGGAAAGGCAAAGCAAATCCTACCCAAAACATTGGTTCTGTTACCTTTCCATCAAAGCTATGGGAGATCTTGGAGTTCTGCGCCATTTTAAGTCAGAACGACACAAAAGCCCCATGTCTGCGTATAGGGATCGTGAACCTTTTGCCTAAGCTGAAACCATGCTGGCCTGCTGCTGTTCTTTGCCAGCTCGTAACAATGGAGTAAAACATCACAGCTGGAAGAGCCCAGGTAGCAGATTATCTCAATCATTCATTTTTGTATATTTTTTAACTCTTACTAAAGAAAAATATTCAGTGTGCACAGGAGGAGGAAAAGGTGGGAGTAACTAGCTCAGTCTCCTTAGATACATTCTGAAATTCCAGAGTTTCTTTCAGCTTGCCTATTACTGTGGAACAAAAGAGTTATTTTAAATACATTCTGAGAATAGAAAACAGAGGATTAACAACAGTGTTTTAGTTAGGAAGGAGTCTTCAGGGAGGATCTTTAGAGGGAACAAAAGCAGCTGTTTAGGAGGGCTGTAGTGTAATATAGTAGCTAGAGCAGGAAGGATGAGGAATTGGAATTCCTAAATTCTGCTCTTGGCTCTGTCCTGCGTCACAGTGCACCCTTCACCACTCACTCCACCTTTCTGTCCTTGATCAAACTGGATCTAAAAACGCTTAATTTCCAGGGGGCTTGAGGGGCTCTTGGTAAACCAGTCTGAAAGTGTTTGAAGGAAGGCAGTGTGTATGTGCATGTGTATAAAATTGCATTGACAGAGGAGTTAAAACAGTATGGAGAGATGCACAGTTTTGACCAGCAAAATCCTAAAAATTGCCAAATGAAGAATGCATACGATATGGCTGTAAAATCTGTTTTCCAGGTACAAAAGTATATGAAAGATAATGACAAGCAGTATTCTTTGGAGTGTCACATTATGACCCTAGTCGTTAAATGAACTACCAATGTGTACATGTGATAGGTCATAAAATATGACTAGTTCCCTATGCATCTCATTTGTATCTGATACATTATGAGATACCCAGAGAAAGGGCACACTGTTCTACATATGCATTAACTATCTCATTCAGACAGGTATATTATTTGGTAGACCTAGAATATCATGACCAGAACATGGACAATCATGCCATGGTTAGGCCCAGGATCAGGAACCTCAGTCCAGGGCCATGAGCTAGGACAGAGTCTGGAAGCAGTGGTCAAGTTGGAGTCTGGAATCCCAAGTCACAAATTCAGGAGCCAAACACTGATCAGGAACCAGCCAAGATTAAGGACCCAGAGTCAGGAAGCCACATATCACACTAAGGTCAAGATCTGAGAGCATCTTGACAGGTTCGCAATCCAGGCACAGAGAACTGGAACATAGAAGCTGGTGTCAAGGCAAGATGCTTCAATCGAGACACTTCACAAATTAACCAGTACACTTACTGTGCAGGCAACTCATTAGTCTGTCCTATTGGTTTTAAGGCTGTATTTGGGATCAAATGATTGACTAACAGAAGAATGACTCATCCCCAGCTGGACCAGTGACTCAATTATCAGGTAAACTAGGCAACTTATTTTAAGGAGCAACCTATATTTTGTGTTTAATGACCCATGCCCCATTTCATCAATATTGTAAGCATCCCAATAGTTCAGCAATAATAACAACATCTAGCTCTGATATAAGACTTTCTTTAGTAGGTCTCAAAGCAGGTAAGAGAGGAAATGAATATCATTATCCACATTTAACAAATAAGGAAACTGAGGCACAGAAACACGAAGCAACTTGCTCATTTTCACCCAGCAGCTCAGTAGCCAGAGCTTAGGTCTCCTGAATCCCAAGCTGTGTTTCATCCATTTGTCACACAATTTTGCAAAGAATCAGATACTTCATAGAAACATATGCATTTTCATATAATCATCTTTCCCTTCCCCACCTCTTGACACACAAGTGATTGTCTGAAGCACTCCATGCACGCTTTTCACCTGTCTGTGCAAATCCTGATGGCAAGGGCATGTGGAAGTGTATTTTTGTGTATTTGTCTACAACCAGAATTGCAGCATAACTCTTTTTCCAGGTATCAATGATTGTGTGGAGTCATATTGTGTTTTTTCATCATGTTCATGTGAGTATCGTAAGTTGGAATTTTATTACCTATGTTTAAATACAGTGGGGCAGACCTTAGCTGTGATGATGATTTTTTTGTGTCCCTCCTGCAAGGCAAAGTGGGTAGACAGTGCAAGAACACCTTTTCCCACTACTCCAGGTCCTACACTGATCATTGGCCAACTAAATCCAGAGAATAGGCCAAGTAAGAATAATTGTTGTTAGTATATGTGGTAGGAGTGCACTGGAAGCTAGGTAGATTCAGCCATTAGAAGTCTGTCTCTCCCTGCTAGATACAGCAAGGGGAATCCCAAGTAATAAATGGCATTTTTATCATGAACATACAAATCAGATTCTGAACTAAATATTTTTGTGTCTACCCAGTGGCTTGGATTCAGACTGAGTGATGGATATGTGGAAATTAATGCTACATATTTTTCTCTCTTAAGGGTTTTTTCCCCTCCTGGGGATCATTGCCTCATTGAACAACTAACAGATAAACAACTGGTACCTTGGAGAGTTTAGCATCTATACTGAGGATGCAACCTAGCTACTGAAATTTCCATAATGTCAAATGCATCAGACCTGCAGTAAAGTGTGCCTGTGGGAAATCCCTCAAATTACAAGGGAGAATCTGTTTGCAGAGTTTCATGCCAGCTTCCTATAGAACTCTCCTTCTTCCCTGAGTTTCAGGAAGTGACCATAGTCATCAAAGCAAAGTCATTACCAGACATGCTGCAATGACTGATGAGAAAACTGTTTCTTCAGATATGTCATGTTTTATTTTATTGCTGCAATTGCAACGTAGCTTCAGGGCTGCTGTAGATTCTAGGACACACGTAACAACAGCAAGAAAAGTATTTGTAAAACAAAAACACTTCAGTGGCTATAGGAAAATCCAGTTGCAAAATCTGAGGGGTTCATACTGCTGTCCATGGAGAATTCATGAATAATCAAAGAAAGCCTACACAGCCCACATCTGTGAACAAGAAAGGGATAAAAAGATCTTAGAAAATGACATGTACCTTAATTTGACTGCAATAGGCAATACAACTAATGGACTCATTAAGTGTTAAAAATCCTGTTCCCCAAAAGTGAGTGCCGGTGTAGGGAATTTCCACTCTGGGTGGAAGTCGAGGGCAGAAGGAATTCTACCAAACTGATAAACCCTTGCAGCACGCTCAGTGGGTGGTGCCAGTAGAGGACCACTGATCCTGGCAATGGAAAGCTGAAAAGGAAAAACTGACTGGTCACACGGACCTTTAAGAGGCAATTTATTAAAAAGTTGCTGGGACTATTAGGCAATGTGCAGAGATGCTCATCAGTGCATTTGCTTGAATTTCATCCAGCAGACTGTTGTTTAAACTGACCTCTGAACCCTAGGGGCTGCGAGTACACCATGGGAATGGATGAAGAACTGGTTAAATGAGAGGAAAAGCATAATGAGTTGGTGCTAGAGGAGCTGGGGGAATCATTAGGTTTTGTGCCCCATGGTAGATGGGCTTAGTTACACATACCCCCAGGAGTGAAAATTAGGGACAGAAAAGCAGTACATAGTGGAAGAGGTAGAGTCTGTTAGTTCCAGGAGTACATTAAAACAGGTCTTGAGCAGGTCCCAAAGCAGCAGTGATTCTGCAAGAAAACCTATACTAGATTTTCTCACTTCAGTGGAGTCGACAGGAAATTCAGAGATTGGTAGGTGGGAGCAGGAATGAGAAAAATAAAGAGTTTTTAGTCGCCCAGGCTCCGTTCTACCTTGCGCTTTGCTGTCACTTGCTATTGAAATGTTCCCTTGGAACAAGTGCAGGGACGTGGCTGCTCCACATATCCCAGTGAATTCAGGTCTATCTCCAAATGGCAGAATGAGACCTTCCCTCATGGCCTCTGGGATCTTATTATAGATCACATCCCAACTCTTAAACCACTTGTCAGCAAGGATCTCAGATCAGTGAAACCCTCTCTGGTAAGCACCTGTTAGAAAAGGAATAAAGGAGCTGCTAAAAGCCATGTTTCCATGCAACACAACAAAACACACAAAATTACCTTTCTCCTAAACGATCACCCAGGAGAACAGGCAGAAACTGTTGCCTGGTACAGCTGGATCATTAACAGTCAAACAAAACTCTGTAGGGGGCTTGGAGAGGATTAGTTGCTAATTTTAATGGTGGCTTATCTTTTTATTCCACCCCAGCATCTAGTTTTTGCCTTCCTTCAGCAAAATTCCCTTTAACTGCCATGGGGGTAAGATTAGGTGCCTATGCTTTGTAGGCAGAATACCCCTCCTTCATATATTTATTCAACATCTTGCCATCCTCATAGTATCTAGTTGTTATTTGCAAATTCCATCACTCTCCTAAGAAAAGATCTAGCTAGCTTCTCTTTTGAGCTATGTCTCCAATCTCCATCTGTCTCCTGGGGTCCCTCCAGAATTGTTAGTACATGGTTTGCTACCATAGTGGGTAATCCTGTTTGGAGATAACCTCATATACATGGTATCCATCCCACAAAGCAGTCTTGGTAATAGTTCCCCCACATAGTGCATAAGTAACAAGTAATGGCAACTTCAGGAAGGCTATGCGAGCTTAAGGTCTCAGGACTCCTGGGTTCTGCTCCTGGCTTGACCACAGGTTTTGACCTTGAATAAACTGTTTAGTATGTGCTGTAATTTCTCCAAGTGTTAATGGGCATAATACTACTCCTCTACCACATAATGGTATTATGTGGCTTAACCTAGTAATGCTCATAAAATGTTTTGAGATCCTTGGATTGCAAGAACCACAGAACTGGAAAGCATCATTGACATTATTACAGTCCAAGGTCTGGGCCTTGAGTTCTGCTGGCAGGAGAATGGGATGTGCAAAGTCTGCAGAGCATTTTGTGGAGAAATAGAGGGTGTCAACCTCCAGCATAGTCAAGCTGCTATGGAAATTCACTCCAAAGTGTCAAAGAAAGTAGCTTTTAAGAGTAGCAAAGCAATATATATACATGCAAATGTCTGACAGTTTAATTTAACAGCAAAGTTTAGTTGGTTGGGGTCTATTTTTAATCAAAGGCAAATCAAACAACACTACAGCAAAGCAAAGATCAGGGTGGTGCTAGTCTCAGTATCACTATATAAATAGTGCCATAAACCTGCCTAGCATTTAACAGAGAAACACAGACTGCACGGTTGCTACTCAGAGCAGTTTAAAGTCTAGTGGCTTGATCCTGCTGTCAGGACTACCCAGAATTAATCCATAGGTCCTTCAGCATGGAGGTCATTACCAGATTGGGACCCATATGTCCAAGTTTTTATGTCTCTAGTATATAGAGTATGCAACCAATACCATGTTCCTGTGCCAGGAGGCCTGGTGAGATCATAACAGTTAATATTAGAGCCTCCTCTTATCTCAAAACCAGGAAAAATATTAATTAAAAACAAACAAACAAAGTCACCTGAGGTCTTACAAGGCCTGTAAAACCTGTGTTTAATATTCATAATGATGAGTATCCAAGTATGTCTGAAATAACCTTTTTTCATAGCCATCAAGTGTGAAGACTTGTGGAAAATGACCATATTTTGTGCATCTGTTTTACAAATGGTTCTCCCCCGCCCCCCTGGAAAACTTCAGATTTTAGGGGCATTGTTGATTTTGTTGTTTAATTAAAAATCTTTTTTTTTCTGCAAAAGGAAGCCACTTTACAAGAACAGTTTTGTTTGGTAAAAAAAAATGTTTTGCAAATAACTTTGATATATATTTTGACCAGTTGTAACACACACACACACACCCCCCCTGACTGAAGAATTTCTAAATGGGTCAAATGTACCATTAATAAAACAGAAACCCATACCATGGCCTTCCCTCACCAATAACAGATCTCCACAAACACAACTAAAAAGGAAACCAACAACTGAGCTGTACAATTAGTTATTTCTTTCTCTGCAAACCCTTAAGTTCCAGTTATCTGAACAAATTAGTTTCAGGTTCTGTAATAAAAAAATATTTTCTGAGCTGGCTATTGTATGTTGGGTTTCAACACTTGATTGAGGACATTTTTACTGCAGAATTATAACAGCTGGAAAACAGGTTTTATATTGTACTATAAGCAACATGCTGCCACATCTCTTAGCTACTAAGGCCAAAAACAGAGTTATAATATTGCCTGTGTGTGTTTAGGCTGAGTTATGCTGGTACATTAGTGATGTGTATCATGCTAATCCAGCAAAACATAAAGACCATTGTATCTTTTGTGACTTCTACCGCACTGGTACCATTAGGGATTTGCATTGGTAATATAACAGCCAGCAGCAAACAACCCAGAGAATTGTCAGATGTGTCCTGTTTTGAGACTGTCGACTCAATCCTACAAATAACTAAAATTCCCCAGCCACTTCTGTGACTTCTGGAGGGGCTCAAAACCTTGCACAAAGGAATCAGCACCATGGAGGCCTAAGAAAGCTTTTCACTCCATCGTACTGAAAATGCTGTTGTAATGCACAATGATGGGTTCAAACAATTTAGTTTATTGCAGCATTCTTTACTATTAACTTAGACTGCTGTAAGGTGTGTGTGCAATGTATTTACTTTGGATATAATTATTGCTTTTAAATAATAATGTAATTAAATGGTTTCATTTCCCCATTTTCTTCCCTCCCCTTGATTTTTTCTAAGCCCTGTGGATTTTGGGTCACCACCTAAAGTAACCCTGAAGCAAAATTTGTGTCATGGTAGGCCAGAAGTTACTCTCAAAATCAGTAATCTGCTTTACCAGCACACCTTACAGAATTAGAATTTGAGAGAGTGAATGTACTTTTCACCATTTAAAAGTTTGGTTTACCAATGCAATTCACTCAGTTTGCATGCTTAAAATAGATTACTCGGTTTCATTTTCTTGTTCTGGTGCAGTAATACATTGTGGTTTAAATCTCTGCGTGGAACAGATTCAGTACAAGTGCGTTAAAAAAGAAAAGAAAATGAATGAAATATTTCCAGTTATTTTTGTAAGCCTTCCTCCACTCCCCAAAATTATTTTAGGGCCTAAAAGCAGAGTGCAATGCTGGTTTGCTAATATGCCTCAGTCAGCTGATATGCATTTAGATTCTGCATAGCCCTGACATTTGGTATTGACTGCCTTGCTATTTATTATTTATTAAGCTCTGCCAGTGTGAGCATTCTCAGTGCTGTTGTGGCTCATTTATTCTTTTTCTTGTATGTGTGCATGCATGAGTGGGCGGTATGGTATGGGTTTTAAATACATTGCCTCTGAAAGGCACTTGAATCCTGATGTAAGCAGTGGCATTTGGGGTTGGCTGAGGTCCCTCCCCTTTTTATAAACATGGACCTTTAGAAGAAAGCTTTCAGGCTCTGCGATCCTATCTATCTTAAAGGTTGCACCATGCTATTGACATCCATGCTCAAAAACGGCTGACCGATGTGGGCCTAGCACAGGTTCTTTGTCCATATATATGGACTAGGTTGTTTTTTGAGACTCATACTTTGCACTTTGAATTCTGCCATGCCTGTAAGATGTGTGATTTCTGACAGTTGTGCTGGCTGAAATTCCTGGTGTGGGTGCATTTATGCTAACAGAACTGCACTTCCCCCCTCAAAGCTTGTTTCACTTTGGAGGTACAGGGTGAGAGTGGAAAAATCTGTAAGGTGAAAGCACAGTTTCGCAGCTTCAGTTAAATGCATATGCAGGGTGCTCTGTTGATATAGTATGTGGGTACAGCATAGCTATGATGAAGTCTGTAACAGAATTAAGTCTGAACAACACTTTTTTTTGCATCCATGGTAGTCTGAGAGTTGCACGGAAGCCTAAAGAGATAGTTGGAAAGAATGCTAAAATCTGGTTCAAAGCTAGAGGGTGACATCCTGCCCTTGCTAAAGGGAGTGGGAGATTTGCCACTGACTTCAGTGAGGCCAAAATTTTACCCAGTTGATGGCACTGCCTTCCAGGAGTGTTTTTTCATAGTACAGACAAAATATAAACCATGCTAACAAGTCATCTACATCGCACTTACTGGTTATATTTACTAGGAGAATTTGATAAACAGCTAGGTCCAAACTGTTTCTGTGATTACAACAAAGCAACGCTTCTACCTGGGATATTCCCACATGTAAAAACCAGCTATCAAGGAACCGCTCATCCTCAGTGCTCCAGAGTTGGGGATCAACTAGTTGAAGCAAAAGGCATGAATTCAAACTGGGTGACAACCGCGTGAGGTTTTTTGGTCAGTACAGACAGGGCCTGTTTGTGCGCTCTGCTGTCTTGCATTTAAGGAGGTGGAGGAGGAAATCTGCTGGAGAGGAAGTTGAACTTCCTGTACTGGAGTTTTTATAGTGGAGCCTTCCCTGAATTCAAGACAATGCAGCAACAGCCTCAGATAAGAATCAGCGGGAGTAACAGGCACACAGGACTTGACTGCCTGCCAAAAAGACCCTTTTCAATCCACTGCTGTGGTCTGGAAGTTGCTTGTTTGCAAATTCATACTATATCAATCTGACTCATTTTGGGATTTACCAGTTTTCTATTTTTCCTCACCCTGCAAACTGAAAAGAAACTCCGCCTGCGGTGTTTCATTTCTCTGCACTTATGTAGTGATTAAATTTGGGCATCTGGTTTTAGATGGGCACGTGGGTTCATGACTGCAGAGGCTGAGCTGTGACAGAAACAGGAACTAATATGGCCCATTTGCAGGAACAGGATCTCAGTAGATAGACAAGCAATGCATGTAATAGCAGGGCGCGGGGACACAGATACACCCAGTGCTTGGATCTATGGACATATTTGACATGTTTCCTAAATAGACGAAGCACCAAGTTAACTCAGTTGCCCATCAAACCATCTTAACTGAATGCTTTTTATCAGGACGCTTTTTATAGATGCAGTACTTAAACAGCAGAATGGTTTCTTACGTATCAGTGCGTGCAGGGTGCTCTTGTGTAAGAAGCTACAGAGATACTCTTGTGAGAACCTGATAATTGCAGGCCGTAACGTAGGTCAGGATCGGTAAAAGTTAAAAGCAGGTTTAAGACAAGCAAGGCTGATATCACTGATGAAAAGGGAGGTGAGAACATGATAAGAACAATCAGTGAGATGTGCAGCCGGCTTATGTCTTTGCGGTTCATTCTCCTTTCCGCTCGTTTATATTTAATTGCATTAAATTGCGTCTTTCTAAATTGTTGGTACTGTTCTCCCTGAGACACTGAGATCAGATGCCTAAACCAGTGTCCATTGAACAAGGCTTGAGGACTGTGATGCTATGAGTGACTACACCAAATATAGAAATAAATAATATTCCTAAAGCTCTTTCCATGCATAGAGGCACTTAGGTTGTTGTGTGATAGAAATATTATTGGTATTTAATTATAAGCATCAGAAGTTTGCCACTGGACAAGGCACAAAATAAAAACAGTTGCTGTCCTGAGGAGCTTATCATTTCAGTAAGACAAACACGGATAAGACAGAATGCTCTGGGAAGTCCAAAGGAAGGAATAAGTAAGATATTTTATTATTAATATTGTTGCATGTATTATGCTATTGCTATTCCTGACTCAAGTCTACAATTCATGCTGTAGTAACTGTGCAAAGTAAGGGCTTAATATTTGCTCTTGATGACAGAGCTTTTTGATTGATTTCTGCTGGAGACGAATCAGCCCCTGAAGAAATATAGTTTTCTTCGTGGAGTAGGATCATGGAAATTTGAGATGGGAAAGACCTACTCAGTTTTAAGGCTAGAACAGCATTGTTCCCTGCACGTATGTGTTAGTCCAAGCAATTTCTCAGAACCCTCACAAGGATGATCTCTTACCCAATGAATATCTATACAGCACCTTTCACCCAGATGCATCGTAAGGAGCTTTGTAGCTCATATGCATTTGATTCTCCAGTGGTTCATTCAGGTTTGAATAATGAAAAGTAGGAGTGTCACTCTCCTTTCTCTCTCCCCCCACGCACTTTTTTCTGGTTTCCTCTTTTAAATGATCTCATCAGAGGGACACAGATCAGCACCATACTACGCAGGCCCCTGAAATCACAAAGCTGTGCTGAACTCTCACTATGTGAGATGATGCAACATCAGTCTAAGTGGTGCAATAAAAAAAAAGGCATAGGTAGCACCTACAAAGCACATGGTTTACCAGCACTGTTTGAGAAGGTAAACAAGGTGAAGGTGATTATATGGATCACATCACCTTTCCCATGGATCACGTTCTGCAATTCTTTATTATGGTACCGCATGCAATAGAAACATGATGAATAGCACAGTTAAACTGGACCTGTGAGTTACAGCACATACCAAATAATACCATTACATTATATTCCCAACCTTTTCCTGAAAGCTTTTTTGCTGAGAGAGTACCTGGGAAATAAAATAAAATGCTACAGACTCAAACCTCCAAAATAGTCCTAAGTTACAGCACTAATTTTCACATTACTGGGGCTCCTTGTCGCTGCTGTAGAGTAAACTGTTCTGTCTTTAGTGCTGTTCAGACACCTTGTGAGAAACAGCTCTTACTTCCAAAAGTTTCTGTCAAAATAGACAAGTCTGATAAAAAGTGAGAGAAAGGAAATATTTTCCCTACATGGAAATAGAGAACTGAGGCCAGAAGTGGAAAATGACTTGCTGAAAGAAAGCTCTCCCAGGAAGCCCCTGGTACTTAGGAATTGTACCCAGATGTCCATTTTCCATGATGGTTTGTATCATCCTTCTTTTCAGTGTTAACAACTTCTGGATCCCCTGGGTTGTTTTGTCCTCGGATTTTATATTTTTAGAGCATCAGCTCCTCAGGGCAGTCTCTGTTTGTGACCTGCACAATAATAAGGGCAAAATACGATAAATAACAAAGTGTGATGGTGCCCACTGTAAGGCAAGCATGCAATGAAAAGGTTCCTTGTTGCACAGATGTTTGCGCTAGTGGTTCACTATGGGGCTAAAAGTCAGGAGTTCAAAGCCAGGTTTTCCAGATTTGCTGTTAAATTGGTCAAATCACTTGTCTCACTTTCTACTCAATTTGTGTCTGTACAGTTAGGATAAATGCCTGTTTCAGTGGCTGGGATGGGGGGGTTTCTGATGGATTAGTGTTTAGAACTGCTTAAATGCATGATGTTTTGAAAATGCAAGGTATTAAAATAATCAGGGTAAAGGGGAGCTCAGGGGAGCTGGGGGAGCAGGCAGAGGTCCACCCATGGCCCCTCCCCCCTCTTCCAGCCTCCCCTCCCCCACCCCCTACTTACCAGCTTGGAGACCAGGTCCAACTCCCTGCTGCAGCCAGCGGGGACTGCCTGAATCAATGAAGCTCTCCAAATCTTTTCCAAATCAATTTGGAGAGTTTAGAATCGATTTGGACCTTTTAACGGTCCCCTGATTCGATTCACATTCGGAGATTCGGCCAACGAATCGGGCTGAATCTCCTCCAAATCGAATCAGCACCCGAAGTTTCGCACAGCCCTACCAAGCAATATATTTTTGCTGAAAGAATGGACATTTTTTTTACATGAAGGCTAAGTACAGACAGTCAAAATACCTGAGGCTGAATTCATTCAATCTTTCCAGGTTAGTCTAAGCTCCATAGACTGAACCAATAAGAAAGTGAACAGACATTTACTTTTCATCCTGGAAATGCAGCCACATGCCTTCAGTGGCCCAGGCCAGAAACCAGGAGGCGCTAGAGCACACCTTCCCACTCAGCTGAAGCAGAGAGCTTGGATCAATGTTAGCCCACCCACTCTGCAAGGAGGAGTGTGGAGGAGAGTGCAAAGCATCCTGGGATGCTGGAGGACTGTGAGTTAACTTGAATCTGGAGGGCATCTGCGGCAGAAGTTTAATAAACTAATTGAACCTAAATCATTTAAGTCTGATACTACATCCATCCAGGTTTATCTTAAACCAGTTTCGACCACTTTGAAAATGGTTTATGTGCACAGAACTTCTGTTGTGTTACTGGTTTCTGATCACTCATACCAGTTTATGCGTAACTTATGTCCTAGCCTAAGAGAATAAATATTGTTGGTCCTCATTGTCATGTACTACACCTAACTATATCTGCAACAATGTTTAAAATGATATTGCAAATTGCACCTATGCTATTAGAAGAGGTGAAGGGTCCTGTTGCCATTTCACATGAAAAACCTTATAAAATGTGAATAACTTAGTCTGACAAGGTTCTTTGGGCAAATCTTTTGTTAGATCAACTCAAATAGTTGGAAAACTTCTTAACAAGCTTTTGGGTTTAAATACCCTTTGTCAGGCTGAGGAAGCATCTGCAGTCGGTGTGTGCTCTTCCTAGATGGAAGGAATAGTAAAGAAGCCAGAGGCTGGGCTGCATGCAAGCCAAGCAGTCAGTGAAGATGGAAATTGAGGAGTCAGTGGGTGAGAGACAGGCTGGTTGGGGTAGGAGGGCGGGAAGGGGGTTGAATGTAGATTCCTTAATTTACATCTTCACTGACTGGCTTTCTTGCCTGCATTGCATACCAGCCTCTGGCTTCTTTACTAGTCATTGTATCCAGAAAGAGCACACACACCAACTGCAAATGCTTCCTCAGCCCGACGAAGGATATTTAAACCCAAAAGCTTGCTAAGAAGAATTTTTCCAACTATTTGAGGTGGTCTAATAAAAAATTGACATTTTTTTCTAATAAAAATTGACAAAGATTGACACAAAGCACCTTGTCTGCCTACGTCCTTAGACCAACACGGCCACAACCTACACCCCTGCAATAATTTAGTCTCTCATTCTCAGCATGGGCAAATTTTCAATGTAAAACAACAACTGATATTTAATTGTTGATGGCCTGTGTATCATGTAACCATGTTCTACTGAATTTCAGGATCTTTCAAGCCCCTGGCTCATACAGAGCTTCCTATAAAAAAGGAAATTCTTTGGAAGATTTGTTGTTGCTTGCATGTATGTGAGTCAGCAGAAAGTTCCTAGCTTGATTGGTAAAGTCTTCCTGGTGCTGGATTTTCTCCCTCTTAACCATCTTGTGAGAAAATAAGTATCAGTCTGTGTCAGCATTTTATGACTGAGATCTATATCCTAGAGCAGGAATACATGCTTAGGAACAAACAAGCAGAGGACCTATATAAACTGAATGCGCTATTATGCTATTGAGGTTCCTGATTTAAGCACCCCTCTGAGGTCAGTGCCAGCAGGACTTGGTTTTGGTACTGGAATAGATTGTTTTAAGTTTTAGGGTGTATCAGGAACCGTGCTTTAAAAACAAACAACTTCTGTGTTCCCCTCTGTGGTTCTTATATATAGATTCATAGATGTTTGCGTCAAAAGGGGCCTCAGTAGACCATCGAGTCAGACCCCCTGCCCTGGGCAGGAAAGAGTGCTGGGGTTAGATGACCCCTATATAGTAGGAGACAGCCCAGAGATCTATATAACCAGTCGCTGAGGTTGCAGGCACAATTGGACCAGCTACAAGCCAACACTGGAGAACTCTAGGAGCAACAGTACTAAGATTAGAATAAAAGAAGCTATCCCAAGCAAAGGAAGACCCAAATGATACCTCTTCAGGACTTTGGCAATTTCATTGTTGCAGTTGTAGAAAGACTGCAAGAGATGACTCCCCTGGCAGTTTTCTAAGGGGCTGAGCAGTGGGCAGATCCAAAGCACCAATATTTAACAGCATTTAAAGGTGCTTTTATCTTGGAGACACTTAATGGTAACTCAGAGTCACTGGTGGGAAAGTGGGAAATGCAACTAGATACTCCCCATTACAGGTGCTTTTACTTTAGATGATGCCACAATGGGTGAAAAGAGGATGTTGCCTAAGAACCAAGCAAGCAGGCAGGTGGAACAATGCAAGAGGAGATCTCCCAGGCTGGGCTATCTGTATAGATAGCACAGAGGTATTCAGTAAAATCTATGGCACAGTCCAAGGAAAGAAAAATCAGCAAGTGAAAAGGTGAGATTTCACTACCATTATGTGGTTCAGAAAGATGGTAGAGAAGGACTCTTGAAATGGTAGTTTAATCAGTGTAGGCAAAGTATTCCCAGCATTTTGGAATGAGCAGTCACGAGAGAAGTTTGCAATAGAAGCGCGCACCAATTTGTCTATACTTTGGACAGTTATTGGGATTCCTCCTAGCAAACTGGTGGATAATAGATGTTGTTTTATGTATCATTTGGGAAGCACCCTCTACATTATAGACCCTTTGCTTTTTCAACTAGTACCGCAGGCTCTGCGACATCCTCTGTCAGAGAAAATCACTCTGGAAATCAGCACCCCTTCTGCGTGGGCAGCATTTATCCACCTGGATGCACCCAGGGCATGCATTTCAGAGACGAGCAGGAGATTTTAGATGAACTAAGATTTGGAGGAAGCCCACTTGATTATTTAAGCAGTTTGCAAGCATTTGTTTTAGACTCTGGCTGGTCTTTTCTCATTGGGATAATTGATCAAGTGAACACTAAGGCTTATAATTCACCAACAGCACATGACAACAAAGGGGGCGGGAATTGTTAGCTTTGGGTTGCATGGCTGAGAAAAGTATAAAGCTATGCTCATATGGCAGCCTCTCAGATTCTCTTCCTGGTGGATGATACAAACAATGAATCTTATTTAATTTGGCCCAGACTTTGCTCTGGTACTATGGCGGAGATTTGAAGCAATTCTGCCCTAGTGAAATCCATTGACTCCAGTATAATTACTTAAGATTTATCATCACTCCTGCACAGGAGATCATAACCTGTCCCAATGTCTACAGTGTTTGTATAGTTTCTTTCTGCCACAGTCTGTTGGGCCAGTCCGCTTGGCTTATTCCCATCACCCACTGATTTGAGTTATGCTAAATCACGTGCAAGGCAAGCAGGCTTTGACCTTGTCCTTGTGCACATTATGTAAAACATCACTGATGTGCTGCTAGGTTTGGGGTGGAATATGGCAGCTCCTCTTTATCAGCAGAACACCACCACGTGCTGTTTTTTCCCCTTTGTTTTAGGAAGTGAAAAATTACTTCTCTATTTTATGTTACTTGGGAAATTTAAAACGGGCAAGAGAAAGTGAAGCCTTCTTCACCATTCAACTTTCTCTGTTGCACAAAGCTCCTTATCCTCAATTAATGGACAATCTGACAATCTGATCTCCTCCAGAAGCTCATGTGCTTGGAGAAACTCCCCTGCTTGCCAGACAGCTTATCTGAGAGCAAGGGGACGCGGTCAAGGGACTAGCACGGGACTAGGATCAGTAGTCCAGAGGTCAGTCCCTGCCTGGCTGACTTGGTGCCTTCCATAACTCTGTGCGACTTTAGGCAACTCGCTTAGAGTCTCTGACTGACTGTTCAGACAGTTCACTTGCAAATAAGACAGCAATATGTCTACCCTTGCAATCTGCAGGGCATAGTATTGACTAATTCACAGAGATATTTTCTTACTGGAATTCCCCCCCTGTCTGCCTTTGGCTTCTCTGCAGCTGTTTGTTTCTCTGCTCCCATTTTTACCCTCTTCCTGATTGAAACCTAAATGCTGTTGGGTTCACGTTCTCCATCAAGCTTTGAGATGCTTCAGAAGGGGGTAAACCCATTCTGCTCCTCCCTAGCAACCTTGACTGAGCAAGCCTTGATGGTCCCAATCGCCCCGCTCTCAAGAGAGTCACCTCGTCTTCTGTCATTGACTGTGACAAGGTGTCCATGGCCCCTCTCACTCACCACCTGGGTAACTGAGAATTAAATGTGCTGTAAATAGATGCATGCTCCCCTCCACCCTGCCTGCGTCTGACAACCTCTTTGCAAAGGCAGGACGCTTACCTGATGGAAAAAACCCGGGGCTCTCGCTTGGCTGCTTTTCCCTTTTTGTGGGCATGAATTCCCTCACTGTGAAATTGTTGCTAAAGGCAAGGGGAAAGATGCAGCTTTCTGGAGGTGCTTTGTCCTCTGTCAGGGGCAGGAATTTCATAATGCCTTCCAAAATACCTCATTAAATACATCACTCCTTAGGGTAGGGATTGAGTAGCTATAGCTGGGCTATTATGCCCCTGATGCCATCTTGTGGAGAAACAGTGGGACGGCAGGGATTGGAGGTAGGTGGAAGAATTTTTCTCAGGTCACCAAAGGCTTTTTAATTTTACGGCCTTCTGGCTGGCCTTGCCATGCTAATATTGCTAGCCACAGCCAGGCACCTATAAAAGGAGGTGATATGCCTTCCTAGCTAAGCAGCTACCTTTGATCTACTTTTCAGAGCCCTAAACCTCTCCCCCAGCTTTAATTTCTCCCTTCCAGGCTTTGCACCGTAGCGATTGTCTTTTCGGCAAGGGACACAGCCATTTTGGAAGAAGCGTGCTGTGTGAAGAACATTGTTTCCTGCTCCAAGGGGCTGAGCAGAGGTCCCAGCGGCTGCTGCCTGGCCTCTCCTGTGGTGGGACGGGACACCCGTGCAGCGACTACTGAGCCAACCCGCTCGACCATCATTGCAAAACAAAGGCTCAGAGCGCAGCCAAGGTGCTCTAATCCCACCAGACTTGCAACGTGACCGAAGAGTGGCATTGGTCCAGGGTTTGTCTAGAGCAGGGGCGAGCAAAATGCAGCCCGTGGGCTGAATGCGGCCCGCCAGGCCATTCTGCCCAGAATGATTGTGCCTGATCAGCTGCTGTCGCAAAACATAGAGCACAAGCTGACGCTGCTCCTGGGCCTGACTTTGAACTTCTCTCCCCACAGCTTCTTTCCTCTTCCTGTTGTTAATCATGCCGTGTGATAAGAGGGTTGGACACCTGGAATCTGGGGCTATTACTCACTCTCACAAACTGCTTATGTAGTCTGGATCCTTCCTATGTATTCCCATGCAACTAGTGGTATTAGCCAGATGTTCTGGCACATGACTTACTGCTGCTCCAGCTGTCCTATCTGACCCCTGACTTCTTGCAGTTTTGCTCCCTGCTTTTGAATACACAGTGAATAACATCATACCACCTCCACTCTTATCATGACCCCCGCCGCACCTCCTCCTTTTAGCTTTCTGAAAATTACTATCAACAACTTGTTTGCTTAGAAATTAAACTTTGCAAAACCCCTGCATGGGTTTCTCAAACACAAGAAGTGCAGTTTAGTACATCATACTGCTGCTGTGTTTTTTTATCACATTTCCTAACCTTCTTATCATAGACAAGAGATAGGCAAATGCTGTATGTTAAGGTCTTATGTCCCAGCTCCTGCAGGTAAGACTATTGTTGCTTTTTTGCAAGGCTGTAAAATGGCCTGCAGATCTTCTGAGCAGACAGATTCAAAACCAGATTCCCAAATGGGATGCTCCTGGAGCTTAAAGAAAGAGAGGGTAAGGAATCTAAAACCAAATCTGTGGGTCTAACTTGTAAATAGGAAAAGATGAGACGCAACCAGGAGTGGAGCATGGGGCAAATCTGAGGGCCAAGGAGGATAGTTTCCAGTGCTCTGTATATTCAATGTATAATGCAACAATGTAAAGTAGGTCACGATTTCTGTACACATTGGTAAACAGGTACTTTTCCTCCAGATGACATTCAAATTAAGGTGCAACCTAAACAACGACAGCACAAACAAGTCTCACAGGCCAGAAACGGTGAGTGCACTCTTCTGCAAGGTTCCCTTTCTCCCACGGTCCTCCTTGGAGGCGGGCAGTTTTTACACAGATCACGTTGCACATTTTACACTTAAGGGCAGATCATCAGTTTGTGTCACAGCTCGGCTGCATTTGCAATAAACAGAAGCAGAGCTACAGAGATCTCAACTGCTAGAAGTCTTCTCAGTCACATTTGGTATCAAGGATACGTACAGCAGTAATGAGAAGCGTTAATCTGTGATTTAACGCTTCACATATGGCTAGTGAAACACCACCCACTTAAGTGATGCACAAGGTGCAAAGCCCAGAGCCATCAGGCCACCGATTACATATGTAGATACCCCATTATCAGTCACTATGTCTCTCAAGCTTTATGGTTTTATTTTCATCATCCCCTATGAGACAGGGCAGTGCTGTTTATCCCCATTTCATAGGGAATTTCAGTGGAGGGAACTGGTTCTTGGGGCTCCCCAGTTGAAGCTGAAGGGTGGGTGAATTGGAGATCCCCCACCTGTGGGGGGGGAAGATCTCCAATTCACTTGCCCTACCCTGGGGGAGGGTCTGAAACCCCCCAGACTGAACTCCCTCTGCTCCTTTCCCCCCCTTCCATTCTGAAACCAGTGACAAACTGGGAGCTCACAGACACAAGCCACAGAAACGTCTTTCTCTGATACTTCAAGCCATAAGGGGGTTAGATTTTCACCAGGCAGGCCATTTGTAAAGCTGTCTGCAGCCATGTGCTTGTGTTTAGTCACAGCTATAGACTGCTTTCTGTGGTCAGATTGTGTGAATATTGCTGCTTCTTTCTGCAAAAAAAGCTAAGAAGCACACAGAGAAGTTTGAGACAAAGCAGGCTTCCAAGTCACTGCTCTAACTCATGGACAAGTCTTCCTCACTGGTGGAGAGGGAGCCATTTTTGCCAGTCAACAATGAGAGTACGCATAGGACCGCGTATATTTGCATTATCAGCCGATGATGTCTGGTTTAGTCTGTGGCCGGTTGGAGAAGTCACTGATAAAAAAAAAATTGAGGGGGAAAAATAAGGGCTTCGATGCTGATCCACAGTAGTGCTGGCTTAAAAACAGGAAGATTCCTCACCCTTCCCCTCATTTCCTGAACCACTGAACTAGCAAGCGTGTGTAGTCTAAAAAGGTACAAAATAACTCACAACAAAGTCTTATTTTCACTGCCTGTCATGACCCCCAACTTTGCCCATTAAGCCATGCTGCACTTGTCAGTTACTCTTGCATTTCATCTACTATTTATATCCCATTAGGCTGTTCAAACTTTAATCTAATCTTTTTATGCCATAAAATAAAAGCCTGGGAGGGCTAAGGAAAAATCTGGAACAAACCCTTTCCCAGGATTGTGATGCTATACCACCGATTAGCCTCTTTGTGCATCAGATTTAATTTTAAGATACAGTATTTCATAAAGCATTTATTGCCTTGCCTATTTTTATAGCGCACAATTCCCCTAAGGTGCCTCCTGTTTCCATAATCCACTCTCAGTATGATTCAATGGCTTCACTCACAGCTTGAAGTTTAGTTGTGGGCAAAGCAAGAAGCCTGAGACATTTATAAAAAATTAGCAAAAGGTTCCACGAGGAAGGTTATTTCCAACAGATAGGAATGATTAGAAGCAGAACCAGAGGAGAGCTGAGAGCAAGAATCCAGAAAATGAGTTTATGTACAAGCTATTTTTGTTCCATAAGTAAGGGCGCTTTGAGAGCATGTTGTACTCCTCGATGGCACTAACTGATGATTTTATCACGAGTCTTCTCCTCTTTAGGACCTGTCTGAAAACCCCAGCTTCTGCAGCCAGGTGATTACTTGAGATGCTCAAGTTTTACTCAAAAAACTCTAAACTAAACTAAATTTCTGGCCTTTGAGATTGTTAAGAAACAATTGGAAATTAACCTTAGAAGCCCTCCAAATATTTATAAGCCAGTTTCCTGGATTTTAGGTCTGCCCCATGATTTCCAAATGCCTGGGTTGGCAGTTCCATACCTGAAGAAGACAACTTAATAAGTCTTGTGGCGTGCATTAATGCAGGGGGTGCTCAGGTTTTGTCCCATTAAGGGCTCCACTGGTAATTTGCCAGCAGCCCAAGACCTAGCTCTGATTGCACCTGTAAAGAGAAGAAAAAAGGCACAACAGGCACATCTACACATCGCCGTATGACAATGTTGCTACAGCTACTTCCTTTTGGAAGTACTAAAGCATGGCGCAGCAACCACTTGTACTGCGCTGTGCAAGCAGCACACTGTTAGATTTTGCCATGCACACGGTGTACTATTAGGTGCGCTAAAATAGGGAAGCATGCCGCTACAGTGACATAGCTGCCAATCAAATGTAGACCCATGTGATCACTACATCGCCATAGCGTGCTGTACGGGGACATAGTGTGTTGCTACGGCGACATAGGGCGATGTGTAGACGCACCCAGTAAGGACTAAATCCTAACCCCTGCCCCCTTGAACTCAATGAGGCAATGTCCAGGGCTGAGATTTTCAAGAGAGACTGGTAATTTGGAACGTCCAACTAAAATGCTTTAGGGAAGCCCAGGTTTTTGGTTGTAGCCGTGTTGGTCTAAGGACATAGGCGGGCAAGGTTCTTCGAGTAGATGTGATATCTTTTATTAGACCGCTAGACCATTGGAAGCCCATTTTCATAAGGGCAGGCACTGAGCAAGGACTGAAGTGGAATTAAGTCTTGACCTACTGACTGTATCCTGCAAGGTGGTGAGAAGCCCCTGCTCTTAGCCAAGTTTCAGGTGGCAGAGGGCCCTTCTCAGGCAGTGCTGCTTATCCTGTGGGCTCAGGTCAGTGCCTTCTGCTTAAAAAGGAATCTAGTGCACGCACACAGGGCTGTAATCGTGCTCGGTGGAGTCTAGCTGGCAGCACTGTGACAGCTCACGTTGCTCCCTGTGCAGAAGCCTTTGTCTGGGGGTTTTTATAAGGTGGATGGACGAGCTCATATTAACTCTGTTGGGCTGCACTGAGCAACTCTGGGAAGTCTCATCCAGCTTAGACGGTAGGAACCAGGCATGCTGGGCTCAGTCTTCCAGTGACCCCTGGAGTTTCATTCCTCTGAACACGGCTTCAAACCACAATGCTGCTGTACTCTGAGACACCGGGGGCTGGAGCTGAAGCACAAATTGCTACTTTCCTCATAATTATAGCTATTTGCCTTTCTGCACAGTAAAAAGCTGCTGCATTCCCATCTTTTTAAAAAGCACAGGCCTGATTCTGCCCTCACTATAGCATTATACACATGTCATTCAGTTGAATAGAGTTTCTCCCAATCAGGGCTTGAAACAAAGCCCCTGCAGATCCCTGGGAGTCTCTCCACTGATTTAGGATCAGTGTAAGGCCTCTGGATGAGGCACCAGACCAAGATATTTCACTTAGGCTTCAAAACGCCCTAGATTCAGAATATTGACCTAGAAGTGCAAGTCTCCATATCCCATTACCAAAATGTCATGAGCTAGCCTGTCCCAGGAACACAGTGACATTTGATATAATCCTAGCATTTAAAAAAACAAAATTAAAAAAACACCAGCAACACACAACCCTTGTATGACACAGATCCCACAAGTCTAGGCAACCCTAGGAGGCTGGCTCCTGCTCAGCTCTTTCTTTAATCTGCAGATGCCCTTTCCCTGCTTACTTCTTAACTAGACCTTCACTATGGCATTGTTTCTTTCCTTAACTCAGTGGAGTCTCTCCCCGTAAGGACCTTTACATTCAAACCAAACACTTGCCATTTGTTGTGTGCATGAGCCCAGCGGCCATCTACCCAGCCAGCTGCAGCCTGCGTTGCTGTGTACCATTTCAGACAACTGCATTACCACCGAGTAATTGTTTCATTAAAAGTAAATAATTAAATAAATAAAAACTGAAGACAGCCCCTCCGGAACAGAAATTAGACCAACACATGCTCTTGCTTTGGAGCCTGCCTCTGTGCAGTGCTGACCTCATTAGCTAAAATACTCCTCCAAGGAGCAGCATCAGCAAATTTCAGCCCCAACAGCCGGAGTAAACTTATTAGTGGCTTTTCATATCAAATAGCACCAATCCCCTTGACAATAGCTTAAATAAACTTGCTCTCAAACTGCTCCCTTTATTTGGCATTAGCCTTGAAGGCTCCTTCTCCGGGGACAGGCATCCACCTGTCCTGTCAGCGGCCGTTCTGGGAGCAGAGGCAGATTCTGGAAGGAGAACAGGTGCTGGGATTGTCACTTTGTTGCCTTGGCAGAGGCTGTTGATCAGGGGGATATTTGCATAAGAAGATTTTGCAGCAGTTAAATCTACTTTGGGCTTTGCCGCCTATCAGTGTCAGGATCCCTAGGGCCATGCTGAGCAGACAGCTTTGTCCACACTACAGAGTGAGTCCTTCCCTTCCCCTGTGTTTGAAATTACAGTTGAGAACTCTGCACGCGCGGCAGCTGCTTGATTGTTGGGCGAGAGCTCACCAGGGGCTGCTTGTACCAGCCCTTACTCCTTTTCAAAAGCCCATTCAAATGAGGAAGAGGGCAGTCTCTCTCCTATGGACAGCTCTGGCATTACTATGCCTTGCCGCTCAGCTGACCAGATGACTTTAGATGTTATCAGCTCTTTTCCTAACTCCATTCATAGTCAATGGACTACAGCCAGTGAGGAAGTGATGTGTAGCAGCTACAGCAGGAAAAATGTGAGCCTGGACTCTTGGATTCACTTTACTCTGGCACAGACTGGTAAAGCTCAGAGTGCACGGGTGGGCCAAATGCGGCCCAGGGGGCTGGATCCGGCCCGCCAGGCCATTCTACCTGGCCCTCAGGGCCCCTAAAAATTTAGAAAATTAATATTTATCTGCCCTGAGCTGCCTGTCATGCAGCCCTCAATGGCTTGCCAAGACTCATTTAGCGGCCCTCTGCCCAAAATAATTGCCCGCTCCAGCTTAGACTGATATTTCAGAAGCAATCTGTGATTTGAGGCCGGTTTGGTGCTCAACACCTGTCTGCAGAGGTGGTGAGCACCTGAAATTCAGCAGAAGTCAACTGGCACCTGAAATTACATTCTGCTTTGAAAATATGGACCTTGCCTACCGTTTTGTCTCAGTTTCCCAATTACTAAAACACAGATACCAATGCCAGCAGCCCAAGGGTATTGAATTGCTACAAGGCTTAGCTTATTATGTTTGTTCCTGCAAAATATGTGGAGGTCCTCAGACAAAAGGTGCTGGAAAGACACACCCCACGCCCCTGGCATGAGAGCCTTCCCCACCCTTGTAGGATGACTGTGTACTAGAGCTTATGCAGGGTTGCTATTTACAGCCTTGTAAATATTTTAGCAGGCAAACCACAACAGGATGTACTGCGGTTGCTTGTGCCGAAACTCCCTGCATGACATGACATGACTGTACCCAAGGCCTCAAGCAGATTCACTGGGGGCTGTGCGGTCACCTATGGCACTTTACCTCTCCTGGCTCTTAGTTAAGGAAATTTTACGCAATGGGGTACCTCCTTATTAGGAAGGCATCTGTGCTGTAAGGGCCCTATTGCTATTATTCCTCTTATTGCTTCGGTTCATTCTTTGTGTTCAAGGGTTGCCTTGAAGCCCCACTATGGGCCTGAGCCGTACTGTCCTAGGCACTGTGCACATACAGAACAACAACATGGTCCCTGCCCCAAAGGATTTACAATCCACACCTTTGTGAAGAAGCATGTGGCAAGGGGCTTTTCTCTTCGGCTCAGCCAAGTCTGCTAAGCTTTCTGTGAGATCCATGTGGTTCAGCGCCAGATAGATCAGTAAAGTCTGTTTTGCAGGTAGAGAAAGGGAGACAGACCAGGTAAAAGCAACTGGTTCTCAGGTCTGTGCTTTCCCATTCAGCCAGGCAGTCCTGTATTTGGTCATTGCTCAATACGCGGGTCTTAAAAACTCTCAACAGTTTTCATTTGTACCAACAAACACCCGGTGATTTCTCCTCCATCAGCTGGTACCCTGTTGTTTAATCTGTGTGCTAGCAAAGCAAAGCAGTTATGGCACATTTGTCCAATTACAATATAATCAGTTCTGGCAATTACAGTACGCTCAGTTCTGGCTCGTCGGAGATGCTATTTATTTTGGTATGATGAAGCGATCTGCCCCGGCCTCTCGTATTTAAAATGACAGCTTGATTCATGCATCTTTAGGAGAATGAGAGGGGAGGTTACCAAGACTGTGGTTGTACAGCAGCAGGAGAAGGGGAGAATACCCCCCCCAATCCCCGCTTAGGAACAATAATTGTTTTCCTACCTTCTCAGGCAGAGGAGGTATCAGCAAATGTGTTACTGAACTGAGTATATCCCAACCCAACTGACATGAACAGTAACTCAACTGAATTACTGAATTTGCTTTGCTTAGGTCAGGGCCTCTATTCCATTTTCTGCCTCTAAATTTTTTACTAAACAAGGCTATGAGCAGGAACGCTTGCAGAAACAGCTATCCGTACGTGGAAATGAAAGAATACAGGTGGAAAGTCAAGTCTGAATTTGCAAACATAAATTATCAACACCAGAAAGCTGGGTCTAAGAGCTATGTTTAGCCAATCAGCGCTGGATACACATGACTGGTTTGTTCACTGAAAATTAACAAACAAAGTTTGAATTTCAGGCTCTCTCACACAGTCTAAAAGCCAAGACTTATTCCAGAGTCATGCCAGCGAAGAATTTTCAGTATTCAAGAAGTAAGAGCAAATTGTCACCTTCCTGCTGATAATTTGGGAACATCTATGTGTCTGCTGGAAATTATTCAATTTGGTGGCATTAGGAATTCATAGATTAGTATTGGGATGACTGCATTGATTTCAATGTTATGATGCTGACTTAGACAAGTCAAGACTGTAGCCTAACATTACCATCCCTACATTTAGCTAGAACAGGGGCAGGCAAATATGTCAGGTGGAGTGCCTCATACTGAGTTTTGGCATGACAGGCAGCCAGGGACAGATAAATATTAATTTTCTAAATTTTTTAGGGGACCTGTGGGCTGGACAGAATGGGCTGGCAGGTTGCATCTGGCCCGCGGGCCGCATGTTGCCCACCCCTAAACTAGAACCTTCCTTCCCAGAGTGCTCTCTGGGCAACGTAACTACGTCCTCAGTTCATCCAGTGAAAAAATGCAGGCACCACTAACCTAGAAGCAGGCAGACAACTGGTGCACAGGAGACTGGGTGGTAGGTTGCGGCAGGTGGTAGACGCGCAAGAGAAAATACTGCTTTGAATCAATGCCACAGAGCAAATCTCCAAGTACCACGGGTGTTTATAAAACAGAACAAATAAGATTTGTGCATGTTCAGAAAAGACCTCAAAGAATAGATTACATGGAATTCAATCCTCTCGCCTGGAAGATCGGGGGCTGATGCCTGTTGTAATTATTTGTATTGTGGTAGCATCTAGGTCCCGAATGACATGTAAAGCCGCATAACAAAGATCTAATCACTGTTCCAAAAACCTTGCCTGCTGAGCTCAGGACTGGAGTTCCAGATTAAGTATTTCAGATTTGATGCTTAATTCACTGTGCCAGCCCCTCTAATACGTATTTTATCGACGGGGAGAAGAGTATACTCCACGTAGTGAATAAATGGTATTTGGGAGCAGGGAACCCCTTTCCATTCAGACCCTATTGATACTTCATTTTGGATGCTGAAGGTTTACCACTCTAAAGTCTATTATTATTATATAGTCTCCAAAGATTTGAATGCATTGATCATAAAACCCATTATAGATGTCCCACTTTACTGATACTGTAACGAGAAACCTGAATTTTATGGCAGAGCCTGCGTATAATTTGCACCAGGTTATAAAGCCCATGAATTATTGAGCTGATTTCCTTCCTGAGCAAGCGTGTGTGTTATTGAGCTGCAAGCTGCTGACAGTGACGTAGGCACTAACCTGCTCCAGCGGCATCTCTTCTCACTGCTGGCTCCTGCACAAGCACAACAGATTGCAGCTGTAAATAATTGGCAAAGCCAGGCAGACTGGACCAAAAAAGAGGAAAATTACACACTGAAGAGAAGAATGCAAAATTGGCACCAGGTCTGGAGAGCTCCGGTGAGGACTGTTCTCTTTAGGGGTATCTCTGTAGTAAACACACAGTGAGGCTTTATCCTCTGGGACACCACATGATATGTATGACTATCTGCACACATTAATGATTTGTAGTGCAGTCAGTGCTTCTGAATAACCGGCAGTTCAAAAGGCCAACACCCTCTATCAACTCGGTGCCTGCATGAGAGCGTTACAGTTGTGCTACATGAGTACCTGGAAGAGCCCCTGGGACCAGAATCCCATTGTGGGAGTTCCTGACACTGCCAGCAGCATCAGCGGAGCCAAACTAGTGCTAGCATGGAGAGGAAAGGTTCACAGAATCCCCTAATCATAGAGGAGGAAAACCTCTCTTCCTGTAATAGTGATATATGAAAGGTTTTTTCCCGTGTACACATCAATAAAGCTATTTTCAGTATTAGTTGAGAGGGGAGAGCGGGAAATTACCACTATTAATAGTGGGTTCTTTTATTAATACAGGTGGAGGCTTAGTGGTGAAAGGGGAATTCTGCACCCACGGCATATTTCATCCAGGATGCCATTTTGGGAGTTCTTGCAGAGAAGTGGAAGCAGGTCAATAATGTTTGGTTTTTAGGAAAAAGCAACTACTGCACACAAATAGGATCTGCAAGGGCTGGAGATGTCAGAACCACGCCTGGCTCAAAACAGCAGGCTGGCACAGCGTTTCATCCAGAGTGAGCACTTGGGCCCAGCTCTGAGATAAATCACTCTAAACACGAGCCCAGCCAGCTAATCTGCACCTCATCATTCTCTCCATTTAGTTGGTTAAAGCTAGCGGCACTTAAACCAGACCGAGAGACAGTAAAAAAAAAATCGGCCAAGTCTGTAGGAGTCCCTCACTGATTTTCATTGTGACAATCAGCCGCGTCCCTTGTATCTGAGAGAAGCAAGGTCCAGAAGGCAGAATCCTGCTGGTTGTGCTATTTTTATTTTTGGTCATAAGATTATGAAAACATTATGCTTAATGCACCCATTTAACGTTACAGCTTCTCTATCCTTGTAGCCTCAGGGCCTGCCTTTTTTTCCCACTTCCCTTCCTCTGGTTTGAGTTCATAGCACAAAAGGATCATCCTCCCAGGTGGTTTGTTTCTTAGGGTGGTGCCCTTGCTGTGCTTCTCCCTCTGTTGAAATCCATTTAGAAATTCATTGGCTAGAAAAACCCTGATGTGAAAGCAGACATTAACAATGCTGCTCTGTGTTTAATCCCCCAGATGCCTAACATTGTTTCTTTTAGATTTCCTCACTGTCTCATTCCTCCTATGCCCAGTGCGAGAAAGGAAAGTCACTTTTCTCTCCTCTTTTTATCCTTCAGTGATTTGGCTCTTCTTTTTTCCTTCCACCAGCCCCCTCCACCAAAGGCACTAGCTTTTTTAGTTCATCTAATCTTCATTCATCAATGAATCGCTAGAACTGGAGAGTCTAATCCCCTTTTCATAAAGGAAGACCCTCTGCCCGGGTCACAGTTTTTGCTGGGAATTATTTACACGCAACTGGGATTGTATAGGGTATGGGCACAGATGAAAAGGAAAAACTGCCATTCAGATAAGATGCCACATGAGATCAGACTAAAGGGGTGCTGTCAAAGAGTCTGGGGTTCAGATTGAAGCTATCTGAAGTCTATAAATATGGCTGGGGAAGTCATTTACCAACTACAAAAAAGATCATCCAAGAAATCCTTAGAGAATTTTAAATCCAAATACTTTCTTAAAGCTTCCTGTTGGAGGATATCAAAGGTAGCATTTACATTAACAAACTTTAGATCAGGCTAGAGGAACATTACTTAGTCCTCTTGTTTCAGTTGCAGATTCCCATTGTCAGCAGTGAGTACTTCTGTAGTCGTGACAAGTCTGCAGGCCCTGCGAGGACTACAGCGCAGTGCGTAACATGGCTATAACAGACATGTTCGTGTCCAAGAAATCAAGCCCATTGCTTGTTATAACAGAGATACTTTACCATCACTCTTAAGGCCTGTGCTGTAGAGAAGTAATAACTGGATTTTCCTTCCTCTTCAGGGCTGAATTTTTATACTAACTTTTACTGGAAGCTCCCTGACCGTTTTACAGACATTAATTAAATGTCATAAGAACTGGGCTTTCCCTATCACTATAAATAATATCCTTCTAGGTTTTTTCTTCAAATGCTGAAAATGAGGACAGGATTTGTTCAGGCCAAAATGTTCAAAGTGGATGCTGATTTTGGTTCCCCGGAAGGAGATACCAGAAGGTCAAATCAAAGAGGCTTTTCACTGTTTGGACTCTGCAAGTCTCTGGCTGGACACGCAGCAACTGGACCACCCCACTCGGAAGAAGTTTGGCCCGACTTGTCTGCAGTCATACATGTTGGCTAATTGATTTTTTTACTTTGCTGCCTTGCTTACTTCACTAACCTCCCTGCACATCACTTATTTGAAAAATATTCTCACAAAGTGGAAAATTCAAAAAGAAGGCCACTTTAGACACTGAGCTGTGAGATGATGGCCTCCTGAACTAAGCAGATGTAGTTAGACATAGGATTCTTCCAAAAATAGGGCTCCCTGTCTTAAGCTCTTGAAGCCATAAAAGGTTGACAAGGATCTCACCTCCCTAAGGACCGACAGCCTAACCCTCTTCTACAATCTAAAAGAGGGAGCTCACTTTCCACCTGGGGCCAGACACTGTTACTTGTAGGCTAAGGATCTTCTGTCTGAGCAGCCTTCGAAGACTGAGACTATGGTAAGTGCATGGTCTTTCCTTGCTATCTCAGGCTCTAATGATTGGAGCATTTTTTTGTACCTGCGATATTGATCCCACACGCTTTAACCAGTCTCTGCAAGGCTTCGTGTGAAAACATATTGCAGTATAGACTTTCCTAAGACAAATGATTTCAGAACAGCATTGAACAGCTCTGACAGACACTTAGTGGATTCCCATTTGGTTAATTGCCTCATCTAAAATTATTTAGACATGCTTGAATGACTACCTCATTAACAAATTATTACATTTTATAATACATCCATTTACATTCCTTTCTCTGGTCTTGAAAACTTAAAAAAAAAAAGTGTTTAATAATTAAAGCATTTTCTAGGGAAAAAAATGTGCAGGATTAATTCTTTATGAGTGGAAATGTGGTGATCCTGGAGTTTTCTGAAAGGTTATTCTCTAACACCAACACAACAGATACTATATATTTCACAAAAGGGAAGGATTCTGATTTAGAGGTTCACAGCTGAATGTCTACAGCACTAATAAATAATTACTGGCACTTTTGCTATGCCTTATCTAATGATTGGAAAGAAAACTGGTTATAAATGGTATATACAAAAAGATCACCTCATTCATCCTGGAAGTGCAACCATCCCTGTGGCTGTTAACAGTCCCCAGGAATAAGATACAGCAATTTGGACAAAGTGCAAAAAATGGGGAATACTGCATCCACATGAGTATGCCGAAGAAAAGCACTAAATATCAGAGATATTCAGCTGAGAAAAATGCTGAAACAAGCTAAGAACAACCTTAAATAGGCTGTTCCACTGTGTTAAGGATCAAATTGTGCTTTGACTTAGCTAGTGCAAAACCAAATTCTAAATGAAAGTCAGCTATTTAATTTCCATATACGCTATATGTCAAATAACCAGAGAGCCATCCGTCATGGAGACAATAGCAGCCGGCTTATGCAAACAATCATAACCGCATAACACTGAACTCACTAGTGTAAACAAAAGGAGAGCGATGTCCAGGATGAGAGCTTCAAAGACACATGCATTACTTTGTAGGGACTCGTGGCTCTGTGTTGGCCTCTGGTAAAGATTTCTGTGTCTGTTGAGATATGTAGGTAGACGGAGCTAGCATCAAGACACAAAGTAAAAGATAGGAGATCAACGCAACTTTTTGTGTTTTTGCCTCATCAGAAGTAAATAGAAGGGAGGTTGAAGATACAGCAGTAGTCTCCATTGCAAGTCACTGGCTTTAGTTAATTAACGCTACAGAATTTCTTACAATTAGGAAGTGTCTTTTTATTGTGGGTTAGCTTTAGTTTTCCAGGCAGCAGTTATGAGCTCCTGAAAATAACCATTTGTAATGGAAAAGCTGACGCCTCTTTCCTGGCTGCATCGCAGTTCGGCAGGGTGAATGGAAGCTGGCAATTAAAAAGATCTGCTTTGGGCCCAAGTTTATAAACATCAACACCCTGCACATGACTGCAGAGATCCCATGTTTTGCTCACGGGCTCAGTTCAGAAGGGGAATCTGGTGCCCAGATGCAAATCTTTCCATGCTGCCTGCTAGGTATTTGGATGATGGGCTAGCAGCTAAAGCATAGGACTTGGGGTTTTCTAGAGAGGTATTTTTTTCTGACACCGGCTTGCTAGTGACCTTGGTCACTTTACCTCACTCTATTTCCCCGTCTGCTGTAGGAACTGTGAAAACCAAGCACTGGATATGAAATGTGTCTTGTCTCTTCAGGCTGGGCATGCTATCAAAGTGCAATGTACTTTTTGCAAATTGGGATGAGAGTATCTTGCGTGCTGCAGGTATTTAAGTAGAATTCATGTATCCCCCATTCACCATCTTACTCCCTGGAGTGATAAAATGTTTCCAACTCTATTGAGGTGAGGAAACATTTTAATAGAAATTTGAAGAGACAACAATTGCCTTTGCCCTGGCACCTGGAGGTGAGATTAATTGAGTGGAAGCGGCCATACTCTCAGACGGCTACATGACAAAATTGCAAGCTGCTTCATGCAACTTTTCCGTAGGCTCTGAAATTCGGGGAATGTTAAAAGCCTGATCCTGCCTTACTATTCACCCCCAAAGCTCCTAGTATCCTCTGCTGCAGTTTGCTGGTCTGGGGATCTCAATAGCGTAAGGCTTCAATTTAGGGGAGGCGGAAGGGCAAGAAATAAGGCCCCAAGATACTCAGGTATTGAGCAATTTGCTTGTAATAATTATGACGACTTTCTTCCGCTCTGGCCACAGATATTTTGAAGGATTGTAAGATATTTTATAGACCCTTAACCTGTCTGGTACGGAGGACTACTCAGTCTCTCTGAAAATGCATCCACTTCTGGACCAGAACGCAGCAGCAACACTAGTGAGAATATGTACTTTGCTAAAGCCAGCAGTGCCAGCTCAACTGCAATTTGTATTTTAGGGAAAGGAAGACAAGTGAAACATGGAAATAGATAAAGAAGCTGCCACACCTTTGCTGTCTAGAAGAAGAAGAAGAAGACACAGAGACATAGCTATGGGCTAATAATTCCTTTTGTGGCAGGCTTGTTCTATGGTGGTTCCTAAAAAGGGCCGAGGCGGTTTGGTTGAAGGAGGAAGCTGTGGCGGCTGACTAGTTAGCTGGCTGTACACATGCAAAGGAAAGACAGAAGTCCTCGTGCCTTGTTGCAGTCGGAGGAATAGTTCTGTTTGAATTACCACGGCCAGGACCTCAAGAGTGGTGAGAGGTGGTGAGGAGCCCACTGGCTTACACCTGATGGGTCACCGGGTGGGATGTAAACCAGTGGGCTTATTCTCTAATCCATCCCATCTGAAACCACCGTCTCCCGGCCCTCCCTTCCTCCCTCCCATCTCTTAGTCCCCCCTCTCTGCTCACTGCATGCTCTGGTAAGGAGGACACCGGGACGTCTCCTTGCCTGGAGACTGATGTATACAAGCGTGCCACAAAACTGAAGCTCTGTGGTATCACAGTGGTCTTTGCAGGGGCAGCTGCAGGGTCCCCTAGGCTGGCCTGGCAGCACACGTACCCGGGAGCGAGGCTGCCAGAGCTGCCGCATGGGGACGAGCTCAGGTGATAACATTTGGATCCGGCCCCAGGGTCTGCTGGGATCTGAGATGCCAGGGCCCTGGCAGGCAGGAAACCTTATTGGGTCTCTCTGCCGCTGCCCCCAGTTACACAGATGCTCAGTCAATCCGCCTTTGTGCTGACTCCCAAGGAAGAGCTGGAAAAGTGAAAGCTTTCCGGAAAAGGGCAGTGGGGCTGGAACGGTGCTTATTCCCCCGCCCTCCCCCAGCAGACAGGAGCCTCAGGCTGCAAACGGAGGAACTTCTGCCGTTGCAAAACTCAAGCTCGGCGCCGCCATTTCCTCCCAGCAACACCCAGGCCTCGTTGTTTGCCAGCCGGTGGCCCTCTCCTGCCGTGCTGCCTGCTAGAAAGGGCAGTGCTGCCCTCTCGTGTTCACCACGGGCCTTCTTCTGCGCCCAGCTGCACATGCCATCTCTAGGGTCACCCCGGCGAATTTGTACAGAGAAATCTCCTATGAAGTTGACAAGAGGCAGGAACACAAAATCATCCCTGCACACATGCCAGTTCAAATAGACACTGAAAAGACTGGAAAGCAACAGGAAATACTTCAGGCTGAGCGTTATCTAGCTACATCATCCATCTCAGGCTCCCTGCTGCTCTTTACCTTGTCTAGCATAGCACATGTTGGATACAACACTGCTTTCTCTGCGCTGGACTCAGAGAAGACGTTAGTTAGCACGTGCTTAAGTGATTTTGAAGCCTAAGACCCCCTCAGTAGAGAAGAACAGAAATGTCAGTAAATGGGCAGCGTGGTGGCAAAGAGAATTGAATGTGGATTAGAAGTGCTGGGAAATGCTCCAACTCTCAAGAACAGAGCAAGGGACTGTTTGATAAGGGCGAGGGGCAAGATCTGTTTAAATTTGAAAAAAGGGAAATAATGTTTGTACACACCTTAGCCAGCCAGGGGAACTCACCAACATCAGAGAGTTCAGAAAGGAGGATTTGAAGAAAAAGTAGACATTGATACAGGTAACCAGTGATTTAGGTAAGACCATTTTGTTGTACACATAAGGAGTATTAGGGGACAAGTTATCCTCCGGATGAGAGAGACTAAGAAAGAAATTTCCACTATCAGCAAGTCAGCTTTTATTGTCCATTAAGGGGAGTCTTGTGTCTTCCTCTCAAGTCTCCGGGGGTGACCGCTAGAGATAAGAGGAACGGCAGACCACAGAATGGATCCAGTGTGACCAAATCTACTAGGACAGCAGTTCTCAACCTTTTTTGTGCCAGGACTCATCTGTAAACACTGATGGCCAGTCCGGACCCAGTAAATAGTTCAAGCGGAAAACAGCCCCCTGGCCCTGCCAGTGCCCCTCACTCCCAATCCACCCTCACCCCCACTCCCCAGCCCTGCTGGTGCCCTCACTCCTGACCTGCTACCCCCAAACCCAAGCCCCACAGGAGGAGGGACCTGGGGTGGGCGCATGCCTCCCAGATTTGTGTGCCCACAGCAGGCATGGGGCTACAGCCTGGCCAGACTGGCATGAACCTACCTCTGTGACCCCATGGGTGGTACCCAGTGCAGAAGGGCCAAGTGGGGTAGTGACACGTTGCTGCCACCACTGCCGGGAACCCTGCACCAGCTGTGCCAACAGCAGTGCGAGGGATAATGGATGGGGATGAGGGGTCCCACTTCCCTTGCCTCTTCCCACCACCAGCCACTTGCAGGCCAGGCCACAGATCTACCCCACTCCCATGGCTCGGCTGCCACCATTGCCCTCTGTCCACAGCTTTACCCCAGAGGAGAGGTGAGGTGGCGGGCAGCACGGGCAGCCTGAGAGGAGCAGTGGCAGTGGTGGCGTCCAGGCCGTGGTGCCAGGATACAGCAGTGGCCCAGCACGTGAGTGGCTGGTGGCAGGAGGAGGTGAAGACAGTGCAGCCCCCCCAGTCTGTTCCTCCTTGAGCAGGAAGCAGTGTCAGGGGCGCAGGGGTCCCAGCGGCAGTGGCAGCAATGAGTCTCGCTGTCTTGATCTGCCTTCCTGTGCCAGATCCTGCCCACTGGGCTATGGAGGTGGCTCCTGCTCAGGCCAGTCTGGCCAGGCTGCAGCCCAGTGCCTGGTGTGGGGGCACAAATCTGAGGGACATGTGCCCTTTATGCCCCTCAATGTGTCTCCTGTGGGCCTTCCACCCCATAGACTCCCCCCCCAGTGGGGGGAGTTGTGGCAGCTGCTCTCCACACCGCCTGGCTGCCTCGTGCACGTGAGCATGCACGTGGTACCCCCTGCCTGACTGTCCTCCTCCCACTCCCAACAGCTCCAAGCAGCCCTTGGCAGCCTGCAATTCTGCTAACCAGCAAGGGGAAACCCATGGTTTCCCACGTTTTTCTCCTTTAAAGGATCATTCATTTTTAAAGTTTGTTGCTCCATTTTTAAAATGTGTTTGTTCCCTTTCAAATACTCTTGCCAACCACTTTTGGGTTGCGACCCACAGGTTGAGAAATGCTGTACTAGGACACATGATGGGGTACCCAATTCTAACAAAGGATTGCTATGAAACCTCGTTAGGGATGGGACCTGTGATCTAGAGCTCCAGCCCCTATCGTTTAAGACAATGATATTCAATCTTCGGGCCCCATGGACCGGATGAGTGGCACAAAGCTGATCCGCAGGCCAGATCCAGCATGGGGGGTTGGTCCTCAGGCCAGATCCAACATAGGGTGGGTGTATAAGATTCGTCCACAGGTGTGATCTGAGGCAGCAGCCCAGCCCCACGCACCTGATGTGGCTGCAGAGTGACATTGGACACTGGCTTGGCTGCGCACATCAGCGCAAGTGGCACACAGGGCTGTGTCATTCACCCCACAGGACTCCCCCTGGGTCCAGAAATTTAGCATCAAGGGAGCGGTGGCAACAGTAATTTTCATGGCCTCCAGAGCCACCTCCACAGTCGTGGCAATTAACACTGCCACCGCTCCCCTCGTATCAAATGTCTGGACCCATGGGGATCCCCTAGGCTGGATGACACATGGGCCAGGTTCAGCCCCACTAATTTAAGCTAAAGCAGGATACACTGACTGCGAGTAAACAGTAGGGGGTTATAGGCTTTAAGATCAGCTGCTTGTAAGACACAATCTTCATCCCTAACCTATGTTACATGGAATTCAGAACAGTAATTTCCCAGCCTGGGCTGCTATAGCAGATTTAAAATGGGAAAAGCTTGTTAGCTCCTTGTTCACGATCTGTCTCAGAGAAGAGGATACAGTTTTGCTTGTAGTACAGAGGGTTTTAAAAGGTTTATTGGTTGCAAAAATGAATTCCATGTTGATAATACCAAATGCATAACAGAGCATGAAACAGTTTAATACTGTCGGGTAACGTATGGGACTGGACAGCAACCCCCAGAGACTCCAAGGTAACAAAAAATGCAATGCTGGCTTTGAACAGCAGCCCTGGAGATCTGACTGTCTTAAGGAATAACGCTCCGGAGGTTTGGATCAAATGAAAACTGCATAATCTTTGACTCCGCTACAGAAAGACTGGATTTGCCCCTATGTCCCGTGCTGATGGGCAACTGGGTGAGTAACAATAAACCTGCTCTGCTCCTGGCCTGAAAATACCAGGACTCAGAGGAACAGACAGGTTTCTGTACCTTGGGAAATAAACAGACTTCAGCTGAGAACTTTGCCGAACCATTACGCTCAGCAGCGACTTATTCCATTTTAAAAGACAAAATATACTCCTGTCCATTCTGTATCCCAATACAGAAAAAAGGCAGCAGCGAGGGGAGGGCAAAGAGAACTAGGAGGGAGATAGGAAAGAGCCAGAAGAGCAGACTCAGTAAGTGAATCCTTCTCTGCTACCCCCGCAACAAACTATGTGTAAGTTAAATATAGACCCAACACTTCTCCAGGGAGCCAGATGCACGAATGGATCACAAGCCATGAATTTGTAGCAGAGACTCTAGTCTCTACCCCACTGGCTGGCAGAGAACACTTCATTTTTAAATCATTAGTGCCTGTCTCCAGGGTAGCTCTCACAGCAACGTATGGCAGAAAACAGTCTTTTTAAAGCTATGCAATGTTTCTCTCCCATCGTGGCTCCTTTGAGGGATCCAGAGCTACCATTTAATAAACAAAAACACCTTGCAGAAAGTGGCTACCTCCCACATCTACCAGGGCAGGCTCAGTTGAGATGAAGCTCTTGTTAATGAGAGAGCAATCAGCATTAACTCCTTCCCTACTCCCTGTCATGGATATCACTTAGCAGTTGTACTCCCACTCCTGATGTAGGTACTAGTTCTGCATGTTCACATTAGCATTACTCATGTTTTCACAGTCAGGCATGTGCTTATGCACCTATTCAGAAACGGTCTAGTTCCCAATGCTTGGGGAACAGAAAGCATGCTGCCATGTTAGGCAAATAGTCTTTGATGGCCCATATTTTTGTCTGGGTGGAGGGAAGTGCTATCATTTCAAGAGTCCTGGCTTTGCAGTGATACCTCTACCTCTACCTACCTGCCTAATTTTCTTGTCATTGGTTCTTGTTGAGCTATCAGACCATGGGAATCACATTATGCAGATGGCTATCTTGCACGTACCCTACCCATATGTTTCCTATGCTGTATCCCCTTAAGTGCTGACCCTAACTACACCACACTGGTTTCATCTTCCCCTGCACCTTTCTGAGTTTATCTCACTGGAAAATTGTTTAGTGAATTGTTTGGGAGCTAGCAGGATCTTTTTGATTTGTTCTCTTTTGTACAGAGTGAGACACTGACACCTGAGCAGATAACAGAGTATAAAGGCGTCTTTGAGATGTTTGATGAGGAGGGCAATGGGCTAGTTAAAACAGAAGACCTGGAGAAGCTTATGAGCCTCCTGGGGATCAACCCAACCAAGAGAGAGCTGTTAACAATGGCCAAAGATGTGGACAAAGACAGTAAGACCCTCTCCCCACCTTCCCAGATGCTCTGTGGTTCACAAGAGGAATCACCAAGGCAGGACAGATCCTTGCTAGATAGCTACTCAAAAGTGAGCATGTTAAAGTACCCTAGTACTTCATTGTTCTTTTAGATAAGGGCACCTTCAACTGCGATGGTTTCCTGGTTTTGATGGGGATTTACCATGAGAAAGCTAAAAATCAGGACGAAGAGCTGAGGGCAGCCTTCAAAGTCTTCGATAAGGAACACAAAGGCTACATTGAATGGGATACACTCAAGTAAGTAGTAGATTTGCTTCATGTAACGCTTTTGAGCTCTAAGCACACCCAACTCCCACTGATTTAAGTATCAGAAGTGGGCCATGGTTTTCAGGAAGAAAGATGATTGCTGTGGCTTTAGGAAGAATTTAGTCAAAGAAATAATTTGCTCAGCTTTAATACACATAGAGATTTGGGCCCATGTCTTTGGTTTGAGTAAATCAACCACTTGCAATATGAACTATGCTGATTTATATGAGCCGAGCATCTGAACAAGTATTTTTAACAACAAATATAACTAAGCTGTAGTCATCATCAATGTGGGAGCAAAAGTAAAAGGCAGCAAAACATGAGAAAAAGACATGAAAAAAAAATACAAAGCCATGAAAAAAGAGTACGTCATATAAGTAGCTAATATTTCTACTCCGCACTTTAAAATTAGCCTACATTTCCAAATGCATACAAAAACAGTTTCCATTAGTCTGGATAAGATCAGTTCTTTTAGTTAAGGTTGTAAAGAAACATTCCTCTGGTTAAGCAGCATTAATCAAATTCTCGTTCATAAATGAGTTAAAAGAGGTGCATGAAGCTCCAAAATTTGTGTTCATCATTAAGAGTATTTACCATTGTTTAACATCTCTAGATCTTGGCCTCGATGAGCAAAAAATCCAAATGTTCTTTAATTAAAAAAGCTCTGGATTTGCCTCAAAGCTCCAAGGAGCGTCAAAGGACTACCGAGCTTGGCAGGATCTGAGTTGCTACAGAGCTGGTATTACAGCTCATTCCAAGAGGGCCAATGCAGGCCTTGGCAGGATCCTAAGAACTGCCCCAAAAGGGCTAATCGTTTCAAAGGATGCAAAAAACAGGAATTCCCCTAGGAAAGTAATATTGTTCCAACTCTTTGAGCTGCTGCTTGGGGAGTACAGGAGTGAGACAGTCTCCACTTGGCTCATCAAAGACAGCTCAGTAATCAAATGCTTCTGGATTTAAAAAAAAAAATCAGTTCCATTAGATATACAGTGGCCAAATCTGATGCTACCAGGATATTTGATCTTGAATTGTTTTTTAAAATTTGACCCCAAATATGGTTGTGCTCCAATTATTTCTAGGTTGTCAACCCACGTGATGCTCCAGCAAAAATAAAATCTTAAAAAATAAAACTCACTTTCTTTTAACTTGTAAGCACTAAAGGAAATGATGTCTCTATTCCCATCTCCTTTTGCCAAAGGAAGGGTAACTGCCATGAAAGTCTGTCAAGGCAAGAAGCTTCTTGCAAACCATATTTGCTTTATTGCTCAGGGGATCATCATGCTGATGGAAATTGCCTGAGTTACACACCAAGCATGTGGCAGGCAGGCCAGCCCTGTGCACGTCACAACTCAGCAAGCAGAGCGTAGCCAGCAGGGAGAGAAGCAATAATCCACAGCACTTTTCTATGTGCTTGTGTACGCAAGATAGTAGCAATCTTTGCAAAACTTTGGCAGCTCCAGAGAGATGTGGCTGAGTGTGTTTTCTTATATGTACTGAAGGTCTGCATCAAATGTCTTGCCTTGCTGTATTAGCTTTTCTTTTATGTATTAGCTTTTATGTATTAGCTTTTCTTTAATGCTGTGTCAGATAATGTGAACTGTAACACATTTGGCCTCTCTTTAGAGGCCAAATCCCTATATTTGAATGTGTGATTGGCCTGTCAAAGCTTTATTACATTCAGGATTCTCAGACTTATAGATTAATGCCATGGGTGAGATTTTAAGAGCTATTTTCTTCATTAAATAGGATCACAGCATCTCAGCTTTCTGTTTGTGTTGGGGTTAGGAAGAGATAATACACTAGAAAAAGTACTGTACAGAATGATCCTCAGTCAGATGGCTTACAAGGGCTTTTCCAGCTCGCACGTCTGTGAGAGTATAGTGTGGTGGTAACAAGAATGTGTAATGCCATAATTTCATGCATCTTTTCCATTGAATATGAATAGAGCATGCTGTAGGGGTAGCTGTTGGTTAAAGTAGGAGTCTGGAAACCAGGATTTCTGGATTCAATTACTGGTTCTGCTGTTCATACAACATGACTGAGATTTTCAGAGGCGCTGATTATGTGCAGCTCCCATTTACCTTTAAATGGATTGCCAGTGCTCTGTACACATGAAAATGAGGTCTTGCGTGACCTTGGCGAAGTCATACATCCTCTCCATTCCTCAGTTTCCCAGTACGTAAAATGGATCAAAATGCATCTACCTGCAAATGTGACGTGACACAGTTAATGCTGCACAATGCTTCGAAATTCATAGAGGGAGGACAATGTATTGCCAGCTTTGATCTGTGTTTTAGGTATGTGCTGATGAATGCCGGAGAGCCGCTGAACGAAAACGAGGCTGAATTGATGATGAAAGAAGCTGATAAGGATGGGGATGGAACCATTGATTATGAAGGTAAAGTATCCCCACACAAGGCCTTTTTGGCAAATACAGGTACACAAAGACATTTCTTCCTGATCCTCTGTAGTCATCAGCTTTGCTCTTTCTTGACTTCTTCAGAAGCATTGCTCACAGGTTACCCTTTTGGTAGGATTAGGTGGATGTATTTCATACTCACTAGTGTCAAGCACTTGTGTGTGATCTAGGACCACAGCAGTGGGAACTCAAATTTTAATGCTGCTCTGACGCTTCCTGGACCTTGAGCAATTCACATAAACCTCTTCAATCTCTCAACACGCTACTGATTTTATGCCCTTAATCCCCTGTGAGGACAATTCTATATTCCTCCTACTTAGGGGTTTTGTGAGATTAAAGACTTATGGTTAAATCTACTTCCCAAAAGCTAATATTTGCAAAACTGGCTGGTAATTGTGTTTTAATTTTAGCAGGTCCAGTCTTAGAGTAAAGGAGTTTGTTGCATTCTAATAATCAAGTGCTTCAAATTGGTCACCCAAAATCACTAGTCACTTCTTAAAATGTTGTTCTGTGTGGGCACGTCTATATGAGATGCCTAATGTGCAGCAGCCTAATACTACTGAGCAGTAGCATACCATGCTAATATGCTACTGCACAGTAGTATTAGGCTACTGTGCATTAAGCATTACAAAGAACCTACTCTGGATTCATTCAAAAGGTGTTTGGATGTTTATCTTGCTGGGATCATTTATCTCTGGCAGGGGGGCAGGACTCATTGATCTTATGAGGTCCCATCCAGCCCCCAGTATCTATGAAATGTATGGAAAAAAAACGTGCGTCGGTGCTACTGTGCAGTAACTGTGGTTACTGTGCATTTAGAAAGTACTTCATTAAGCAAGTACTAAACTAAATGCTCAATAACTGCCGAGCGCTAACAAATATGTAAATGTGCCCTGTACGCATGTTGTGAGGTCTAATTAGGTGCAGTTCCAGGGCTCATAATTTATTCTTTTTGCCAGCACTAAATTAGCTTCAAAATATTTGGGAAGATGTTTAAACTCTGTAGTTAAATGAAAAAGAAATTATTTTTGTAACAAGAAAAATAGGAGTTGAAGCACATGAATATCCATTCAGTGGGAGCATTGTTTTATACAGCAGAATTCAACTACAGTTGTCTGGCCCTCCAGACAAAATTATATGTATGACATTTATAGTCGGGATAAAGCTGTTTTTACTTCTGTGCCGATCTGTATAAAAAAATGCTGCCTTTCTCAGTGCAACCTGAAGGCACTGAGAAATGTCTGTTTATGGTTTGGATTAACAATGAAAAGGCTGGTCAAGAGGTGGCTGAGTTTAATAATCACATTGCATTTCATCTGACCTTTCAGCAGGTGGCAATAGAAGCGTACGGCAGAAAGATCACAGTGTTTTCCCATTACTCATACATTATTCAGATTTTTGGAAAGAAAATGCATTCATTAGAGACATCTTGGCTGTCTCACTCACTACTATAGTTTATGGGTACTCTAATATACGGTACTACCAGAAATGTAATTTTTATCCTGTATGAGAAGATAGGAGCTGGACAAAAAATTGTTTTGATCAGTGACTATGCTCTAAAAATATTGAGTTCTCATATGATGGAGAATTTTAGACACAGAGTCATATCAGATCCAGCACATGGTTCATCTACTTTTCTCATACAGTGGTCAGTCCAGACACTTCAGAGGAAAATGCAAGAACCCTTACAGTACAATAGTCTGCTCAGAGAGAGTGTTTCTTCCTATAATCTTTTATCAGGTAAAGGACAGGTTAAGTCATGATACATGCAGGCTTAGAGCCTTTTTTATTCTCATTATGCTGTATAAATATCAGTTAACACATTGTCTCTATTTTACAAGCAATTTCATAGCACTATATCCACATCCAGGAATGAGCCAGGACTAGAGTTTGGGAATGCCTAACTTGCAATTTTCTATTTAGACCCGTGGTCCCATTTCTTTCTGTAACACATTTTTCCGCCCTCTCCCATTTTTGGTATACCCACCTCTATCTTATGCAGCCTGTAGACACCTCAAATTGCTCATATCAGGCTCTGAACACTTTATTTCTACTCTCCTTTGTCCTAACATAGACACATGCTGCTAATACCAAGAGAGACTTTCTTGTTGGGAGAAGAGTAGGCAAGGCAGTGGCAATGGTCTCCTTACTAGGAATGTCTGACAATGTAATTAGCTGCCTCCAGCTTAACACAATTCATCAGAGAGCAGTAGACCTTCCTCTGACACCTCGACACTACCAGTTTGACCCAAGCCATTTTCTCACCAAAGAACCAGAAGAGTGAACATTAAGCCACGGGGAGCTGCCTTGCTCTCCTTTTATTTTGAATGCAGGGGCATTTAATTTAAAGGCCCCTGTAATTAAGGCTCTGTGAGTTCATACTAATTTCTTTTAGGTGAGAGCTTAGCAGGCGGGCTCTCAGCATGAAAGCTGGGCAAGATCCTTGTAAGATGCAAAACTGGAATTGCTCAACACATTTTAAAACTGGAAAGGAAAATAGTTTTGGAGTCCCCTCTCCCTGTATGTCTATAAATTAAAGGCTGGTTTAAAAAAAACAAAACAACTTACTCCTTTTAGCACGATAGATTCTCCTGGGCTTTGGATGAGGCCCATCCTTTTTGCTCTGAACTATTGTGTTGAGTTTTCAAGTCACAATGCGAACATCTCTGTTCAGTGGTACTACACCAGTGGAGAATTTGCCCTGTGGTTTGAGCACTAAGGTGGAAGTCAGGCATGTATGTTATATAGGGAAAGAGGAGATCCCCTCCCATTTCTAAGCAAATCTCACACATTAGGAGTCCAGAGCGCAGGGCTCAAAGTGCTGTTCGAGCTGCAAGAGACTCTGTGCTGCAGAGACCCAATCCTCTCTGTAATTTCCATAGAAGTATCCTATACTGGGTGTATCAACCTGTGATAACTCCTACACACACTCTGAGATTCATGCCAACAGCACCAGGTGAGGCTAATAAATCTGTTCTGTTATGGTTCTCTCCCTTTCAGAGTTTGTGGCCATGATGACCGGCGAATCCTTTAAGCTCGTTCAGTAGGGCCCTGAAGAAGACATGTATTTGCTCTGAAGATCTTTCCTAAACACTTTCACTTGCAAGAGCTGTAATTCCTTTCAAGATGACATGGCCTGGAGTTGTCGGAAGCCATCGCATGTCTAAAAGCTGTTATCTGGCATTTGCAGGAGGAGGAAAGTGCAGAAAAATGTGAAGGTGAGGGACTCTGCCCACACCAGGGTGCAGAGCTCCTACAGGACATATTCCTTTATTCAAGCAATTGGTTACAGGCCATGGAAATTGTACAAACACCATAATTTGTTTATTAATAAACTTTATAAAGAAAGTCTTTCCAATATGGCTTTAAAAAGGAGTCATGTGAAAGGAACACTGTGTACTTGGGAAAGGAATGTGTGGGCTTGCCAGGGCTCTCACTTCTACAGTAGTATAAATCACTCCTGGGACAGAGGATTGCTTTCAGTTCCACACCTGCTTTTATCCATATAAAAAAAGTTTCACATCCTAGTTAAAATTGCATAAACTTCACATTTTCACAGCAGGCCAAATAAAGCCCCCTGGGGAGTGCCTAAAGCACAGTTCCCATTAAATTGAATTTTAAGAAAAATACAATTTGTCAGTGGTCTGAGTGGGGAAAAAATAGAGGTGACCTTTGTGATGTAGTCCGGGCTAAGGAGTAGATGGAAACACCTCTAATGCTGCAGAACACTTCTGCCCCAGAGAACAGTGGATCAGAAATGGAAGTGGAAAAGGAGAGGAAAACTTGGTAATACTGTATGTCCTGCAGAGTTCAGGAAAGTCCATCCTAACAGATGTACTTTTTCTGTGGGGCTAGAGTTACAAATTTATCTGAAATCATGTTGCTTTTGAAAATCCTACTAATTGCCTGTCAGCAGCTTTACGTGCTAAAAATACTTTGAAAATCTTTTTCTTTTTTTGTTCCTATATTTTAGGATAAGAAAGAAGTTATGTCATAGAATCACAGAAAATTAGGGTTGAAAGGGACCTCAGGAGGTCATCTAGTCTGGCCCCCTGCTCAAAGCAGGACCAGCCCCAACTAGATTATCCCAGCCAGGGCTTTGTCTAGCCGGGTCTTAAAAATGTACAGGGATGGCGAGTCCACCACCGCTCTGGGTAATCTATTCCAGGGCTTTCCTACCCAACCAGTGAGAAAGTTTTTCCTAATAGCTAACCTAAATTTATCTTTCTGCAACTTAAGTCCATTGGTCATCTGCCACCACTGAGAACAGTCTAGGTCCATCCTCCCTCTTCAGGTTGAAGGCTGCTGTTAAATCCCGGGTTGGTCTTCTCTTCTCCAGACTAAACGAGCCCATGTGCACCAACTCCCTAACATTTTCATTGCCCTCTGCTGGACTCTCTTCAATTTGTCCATGTCTTTTCTGCAGTGGGGGGCCCAAAACTGAACACAGTGCTCCAGACATGGCCTCACCAGCGCTGAATAGAGGGGAATAATCACTTCCCTCGATCTGCTGGCAGTGCTCCTATTAATGCAGCCCAGGATGCCATTAGTCTTCTTGGCAACAAGGGCACATAGTTGGCTCATATTCAACTTATTGTCCACTATAACACCCAGGCCCTTTTCTGCAGAACTGCTGCTTAGCCAGTCAGTCCCCAGACTGTACTAGTACATGGGATTGTTTCATCCTAGGTGCAGGACTTCCCAGTTCTTCTTATTGAACCTCATGTGGTTTTCTTTTGGTCCAGTCCTGCAATTTGTCAAGCTCTCTGAATCCCAGCCCTACCCTCCAGCATATTTACTACTCCCTGAGCTTGATGTGCATTTTGCTGAGGGTAAAATCCATCCTTTTTTTTAGATCATTGATGAAAACATTGAACAAAACCAGCCCTGCAACTGGCCCCTGGGGCACTCCACTTGATACCAGCTGCCAAGTAGACATCGAGCCATTGGTTACTACCCTTTGAGCCCAATGATTCAGCTCATTGTCTATCCACCTTACAGTCCATTCATCCAACCTGTACTTCTTTAGCTTGCTTGCAAGAGAGATTTCCCCATCTCTCTCCTCCTTCATACCACTTGCTCCAATACAATTTTATTAATTTAGAAGTCCCATAACTTAATGCTTACCAGGCAGGAAAAAACTTACAGGATCTTCAGCCAAAAGCATATGCTCCCTTGAGAATTGAAAAGAGTGGCAATTTCCCTTGCAGCAACATACTCTTGAAAATCAGAAGTAAAAGAGATTTTTCTTTTCAGATATTCACCACAATTAAACACTTGAGGCAACAGATGGTTTTGAAGCATGAATGATATCTTGTCAACCCTAATAAGTTTGTAGTAGTTTAGAGAAAGGTGTGGTTTTGAACCCAATGCAAACTGATTTAAATACGTTTAAACCAGGTTTATTGCAGTTTGACTTAGATCAATGAGGAATCACCTAGGTTAAGCTAAAGAGAATAACTCTGAAGCCAAAATAGGAGAGTCCCATTTTGAAACCAATTAAAACCTCTTGTATAGACAGGGCCTATATTACAATGCAAACACATGCTCTCTTACAGGCAAGAGCAAAAAACAAACCTGAAAACCTAAAAACTAATCAAAAACAAACCCTCAGCTTCCCAGTCAAAACACTGGCCACCAATCAAAGAGTTGAGAGCCAGTTTAATATTTTTTCCCATCGTGACCACATGCTCTTGCTCATGATAAATTCCCCAAGATCCTTTTGCTAAAATCTCCTCCATGGGGCACTGCCTCTTACACAGATTAGAGCACTTCCTTCAGCCAGACAGGGTGGGATTGTGGAGGATTCGATCAGGGTTGCGGGGGGTCCTCGGTAGGGTTGTGAAGGGCTCGCACACACACCCAAACGCACATGCACACGCACAATCATTTAAAAAGGGGGTAATGGTGGCTCCCCAATCCCATCCCTGGGCTGCCGCTGCCGTCACCGCCACTGCCACACTGCTCCCAGCAGCCCCTGTGGTGCCATGTTGGGAGGTCCTGTTGGTGGCCAATTTAGGGTTGCAGCAAAAAAAGGTTGGGAACCACTGGTCTATACACATGCAGTAGTAAGGGGTGGGAGGCGCTTCAATTAGAGCAGTTCTGAGAGCTGCTTGAATTAAAGAGCCCACCGCGCCTCATGTATTTAGCATCCCGCACTTCAAAATGGCAGCAGGGGCGCTTTAACTAAAGCTCGTTCAACGAACTTTAATTAAAGTGCCCCTGCCGCCATTTGATACATGATACATGAAGATGCTGAAGACATGTGGCACGGAGGCTGCTGGAGCGCACTAATTAGCATGCTCCAGCAGACTTGCAGTGAGGGCTGGGGGTTGGACTCAATGACCCTCCAGGGTCCCTTCCAGCCCAAATGTCTACGAAATTAAATCTATGAAGCTGAGCCTGCTCTGACGTGTGCCTGTTATTCCACCATTCAGATGGAGCCAGTTTGTATCAGAAACAAGACCAAATTGCCCCTGTGGCAGCAGCGAGTGCCTAGGCTTTTCACATCACATCCAGGAATTTGGGTTTGATTGAAGGGCCACTATGCCAGTCGGGATGGAGGGGGATTTTGTTGTGGGGGGCCAAGAGAGGAGCAGGAGCTGCATTCCCTACTTCCTTTAGCCCTGGGAATGGGTTTACTACAGGAAACGCTTGGAGGACTCAGCCCCGGAGTGGGTCTGTGTGAGCAGGGAGCCCAGCACCAGCTTTTCACTGCACAGGGCTCTCCTAGAGTTCCCTGCAGGCGCAGGACCTCCGCCGTGCAAAGTCTCCAGGTCAGGGAGCTGACGGCACGCTTGGGCCAGGCCCAGCAGGGACACGGGCACCTGAATTTGCTGGGCAGTGGCATCCCTCACTGCACCTTCCTCCAAACCAAGGTGGAGAAGGGGAGGTGGAAGCAAGTGCTACTTGGGGCACTTCTCAAGCCTCTGTTGCTATAATAACACCTCTTGGGGCAGCCCATAGCCATTATTGAGGTTATCCTCAGCACTGGTCTTTGTCCTTGAGGCAGGGCCGTGCTATTATCGCTTGTGGAGACTGCAGAAGCAGAGAGAATTGGTTTTCCTACAGCCTCAAGGGAGCCTGAGGTGAAAGAGGGATTGCCGGTCCTGGATAAGCATTGATTTATCTTAGTTTTCCAGCGTGTCCATCACTTTCTGCAGGGACCTTCTGCTTCTTCTAACTGGTCAAAGTGTGAAGACCCACAGAAGTCAAAATGAGCAATAGGAAGGCAATGGAGGAGGGATTTCCCTCTCTCCCAAGAGGGCAATCAGGGCTCTCCTGAGGCTTGCATTGCTGTCATCCAGGGCATCTTCAGCATCCACGGGCAGCTCACGGTGACCTGCTTCAGCCACCGGGTGTCACGGGTCAGGGACAGAAGTTCCATAAACCGGTTCGATCCAAATCAGTTGAGTCTGATACTGCATTCAACCAGGTTTATCCCAAACTGGTTTTAGCCATTTTGAAACTGGTTTATATGCACTGAACTTCTGTTCTGTTATAGGTTTAAACCTGTTTCTGGTCCCTTAAATTGGTTTATGTGTAAGTTCTGTCCCTAGCCAAGGTGACTGGGGCCCATGGTAGGGAGGGTGCTGGGGCTCAAGCAGGCCTAGACTTGGCGGGCGTGGGGGAGAAGGGGGAATGAGAAGTCTTCATGGTTAGCAAACAGTGTCACTGGGCAAATGAGGGAGGACCTCAGCAATGCTGCTGGGTGGGACAGGGATGTGTGTGCAGCGAGGCTGAACAGTAGTGCCCCTGTAGAGTTGCACAGGGACTCTCTCTCTACCCTGTAGTTGCACCTTTGGGGCAGCCTGTGGCAGAAAAGTCCCTGGGGGAAGGTGGAGCGAACCTAACAGCTCTGATGGCAGACAGGTTGGGGAGATTTCTCCCCTCGTCTCCCTGCATTTGAAGCAAAAGGAGCCCTTCCCCTCTCTACAGCTAAAGCTCAGCAGAAGGTCAAATTTTTTTGTTTGAAAAATTAGATGGAAAATGGCCACTTTTCTAAACAAAAGCTTCTCCTGACTATTCCTGTCTATTTTAATCAAAAAGTAGAACCAAACCGACCCTCCGAAATCTGGGGCTCGTCAAACCTGTTCTACTCGGTATGTAAATCAGCACTGAATCTCAACGGTTTGATTCATAGAAAACACCCCTAATTTATAATCACAGCATATCACACCACTCTTGAAATCAATATTATAGGCATCTGTAATAGTAGCCCAACACACTACAGCATCACTGTTGCCAAACACAGTGTTTGGGACCATCACTTTTATAGTGTTTAATATACAAGAACAGTTAGCAAGATTTTATATGTGGGGGAGGCTGTAGAGAGTTTGTACAAGAGGAGGAAATGCAGCATTTCAAGACTCCTGTACGTGTCTGCAAAGATAGTAGTTTCATGTTTCAGTAACAGCACTGGCTTTTGGACAGAGAACGGGCACAGACTATTGAGCCAGTACAAAATATGCTAGCGGTCAGGCACAGCACTGGCAGGAGAGACATGATGCTCATGCTACCAGCAAAAATATTAGTAGAGGGCACCAGCTTCTTAGTCAAAATGCAGTGGTGATATTTAGAGGGCTTAATGCCCTGCCATGAGCTGCCTGCATATCATTCACAGAAAGGCCTTGTCAACTGGTGTGGAGGTCAGGCTGGGGGGGCACTTGTGCAGTACCTCTCACCAAGCTGCACAAAGGGTCACGGGGGCTCCTATACTCATGCAGTGAGGCTGCTCTGACACGCTGTAATTACAGTGCATTGGAGCAGACTAAATTAATCAAGTCTGCTGGAGCGTGGTAATTACCGTGCCCCAGCAGACTCCAGTGTCACATGCATCAGCCTCCCCATGATGAAAAATGGCAGTGGGACGCTTTAAACTAAAGCTTGTTCGATGAGCTTTGGTTCAAAGTGCCTCCCTACCATTTTTCAGTGCAAGGACACTGATGCACGTGACACTCCAGGTGCTTTAATTAGTGCAGTTCTCTGAGCACGTCTGTAGATGCCCTGGGAAAGCCTAATAGTACTACCTGCCAAACTTGTCAACCCTAGTTATTTTACAAAGGCTTATCTGGTTAACAAATACAATGCAGCAGCAGACAAGTTGCAAAAGACAAAAAGGAGCTACCTGCCTGAAAGGCCAGCAAGAGTGAGATGGGTTTAGCAATGGAGGAATCCACTGAGGGCCAGTGGGTTTAGAACCTTATTCCATCAGGTAATCCCTGATTTAGCAGGCTGGAAGCATTTTGCAGTGCTTGCTAGTCAGCTACTGGGCTATGAAACAGAGCTCAGTGATAGGATATAATATTTATTACTTTGTAAATTTTACCCTTTGTAATTCACCAGCAATATTTCCTCTGTGTGGACATCACTAGGATGTCTTGCAGCAAGGAACCCTCCCCTGCACCCATGGAACTAGCTTTGGGACTGTGTTACGGTAGCAAGACATCTGCTTAGGCCTCACGTCAAGGTGTTTAAATTGAGGCAGGCTATTTCTGTCATGTGCTCTCTCAGCGGGCTGTTCTACAGAACTTTATTTTAATTGCTTCACGTGTGTGAAACACCTGCGTTTAAGGCAGGGACAACTCTTTATAAACTTGTACATCAGAGGCCTCCAACCTTTCAAAGTAGGAGATCACTTTTGGCATTTAAAAGCAACTCAAGATCTACCGTGTGCAGCCCACCTCCCCCACCTTCTGCCCAGCAGGTAAGTCTGTGGGGTAGGAAGAGGGTGGGGGGAAGATTGAGGCAGAGGGAGAAGAAATTATTTGGGGGCACGCCTCCCCAGCGGGTAAGTCCCACCTGGCCAGGACCCCACTCAGCTTATGGGGCTCCTGCTTCTGTGGCACTGTCCCTCACTGCGGGGGCCTCCATTTAGCCCCTGTCCCTTCCCTTCCCCATGGACTGACCTGCTGGGCATGCACACGGGCACTCACCCCACACCCAAACCTCAGATTGACTCCAAGATCTGCCAGTGGATTGAGATCCACCGATTGGTGACCACTGCTGTACATCAGCGAACTATGGGTTAGAAAGGCCCAGTGCAAGCTCACTATGCATAAGAAGCAGCTCAAACAGGTTCGGTGAACACTAGCAGTACAGGCCAGGGAATAGCGGCCTGCACTGGAGCTCAGGGGTTAGGGCTCTGTTCCCTAGCTCCACTGCTGATCTGCTGTAGGAGCTTATGCGTGACACTTCACCTTTTTATGAATGTAATCATTACACTGATCTCCTTTGTAAACCAGTGAGAGCTAATGAAAAGAGCCATATAAGAGTTGGGTACTATTTGTAGCATATTGTTATTTTTCCTTGTGATTTTGAATACAAACATAGCATGCTCTTCTGGTTTAACAATTAAAAAGGCAAAACTACCTACAGTCAATTATCAAAACAGTCTAACAGGAGCATACAGGCTTCACCGGCATTGTTTTGCTTCACAACAGGAAGTTGTGCCCATGTAACATGCCGGTGCTGGCACAGTCTGGATTTGCATCAGGATCGCTGCAACTTATCACAGTTTGTTTTAGAAAGTCATAGCCTGTAAAAACCCAAGCCTGAGCAGAGAAGGTCACCTGGCTGGAAAGTATACAACAAAGCCTGCTTCTGCTTCCATTGAAGTCCTAAGGCCAGATTTCTTTTCACTGAAATAGGAATACGATCGTGTCCTTGCTCTACGTAGCATTTGTATTTCACTTGCTGAAATCAGAGCCATGGTCTGCCCCTGTATCGGTTCATTTCTAGCAGCGAGGAATGTAACTTGAGCACAGGGGTTTAGTGCTTGGTCAGCAAAGCACGCGAGTCAGTGATGTGTGCAAACTGAACTTGGAAAGCCCCAGTCACAACGTGGTACCACCTGCAGCTCCGAGCCTCTGTGATCATTTCCCACCACGAACAATCTTTCCCAGCAGACTTAACTGAGTCACTAAGTTTTCATTTGGTCTGGAATCAAACAAATGAGTTCTCACCCTGTCTGCGAGAAGTTTGCTTTGCAAACTATCGCACATCACTGCAGTAAGGAGGAAAAAGGCTTCATATTCTGAAAAGCTTCTCATTATCATTAGGGCTGTACAAAGCTTCCAGTGGTGATTTGATTTGGAGCAGATTCGGATTCAGAGATTCGGCCACCGAATCAGGCCAATCGAAGCAGGACTAATTTAAAGGTCTGAATTGATTCAAACTCTCCAAATCTTTAGAAAAGATTCGGAGAACTTCAATGATTTGGATGCTCCCCAGTGGCTGCAGTGGGTGCTCACCAGGTGCTGCCAGGCAGGGAGGGGCGGGGGGGCGATCCTCACTGGCTGCCACTGCCCCACATTGCATGGGAAGCTCTGCACGAGCCCCCTGACACCCCCCACGGGTGCTCTGCCCAGGCCAGCTCCCGCCCTTTAAGAAAAAAAAGCTGAGGCAAGCACCAGGACTTGCAGCAGCCACAGGGCTTCATGGGCTCGGCAGTGGTACAGGGCAGTGGGGATTGCCCCCACCAGCAGAAGTGGTGAGTGCAGGGGTTTCCTTGGTATTTTTCCCCTAAAGGGCCAGAGCTGACCCTGGCAGGGCACCTATGGGGGGTCTGGGAGAGCGGGGTTGGGGGAGCTCATGCAGAGCCCCTCATGCAGCATGTGGCAGTGGGGGGAAATGGGGATGGCCCCCTGCCTAGCAGCACCCACTGAGTTTGGGCTAGTTTTCCCAAAGAGCTGGGAGCTGGGGCAGGTAGGACAGCCACTGCTGGGCTGGGGGAGCAGGCAGGGGATGGGCCCACAGCAGCCCAATCTCCAAATCAGATTTGGCCGAATCGAATCGGGACGGATTCGAATGAACAAATTGAATCACTGTCCCCCGAATTGGCTGAATCCAAATCCAAAGCAAATCCTAGCTGCTTCGCATGGGCCTAATTATCTTCCCCCAAGGCTAAGATCCAGGTTGGCAGAAGTGCTGAAACCCCAAAACTCTAGAAGCTAATAGAAACTGAAGAACTGCTCTTTAGCATGCATCATTCATCCATTACTAGGGATTTACCAATTCATGGTGGAAGTGGGATGGGCAGTGGCTCCTTTAACCTTGCACGTTCCCCCATGTGCCCCCTGCACCGCCACTGACTGGCAGAGGGGCCTCGCCACTCCCTGGTGACTGACAGAGAAGCACAAACCGCATTTTTACACATGGCAATGATTTTGTCCCCCCGACCGGTCAGCAGCAAGCAGCAGGGCCACCAGGGCCCCACAGCTGATCAGTGGCAAGAGGTAAAAATGGTGCCATATTTAAAACTGCAGTTTTCATCTCCCCACTGATCAGGTAAGCTCTCACTGCGCTGCAAAGGAGGTCCCTCCACCAATCAGCGGCAGGGTGGCATGCGTAGGAACATGCAAGATGAGAGGAATTGCAGCATGCCCCATTTCCACCATGAATTCGGTAGGTCCCTATCCATTACCATTAGAGCGTGGCAGGAGAGGAGTTTTCTGCAAAATGACATGTCCTTGTTAGGAGCCAGATTTCAGTTATTGCAGTGCATGCTGATGGTTTTGCTTAGTTCTGAATTTCTTCTTTGTTCACCCAGTGTAGTCTCAAAGGCTTCTCTCATTTCACTGCCAGGGCAGGCGAAGATACTCGACCTTTCTGCAATGTGGAGAAAATCCAAAAGAAATGGAACTAAAAGAAAAAAAAAAACCCTTGCCAGCAACGACTTGGTGCAGAAGTCCCGGCCTTGAGCATATGCTGCTTAAAACCACCTCTTCTGACCCCAGCTCTGTATTTCTTTCCTGACTGTGATACAGCTGTGGTGTAGTTATTAGCTGCATCAATTAAGGGGCTTAAAATAATGTCATAATTGAGAAGAACAGAGCTAGGAGGGCTTAAAGAAAGGAAATAGCCATGAGACTTAGCCACATAGTTTCAGTGCCTTTTGTCAGAGCAGCTGACCTCAGAAAACATCCATTCACACAAACACTCCCTCCTTCCTTTTACTTGACTCATTCATCTGTAGTTTCAGTCACAGGAGTGTAAATATGAAATACGACAGAGACCAGTCATGCTGCCGACTCTAGAAACTAGATCATAAGAAGCCTTTCTTAAAAAAAAAAAGAATGGGATTGGGAAAGGCAAGAGTCTCTCCACCTCCCCTGCTGTGATGCCTCATCAGTCACCACCTCTTAGTTCAAGCTGGAAGATACTGCGACTGTCTGGGATTCATTACACTAGCCATTACCTCCCCATCTGAACCCCACCTGCAAAGCCCACCCCTTGCTGATAAAAGCTGAAGGCTGCAATCAGGGGAAGGTTGTTGGGAAAGCAAAAGGGAAGAAAAGGAAATGTCAACAGCCACCTGCATTCCAAAGCCAAGTCCTTGTAACTGATTAAAACTGGAGCCGCTACCAGGCACTGGAGTGCTGATAAACAGAGTAAAGTCCACGATTAACCCTCATAGACCATTGGCTTATTCTTACAGTAACCAGGAATGTTTCCCACTTGAAATTCTTTTCTTCTGACACTGAATCTTCCACAAAAGAGGTTATTCACCTTGGCAGTAAACATTTTTATTTGCTAGACATCATAATTGAGCCCTTTACTTTGGGACTTGTTTGCCTTCCCCTTCCCTTTACTTCTGCTCTTGTGCTCTGACAGTTCAATTGCTTAGTGTGTACGGCTTCAGCACTCCAATAAGTGTGCGTAGATCAGGGATCAGCAACCCCTGGCAGGTGTGCCAGAACATGGTACACATGGCAGGGAGGGAGGGGAAAGAGGGCAACCCCGGTCCCTCCCCCACCGCCTGCCTGGAGGTGCGCATGCAGCTGCCACCACCACGAAGCTGGTGCTCGAGCCCGGTGCAGCTGTTTGCAGCCTGTTCCAGATGCCCAGAGCCAGGGCTGCGTGTGGCAGGCAGCCGGGAGGCTGCAAACTGCTCCACCAGGCTCCAAAATCCTTAGCTGGGCTCCATGGTGGCTGCACACACACCTCTGGGCAGACAGCAGGGGAGGGGCCAGAGTTGCGCTGCCCCCTGCCATCCACCCAGAGGCATGTGTGCACCCACCACCAGCAGGCAGCCTCACTGGGGCTCTGGAGCCCAGTGCAGCTGTTTGTAGCCTCCCAGCTGCCTGCCACAGCCAGACCATGCTCTGAGCAGCTGCAGCAGGTGAGTGGCATGCTTCAAACAGCAGCTCTGTGCATGTACCTTGGGGTGCAGGGCAGGGAAGGAGCCAAGGCAGCACAACCCCAGCCTAGAGGTGTGCATACACCTGTTGCCAGCAATGGAGATCGGGCCCCTCACAGCTCCTCCATGGCCTACCCTTGGCATGCCGATCGGAGACATGGGTCAGGGTTGAGGTGTTTCAGCACTCCAGCCAAAAGCATTGCTGACCCCTGGCGTACATGCGTAAAGCTGGGTAACTGGATACCAGCAGTAAGCCTCATCAATTACAATTTTTGTCTAGTACAGCTGACTGCAGCCCTAGCTTCTTTCCCATCTGGTTTTCTTCTACTTCTGAAGTCCACATTACCCTTGATCTCAATACTCAGTTTTCCTTCCAATAATTGCAGTAAAAAAAAAAAAAAAATCTGAACAAAATTTTGCATGCTGACATCAGAAAAAGTGACATTAGCAAAGTCTGACCAACTTCACAGGACTAGGGTTTTAGAAAGTTTTATCTGGAGGCAGGTTTATACATACAAAAAAACCCTTAGTTTAGAATCCCATCATCCACCCTAGGAATAGCTAGAGACTGTGAAAGAATCCTCTTTATTATTCTATGCTTCTCGCATCTCAAAAATCATAGGAAGTGAGGGTTGGAGGGAGCCCCAGGCAGTCATCTAGTCCAACCACCTGCTCAAAGCAGGACCAGCCCCAACCAGATCATCCCAGCCAGGGCTTCGCCAAGCTGCATCTTGGAATCTCTATTCTTGGAAGCTTTCATCACCTCTCTAGGTAACCTGTTCGAGCGCTTCATCACCTTCCAAGTGAGACTTTTTCCCCCCCAGCAATATCCAACTTAGACCTCCCTTGCTGCAACTTGAAACCATTGCTCCTTTTTCTGTTATCTGTCACCACTGAGACCAGTTCAGCTCCATCCTCTTTGGAACCACTCTTCAGGGAGTTGAAGGCTGCTATTAAATCCCCTCTCAATCTTCTCTTCTCCAGGCTAAATAAGCCCAGTTCCCTCAGTCTTTCCTCACAAGTCATGTGCCCCAGTTCCAGAACCATTTTCACTGCCCTCCTCTGGACTCTCTCCAATTTGTCCATGTCTTTTGGATCCAAAACTGAACACAGTACTTCAGATGTGGCCTCACCAGTGCAGAATACAGCAAAAGAATCTCTTCCCTCGATCTGCTGGCAATGCTCCTAATGCAGCCCAGTATGGCATTAGCCTTCTTGACAACATGGGCACACTGCTGACTCATATCCATCTTCTTGACCACTGTAACCCCAGGTCCTTTTTTGCAGAGCTGCTGCTTAGCAAGCCAGTATCCAGGCTGCAGAAGTGCATGGGATTCTTCCATCCTAAGCGCAGGACGTTGCACTTGTCTTTGTTGAACTTTGTAACTTTTGGCCCAATCTTCCAATTTGTCTAGGTCACTCTGAATCCCAAAGAGATTCATATCACATTTTTCTTTACAATCCTTAACTTAAATTACTTGGATCTCACCATAGCAAGTGATTGGTTTGAAAAGGTTAAAATTTTATTATTATTTAAGAAAAATAACTATAAAATATAAAGTAAAAACCCATGATAAAAATCAAGCATTGCTGTTTAAAAATGTCACTTTCTAAGATTTACACTACTGTGCTGACAGGGCATTAAACCATATTTACCAAAATATGAGTTTTCAAACCCATTGGGTTCAGTCAGCCAAAAGAAGGTATTGATATAGTTAAAGTATTCCAAGTCGCGTGTAAAAGTTACTCCATGAAGCCAATATGCACTGTAACTGGCACAACCAACAGGAAGAATAGCATAAACATCACTTCATTCTGAAAATGAAGCATTTTTAAAGGATTCAGGACTCTAGAAAAATCGAGAAAACTTTTCCCTGCCCCCCACCCAGCCCCTGATATCATGAAACATAACATATTGCATTTCAATCCATACACAATGGTTGGGTCCTTGAATGCCGTTTTCCTTCAGTTTAAGGAACATTTGCCGTTACGTAGCAACGAGTTCAGCAATTCAGCAATTTGCTGGACAGTTAACCTTCTCAAAAGAAAAGACAAGCTGTAGAAAGTCTGCGCTTTAGCCTCCACTTCTACTCATGTTTGGGAAACTTCCATTTGGGAAAAAATGATCCACCACTTGTGCCACTCTGGCATCTAATAAAGGTTTTGCTAGAGCAGTAGCAAGCCACGGCCCTTTTTATTCCCATGAGCACAGGGCATCATTTTTCACAGGGAGAGACAAACTAGTGTCCATGTCTCACCCATAGGAGATATTTTTAAACTGCCCTCCTCCTATTTCATGCGATACCCTTGAAGCATTAACAGAAGGTTACTGCAGTCATAGGAAACATTCCTCTCCTATGATGGATCATTGCAAAGACTTGAATTTGGGCATCTTTCCATGGTAACCTGTATAGAAAACCAAACTTTGTGTCCTCAGTACTCCTCAAGGTCCTTGCACCACTCAGTCTCCCACCCCTTAATGGGCTAGAACTGGAGTTTATTCTGTTGCAGCTTGTGGGTTGTCTGAACTTGGCGGTGTCTCTGGATTGCCAGGCACTGGATCAGATGAACCCTGGTGCCGATTTGGTTCTTCAGGTGTCCCCTGCTCTGGGAAGTCGCTTGGTTTCTGGCTCACCAGCACGGTCTCTGTGTAAGGCTTGCCCATTTTGATGGCCTCATCATAAGAGGGTGGCAGCTCCATAGCATAAAGGCTGTAGGCTGGAGGAGACATAGTGCTCCTATCCATCTCCCCAAAGGGAAGGGGAAGTGAGGTGCTCTGTGGGTACTGCAAGGAACTGTATGCTGAAAAAGAAAACACCAGAGGACTTAGACATTGAGTAAAATAGGATTCTGCATAACGATGTAATCCTGCTTTTCCCCCACAACAAAATTACTGCATCCAGCATGACTGACATTGGTAGTCAAGAGCTACCATGAGGGAACCTGCTCACCCCCATTAGGAAAGCAACTAGGAAAAAAAAAATGTCTCTGCAGAACCAAGTCATTCTTGCCTTCTACCTCCTACTCTGGATTAGATGACTCTGGGGTTGATTTGACTTTCGAGGTGTCATCCGCCCAGGGAGATCACCGTGTTTGTGCTGCTTTATGGAAGACATTTCACCCTCTGTGCCCAAGATTTCCATCCCACCCACCCAAGAATAACATACTGGAATGAGTATGTATGTTAGCATCACAAGTAGCCACGGTGTTAAGAATGAGTGAACATTTTGCTTTGAAGATATGAAGAATCGAATGTGGGAACGCATCTGAAGCGTTAAACACCAATTGATTAGTTGCTGCAAAACACTCACAGGTAACAGTGCTGTGGGCAGTGCTGTCGTTGTCAATAGTGATGACTGTCAGATCACAGGGGCGCCTAGGGAAGGCCTGAACTGGGGGCCTCTTTTTCCGGCAGCAAATCTTCACGCAGCTTGCTGTGATACCACATAGCAGAAGCATGAACACAGTCAGCAGGATCAGCCTAGGAGAGGTAGAGAAAAGGGAAACCATCTCTTTATTACTGATGCTTTCTTTCTTCCACATATGGAAGAAATTTAACTATTTGGGATGCCCTTTGAAAGGCCTGGCTAAATTTCACAAGAATCAGTTCCAAGGGGTGCTGACTCCTCTATCTGGGTACATGCCACCCAAATACGGAGTTAGGAAATGCGATCGCAAAACAGTCAACTTAAGGCTTGGGATGATTAGGTGTTACTAATCGCTATTTAAATCCTCCCTAGCTCAGGTAGATCAGAAGTCCCTGGCCAGATTTTCAGTGAATGCGAACTAAGCATGGCTCCCCTGAATTCAGTGAGACTGGTTATATGCTTAAATAAAAGCAGGAGCATAAATCCTTCTACAGCCTGGACCTTTATTTATGAAAGGATGCAATAAGGGACATCTCTAGCTGTTCTACATGCTGCCTAAGATTTAACTCAATAAAGGCACCTGGAGTATCACTAGGCATTCAATAAGAGGGGGAATGCTGAACTGGTATGAAATCTTAGCTTTAGCATGAAAGAAGCAAAGTCCAATATTCTCCCAACACTGAGACTAAAACAATGTACAAGTTTGGGATTCATACATGCTGCTTTCCTCATCACCACCATTCATATAATTCACCTCTGGAAGTGACTGGAACCAGACCTATGAACCATTTAAGTCCTCAAACTAGGGCTTGGGCTATACGTCTTGCCAAGGGGCCAGTTTTAGCCAATATATTGAAACCAAATTTTTAACATTTCTAGTCCCACTCTCAAATGTTAGTTCTGGAGTTCTTTCTACTCTTGAAACTCATCTTGAATCAACTGTTTGTATTGGCTATGAAACAATGAGGCATGCTATGAAAAGGGCGGGTAATAACAAATGCCTGTGAACATTGTAAAGAAAAAGTCCAAGGTCCAAGATTAAATATTCTCAGCATACTTTGGTGGGAGTTGCTAAACCGTTCATACACCAGACTTCTCCATTTTGAAGATACAACAGCATTCTCTCACTGTACAAAATGAAATACCCAGATCAGAAGAGACCTCAGTACAGATCTATCCTTTTTCCAATTAAAGAACGTTAGCAGGTTAAAAATCAGACCTCCAAAATAATTCCTTCTTTGTACTCCTAGAGTATTAAAGTCTAAATGGCAAAAAGTAACCTACAGTATAATACAGGGCATGTTTAAACAACCTATTTTCACTGAATTTTAACAAGAGAACCTTCCTGTTAGCAGAAGCAGCTCTCTTAATGCACACTAGCCACCCATCAAGTCTGCAATGTGGGGCCTCAGTTTCATGATAGTTGCCCCATTTCCATGCCACAGTGTTGAATATGCTGTAGAAAACCAATGCATGTAGCCGCTTCCTTATCTCAAGTAGTTTGAAGGACACTTTCCTACCTTTCAGCTATAGCCTTATCAAATTGCTACTTTAGAAAAGCCTTTTTAGGCTAATTTAGAGTCATTTTTTGTGAAACCTTGGTAAAATTTCACAATGAAACATTCTACCAGTGAGAGAAGAGTATTACCTCATCACCAGCCAGTCAGAATCTCCTAGCACTCCCCAAACTGAATGAGGATACACTCTTAGCAAAGCATTCATGTCTAGGCATGCTAAGAGGGACCTCTGATGGAGAGAAGAGATGCCAGTCGTATTCCAGTGGTGCAAATCTGCACAGCCAGTTTCACTGGCACTTGAGTGTCACTGCTTGCAAGCATCAGCCAAATCACAGCAGTGGTCAAGTCAATCTTAAAATGCCAAGACATTTTTTAAACAATTCTGTAGATCAGCATCCACCCCATCCTGGCTAAAAGCCTAGATCAGTTTAGTCCCATTGATAAAGTTGTTAATATTGGCTCACATGCACTATATCCCCCAGGAAAGTCAGCATATATGCATCCAATCAAATACATATTAAACTTTAAGCCAGGTTAATTGTAGCACACATTCTGGAGCAGTGAACCAACTCTATAAAAACCATGTTTGTCTTTCTAGTCATTTTTTCTCCTTTATAAAATCACCAGCCAATAAACAAGGTCACCAGTTTGTCAATGAGCAGGCGTTCAGCAATGCCTGAAAGAAAGAACATGGTAATGCAACAATTTTCCCTCCCATAAAAGGGAGAGATATGAAGGAGAAACATTATATGATACAATGCCAAGCCCTACTTGCGCTGGGCTGCAAATTTCCTTAACAAGGTTATCTGTACATGCAGGCTTTAGATTTACACAGTGATTCTCAGCCGGAGTCCCTCCTTATGATCCTTTTTGAGGGACCATGCAACGTTAGCACTGTTAGGTGCACAAACATGATTTACAAGATAATCCCAGAGATTTCAGATAGGAATCCATAAAGTTAAAAACATTTCTGACCTGTTCTGGTCTTCCTAAGCTCTTTGTGAGAGAAGCATGGTTCTATTATTTTTCTGTGGCCAAAAATTAAGTGAAAACTGAGAGCTGACATTTTCCAAGGAGTGCCTCAAGTCTGAAAAGGTAGGGAACCACCTATTTCACATGCAAGAGGTTGGACGCGAGGCACTTCAAGGATTGTCCCCCATGCATCTGACCTCCTCTATGGTCTAGGTTGTCTGAGATGTACTCCACTGGCAGCCTTCATTCACCTAAGTCCTCCACTATAAGCCACAATTTGATAAATTTGTCACTTCCTATGGATATTGTTTGCCACAACTTCTTCCGATTCTATTCCACATTAGACAAGAGAGACGTGAACTTACCAGACATACCACAGGCTAGTCCAGCTAGACATATTCTGAGTGCACCTGCAGACAAAGGTAGATCAAGGACTAATTTCAATCCTTACGTTCAGGCATTACATTTGGTGACAAAAAATAAACTTTACACTAATTGCAAAGTGAAGAAGGGAAGCCAAATCAGCAGCTTAACACAATAGACCCAAAAGGAACTTAGGGGAATGCTAAAATGAAACAAAAACCCAAAGTGATTGTGGGACTGGAGTTTATGCATTCAAGAGGCCAAAACAGCACCTCCCCGACTCCTGGAGAGAGAAGCGTGGACAGGCTGGGCTTTGCAAAGGGCCACCGAGAGTCGGTGGAAGGTGGACACACAACTTCGGTCCATTTGCGAGTCCCAGCCTGAGGCAGCTTCCTTCCTCCTGCTCAGACGCTTCTGATAGCATCTTTGTGCAAGAGATGCTTTACTCCGAACCGTCCACGATGCGAAACATGGGCGCCCCTCTCCCTCAATCCAGCAGCACGCTGGCAGAGAGGAGAAACCCTGATGCACCTGGGCAAGCCCCGCGCACTCAGCTGCAGAGAGCCCAGGCCTTTACCCCTCCAGCACCACCAGCACATGCACCGAGACCAGCGGCCGGAGGTGGTGCTCACTGCCCGGGGCAGCTCTCCAAAAAGGCTTCCCAAAGGGAGACAAGGACAGAGGCGCTCTCGGCGGCCGGTACTTACTGCTCAGGGACCTCGCAGGTAGTCTGTGCAGAGCCGGGCGCCGCCTAGGAGAGGAAGGGAGGGGAGCAGGGTCAGACCGCGGGGCCGCAACGAGCCCGCGCCCCGCGCCCGCCCGGCCCCGCACGCACCTGCAGCGGCAGCAGGAGGAGCAGGAGGAGGCGGCGGCTGCAGCCCTCGCCAGCCATGCTCCGGCCACAGCCCACCTCGCCGCCCCGAGGAGCCGCCAGCCGAGCGCTGCCCTCCGGCCCGGGCATTTATGCCCCGCTGCAGCGCAGCGCCGCCCCGGCCCTGCCCGCGCTCAGCCCGGGGGCGCGGGGCGCCGGGCGGAGCCGAGGGGCGGGCGCGCTCTTTGTCTGAGGCGCTGGAGGAGCGGCCGCCCCGCTCCGCCTCCGCCAGGAAACGCGGGACAATGGCAGGGCCCGAGAGGGGCCGGGACAGGCTCGGGGCAAACCGGCACGCAAACGGAGCTGCGTTTCAGTTTGTATTGCTTTTACCTTGTGTCTTTCCAAGTGTCCAACGCGCTCCAGTGTGGCGGCGAGAGAAAGAAAACCGCCTTGTTTTGCCACCCCCGTTTCCAACAAAGACGGGCCAGCAAGCCCGGTTTCGCCCAGCCGTCCCTTAGCCGAAGCGCTTCAGAAACGCGATTCGTTTGGCCGAAGCTGGCTCTGCCCCAACGAGCCAGGTCTGGAGCGCGGTGGCCCGAAGGACAAAGCAGGGAGCAGCTTTGTGGTCATGTCCCCACAACCCCCCCAGACCAGCCGACCCCCGCCCATTTCTCGGCTCGCACAAGGTCCTGGTGATTGTACAGGGCGAGGCTTTCCCCATGCAGTCCAACGCTGGACCCACGCCCATGTCCAGAGTCAATCCCACTGGTTTCAAGAGGCTTGCTCACAGAGCGTGGAGGTAAAAACATACGTGTGCAGCATTGGGGCACGACCGCAAGAGCTTTCCTTCACACGGAGAGGCTAGGACAAGCGCAGACTATGCAGGAGAGATCAGCAGCGCTGACAAAAGCGCCACGCTTCGAACCATGGAAGATTATTTTGACATTAGGGTGCTTAAGAGTTCAATTACCTCAAAAGACCAGCATCTGGACTGCAGCAAGGCTGACTAGCCAGCTTATACCAGGCAGCAGAAGAGATCCTTGGACTCGTGTTGTATGGTTGGGAAAACAAGGACAAAAGATGAATAGGGACTGTTTTTTTTATTCCCAGTTCCTTATTCCTGGTTCCTTACTGGAATAAGGAACCAACCTGAGCTTCATTTTTTCGGGCCCAAAAGCAGACGAGTTTATTAGCTCATTCTGAAGAATGGTGCAATGGAAAAACAAAGAGTGGTGCTGAGTTCTCTTCCTGGGAAGTGTGTGCTGAAGATAGGGTTGAAGGAAAGATGAAGCTGATAAAAAGGTACGATAGTGGGGAATAAGATGAAGCCCTGTCTGAGGGAGACGGCACTTCTGGATGGCTGCACATTCGGATCCAAGCAGAATGAAGCGGCTGTGCAATACTGGTGCCTGTCTGCTTCTCAAATGCACACACCTGAGCAACTGAAATGGTTGCAATGCCGCAAACGAGATTCTCCCCAACACTTTAATATAAGGGGAATACGTTCGGATTTCAGGTCAATGGAAGATACTTCTTTCAGAAACGCAAGTTTCAAAAACAAGATGGCAGACCTGGGCAGAGTAGTGGGGAGGTTCAAAAATGAAAGGTCACATTTACTAGGGTTATTCTGAAGTCATTCTCACAAACCGAAAGTGCTTTGGAAATTATTTCTGAACTATGTCATTCACTGAAGCATTTTCCTATTGGGTTGTCAGGGTCATGGGACTGTTGCTCATTCAGAAAAGGCTGCATTCACTAAGTGTTGGGCAATATGTCAAAAGTCACAGGATACAGAAAGTATGCCTAATTATGTGACATATGTAAAATACCAGGGATTGGTCTCTGTGGCATATCACTTCCTCCCCATCCCTAAAAAGAAGGCATACGGTGCTCTCAAAGACATAAGACTCAACATTATCTAATTTCCTATTACTACTAGAAATTATTTAAGCTACAAAGTTTAGGTCCAAACTCAGGTCTTCATCACCCTACAGGTACAGGAAGGCTGGGGTCTGTCGATCTAGTTCAAATTCCCCTTATAAAGGTGAGTGGGAATTTGTAAGTTTGGAACCAGTATGAATCCCACTCCAAACTTCTCCAGTGATTGTAGAAGGAGGAAATTTAGTGTTTTAGGAGGTTTTGATTCAGCACATGCCCATTTCCAGTAAATTAGAGAGAAGTTCCTGTCTTATTCCACCTGAACATGGCACATCCCCACCCTACAGTTTATATTAACTAACAAAAGTATCTTCCACTGACTAGATGAGCAATGGAATTGGTGCCCATCTGACACTGGAGCACTTCCATTGAAGGCACTGGGGTTCCACTGCTATAAAAGCTGGTGAAAGTCAGCTTTCTTTACTTAATTTGGGCCACTTGCATGAATCAGGGCTGCTAGACTGGACTCACAAAAATGATTGACCCACAGCTATTTGATCAAGCATAATTTAAAAGCAGCTGCAAGAAAGAATACGTCTTTGTTACAGGTAGATTGCAATCTCCCCAGTTCATCCTCTACAGGGAGCCCTGTTTTGTTTGGCATTTGTGCATTATTAGCTTGAAGAGAAATACCTGGTATTTAGAGATTTCCAGGTCCGTTCGTTGTTGTGTATGTAGTAATACGTTTCCTGTTCAAGGAGCCTGTTCTCCACAGATGTGAAGTTTGAGCTGTAAGCTTTAATCTGCTTGTGTCACAGGTATGGTTCCCTTGGGAAACTGGACTATTTGTAAAGATTATGGAAGTGCATTTAGTAGAAGGGTGAGGATGGGAACAGAGCCAGGCACTAAGAGCAAAGGGCTTGATCCTGCAGGGCAGGGTCCATGGAAGCCAACAAGAACAGGAGATGCTGAGTGCCAAGCAGTATCAGATGCCCAGCAAACCAAGCCAATAAAGCACTTTTGCCTTTTGTGATTCTCTAAGCTCTAACTCAACAGGACCTGTTTCCTCCTCCACATAAATGATTATGTATCTGAGTCAACGGTCTTTGAAGCTTTGGATGTGATAGATGTATGTGTGAATCCTAGGCTCATCACATACTCAATGTCAGCATTAGATTGATAAATACTAATGCCTTTTACAGCGCCTTTTAGTTAAGGTGCTCAAAGCACTTAACAAATGCACAGCTCCCCGATGGACCATGATGGGCAAAACTGCGTGTATCCGCATGTGCATTTACTGCGCAGTAAGCGGTTATTAAACCAGCGTCTACACATATAGGCATTACAGTGCAGTAACACTGTATGCGCACCAACTGGGGAATAAAGTTACTTCCAAGTCCGTCCACACAAAGGGTTACTGTGCAGTAAAGTGTCTTCATGTGCCTTATTGCACAATAACTATTCAGGAACAAATTTGCTATCTGCATCATGCAGATAGCAAATTTACTTCTGAGCCGATGTAAGTCGCTATAGTTACTGCGCAGTAGAGGTGCGCATGTGTAGACGAGTGCCTGTACAGTGCAGTAACCTTGGGTTACCTAAGTACACATGTAGACATGTGCCTATACTGTGGAGTAACCTTGGGTTACCCAAGTGAACATGTAGACGTGTGCCTATACTGTGCAGTATCCTTGGGTTACCCAAGTGAACATGTAGACGTGTGCCTGTCCTGTACATTAACCTTGGGTTACCTAAGTACACATGTAGACGTTTGCCTGTACTGTGCAGTAACCTTGGGTTACCCAAGTGAACATACAGATGTGTGCCTGTCCTGTGCATTAACCTTGGGTTACCTAAGTGCACATGTAGACACACCTACTGAGACACAAACTGAAGTGACTTGCCCATAAATCACACACTGAGTCAGAGGCAGATTCAAAACCAGAACCCAAGAGTATTGATTCTTAGTTCTTTGCTCAAGCCATGAGACTACCCATATCCTGAGAGAGGACTAATTACTACATTTACTCACTATGCACATGTGTTTGCTCCTTAAAATAAGCTGCCCTTTTTATCACGAGGCAACTGTGCATCACCTTTGTACAGGTAATAAACTACTGAAGACAAGGTACTTCAGTTTTACTGTGAGGTGAACTTGTTGAGGTCAACTCTATACCCCTTTGGAACTGACCTCACTTACTTTACCTAACAATAAAATGGAAATGCCTTTTCTGCACTGTTTTTACCAGAAGAAAAGTGATGCACATTAGTTACCCTGAGGTAAAAAACGTGGCCTTTTCTGCAGTGAAGACAAGGCATGTGTCACCTGTCTGCTTTCTTCCCTGTTACCCTTGGGGCTTTTGTTGAATGCGTATGATCAGTTATTATTATTTTTTGTGTTTCATTTTGTTATTCATTCCGATGAGCCCCAGGTCCCTATTTCCCTACATTTGCATAGTAGGGCTACTTCCAGATCCCTCAGCAGCAAGCTTGGGGCAGGAAATAGGCTCAGCAATGGCTCCATCCCATATAAACTAGCCTGGGCTGTTGGCTGACTATGCAGCGTCATCACAATCGGGATTCTCACACATTTTTCTCTCTGGGAAATCACAGAAGGAATAAGGCTTCGTTGAATCCTCTCGCTGGTCTATTAACCACAGGGAGTTAGTTTGTCTGCATCCCACCCTCTTGTGTGTTGCCTCCTTATTTAGGACTTGATCGTGTGTAATAAGGTGAACATGGGGCTGGAAGCTGAGAATCTTGAGGCCTTAGCCTGGCTAGCTGGGCAGTGCTGGCTGGGTCGTTTCCAGTCTTTGTGCTTCTGATAAAAATGAGCCGGATCCTAAGAGATGTTGACCTGAGCACCTGAAATTTCAAAGGGAAGAGTATTAACAAATAAAATACAAATAATTAAACAGGAGTCTTGGTACATACAGATTGGCAGCTTCATTGAAGTTGAAAGTGCTCAATGGATTGCACTGCCCCCCTCACTCCATTCCCCCCAGTCTGGCTCCAGGAGTCTACAATGCCTCTTTTGCACAGCAGAGTATATTAAGAGTAGAGGAGCCAGCCTTTTTTATGACTTCCTTGCTGCTGTTAGTCTGTGTCATAAACGATGATAAATTAACTTCAGTCCGATCAGGTCTTTACACCACATATCGCTGCAGCAAAGAATCAAGATGTTCTCCTTTATATTTGGCTTCAATTTTTTACTCATGATGGCTTGTGTTAGACTTTTGTGAAGTCAGAATACATCATAAACAGGAATCTGGCAGCATCATGCAGGCACTGTATGTGTTATGGGATAAGGTGGGGATGTCCCAGCACAGGAAATTCCCATCCCCATGTTATAACCCTAGGTTTATCGCTCACTTTCTGTGACTTTACTCAGCTGGTTTATCCTCCCTGAGCTGTTTTCCCTTCCCTGTCTATAAAATGGAGATAATACCACTGTATACCTTTCCAATGTGTGCCTGAGAATTTATTATGGTGTGTACAAAGGAATTTAGGAGCACTAAATAATGGCAATATTATTGCTATCATGACCTGGTGTTACATGAAAGCAAGAATAGAATATTCTGAAGAAATCTCAGCTCAAATGTATTCATGCTGAGTGCAGCAGTAACAGGAAATTACTAAGCCTTGTATTATTTTTAGAATATATTAATGTTTGTATTACTTAGAAATGAGCCTATTGCTAACGCACTGTTTTGGGCACACTGGAATTTTGGACCCAGAACAGATTCAAATTTTTTTAACTCCAGTTCATTTTCTAGTGGTTGCCTCTTTTAGGCCTGTTTCTGTTCCACCAAAGTCAGTGGGAAAACTCCACCAGATTTCAGTGTGCTGGTGGAGACTGAGTACTGCTGAAAGTACCAGGAACATGTGAACATACAAACATACAGTATTTCAGAAGGCCCCCATTAACTCAGTATCTTCTGATGGTTCAGCCTTCTGAGCAGCTTTTCCATGAAAAGCTGCTGTCATTCTCATGAAAAATTGACACCATTTAAAAAAAAACACCAAAACAACTTACAGACGACTATAGACAGGATATAATTCCCTGATACATTTTAGATAATGCTTTTAAAAAACATGTAAAAACACTCTTGTGTCTGTGATACACAAGAGGATTTCAGAATAGTTTTATAGAACTTGAAGGTATTTTATAAAACCCGATGGGTTTTAAACCTGCTAAGTTGTATAGGAGTTTTCCATGGTAGCCGGCCTGCATGCACCAGGACATCAAAGGAGCAGTTGGGAAATTTTTCTTATCTGTTGTAATGTTCCATTATCTATTCCCTGATGCCAAAGGTTCATTATGACTTTGGTCCACAGTTTCCATTTGGTTGGCAGGCAGCCACATACCTAGACTTCTGTGGAAGTGCCATCACTGGAAGTATGTCAGGTACTTCCAGTACATCGATGATGACAATTCAAGCATCGAAGCAGTTAACTTAGCCCCTGAGCGGTGAAACAACAATGGGAAATGTTTGGTGAGGGCCTTTTAAAAGGTTGATCCCATCAGGAGCACTTCCTTGTGCAATTTCAGGGTGCGCAAACAAGTCCGTTTGCCGATAAGGCTGCAGTTGTTGCACCTGCTTTTCTGATAGTTTTGAAAGCATTCTGCTTTACATATTTACCTTTAGAGTTAAGAGGCATTACTTTACCTTTGTTCACATCCTGTATTCTTTCCTGAATGAATACAAAGCACCGCATAGGAAATCGAGTATCACTACCTTAGATTAAATAACAAATTCCTACCTTAGGCAGAATGCGCTGGAGGGGCTTGGGGGAGGTGGGTAGAAGAGAGCAGAGATTTTCTACTACTTACACAAGTGGCAAGACAGGATTTTTAATTAGTATTCAGCAGAGCATTGGATTACAGACCTAGTTTCCACATTGAGTTGTATGTATACTGCTGTCTGCAGTGGGATTAGCAAAAGGGACATGTACTGCTTTTTGACGGAAAAGTAAACCATGTCCTATAGCCTGGCACCCCAGCCTACCCCAAGAGGATGTGCTTTGGGTTGAATTAGTGCTTTACCCCTCTCTGGCACCTTGGAGGGTTTCACTTCCCGCTTCTTTCATATACTTCTGTCAACCTTAAATGTGGTCCTTCTCAGAAGTTACTTTGTAATAATGGCAACCTGGGGCTTCAGATTCAGTGTCGCCTAGTGATTCCAGTGCAACAGGCACTAAGCTTATAAGGAAGCCAAGTTTTTCTATCTCCCAATGGTTTTTCTGTCAATAAATTGGATCCAGATCACTCTCCCTCAGCTGTGTCAGCTCTACTGGCCTAACTAGAGGAAAAAGCAGTAAAAATATAATGCTAAATTCAGCATATCTGGCTCTGAATACAGACACACTCAGAAGAGTATAGGATCATGTTTATAGCTTCCACATCAGTTAGCTCAAAAGGGCTTTGTCCTGTAAGCTGCTATTTGCAGCAAGGGTTAAACAAAGGAGTGTGCTGTCTTTCAAAGGAAAAATAAACTGAGCTCAGTAATTTGTCATTTTATGCCACCCCAAAACATCATGCCCTCCACTAGAGGATTGGAAACAGACTGGTTAAGCTGGAAGTTGCCATCTTTATAAAACCGCTTTTCAGAGTGAAGCAGAGGTGTTAAAATAAAAATTCAAATTGTCAATGACCCAGTGAAGATTGCTGCTGGGTGAGTAACTCAGGAGATCAGTCTCCTATTAACTGCAAACATACATTATGTGATATCAGAATAAAGCTAACGTAACAAAAAGATTCCTTAGCAGCGTTACTGAAATATCTTGTGTTTGATTTAAAATTACAACAATGTTAAGCAGCTAATTTATTGTTTGCTCTTTATTTTGCTTTTTTTAGACCTAATTCTGCAAGCAGGATTTTCTTTAGGCCCAGGTATAATCCCAAATCCAACCATGTGTGCAAATATCTCCAGGACTCAGGCCTTGATTTTTGGCCTCCTTTCAGATCGGACAAAGAAACCAAACTAATAATTGTCACTGTTGTTTTAAGTCACTTTCTAACTTTCAAATATGTGCAAAGTAAGCTTTAGTGGTACACAGTTCTCTGCCAAAGGGTAAGTGGGATCTTGAAAGAGTTAAATACAAATGAATGCTAAACAGCCCTGTAAATGCACCAGAGAAAATTAATTCTTTCCTCTCCCCACAGCTTCTTAAATTGTATCACGCTTCCTGCACCTTGGTAACAAGCAGCTTTACATATGAGCAATTTTCTGCTGTAAGACAGTAATAGGTCTGAGTGTTATATCTTGCAAAAAAGGGTAACTATGCTTCCGCTTCTCAGATTTTGCCTTATTCGGTGACACTGCAGATTAAACCCAGATCAAGAAAAGTCTCTGGTATCCCAACAGGAAGCTTATGTTAAATCTGTTGGTTTTGTGTGCAAGCCAATTGCTTTGGGGTTTTATTATACACATGGGCAATTCTTTTTCTCTCTTTAGCTGCGTGCTGTTTTACACCGCACAAAACTGTCCAGAAAGAAGAAAAAAGAACAATTATTTGGGCTGGAGAGCCACTTAAGAGGTTTTGATGAGCTGTTGTGGATGGGTGGGGGAGGGGGAAATTGATCCTATATTGTCCTGGCCCTGGTCTTGTCCACCCCACACCCACTGCTGGGGGCACTGGATAGAGTGGGCGGGCATGGGGGAAGGATCTCCATAGAGACTGGCCTGGGACCCTGCAGGTAGAGGATGCTCAGTCAGGCAGACGGGATGGGGCCGTGGGTAGGCAGGAAGCAATGTCCAGGAGCAGAGTGGGCAGGTGGGGCTAGGGCCAGGGCTGGGATTGCGGGGTGGTGACAGTGCAGGGCTGGAGCAGAGCTGTGATCTGCTTCCTGCGCATCCCTGTGATGGGCACTGGTTCTGCGGGAAGGGACATGCAGGAAGTGGACTGTGGCTCTGCCCTGGGCCCCGGCCATGTGCTCTCATCACTCCATGATCCTAGCCCTGGCATGGCCCTGGCCCCAGCCCTGGCCACCTGTCCCACTCCTGGACACCACTCCCTGCTGCCCATAGCCTCATCTGCCCAGCCAAATGTGCCCTGCCTGCAGGGTGCCTGGGCAGCAGGGCCAGGAGCATGTCCAGAAGTGACAGTAAAGACATGGGCAGTGGCAGCTGTGCAGGGTGAGCTGCAGTCACGGGGGCTGCCAAGAAGCCTGGTCGCCACACCTCCCTGTTGTGCCACCCTGCAGCATGCCCCACTGTGTGCCTGGAGCCAGCAGGACCATCTGCTCACCTCATTTGAGCCGCCGTGTGCTGGACAGGATCCTTTGGTGGGCTGGATCCAGCCTGTGGGCCATATTTTGCCCATCTCTGTTTTAGACTGTCTTTAAGGCTCAGTCCCCCTCCCCCAAGCCCCAAGGCAGTTGAATGATTAATTATTCCAGGGCAGGTAAGAGATCAGGGCCTTGCTACACCAGAAGGATAGTTATTCTTTAAAGCTAGGTACAGACATTGCACATAAACTAGTGTAAATGATCAGAAACCAATCTAAACCTGTAATAAAAGAGACGGTCAGGATGCAAAGACCAGTTTCAAAATGATGGGACCTGGTCTAAGATAGACCTGGATGGGCGCAGCATTAGACTTAATTGGTTTAGGGTAGAGTGGTATACTAAACTTCTGTACCAGATCCAATAGTGCATCACCTTAGTTCGCTTTCATGTGGGCCCCCCATCCAGCTTGCTGGCTTGGGTTTGAGGGGGATGGGAGGAGGCAGGTCAGGTCTGCATGGCAGGGGGCTGTGCTCCCCCCTCCCTAGCCCCAGTTCCCAGTGTGGTGGACAGGTACGTGGCTCCAAGCTGCAGCTCCTGCCTGGAGAGTCAGACTGGGTGGGGAACAGAGTCCTCTGCAGTGTGGGCCTGGCCCTGAGCCAGCACAGCTGTAGGGGCCCACACATCAGGGGGTCTGCTCCCTCCCTCCCTGCCTGACCGCCGCATGGCTCCTGGCTGCAGTCGCCCTCCAGGCTGGGAACCAGGGAGGGGGGAGTGGAGGCAGCCCTGCACCCCCCGAGATCTGAACCAGCAAGCTGGGGGGGAGGGGAGCTGCACAGTAGGGGCTCCACTGCCCCATCCCACCTCCAGGCCAGGCCAGGCCAGGGCAGGGCAGGGCAGGGCAGGGCTGGCTGTCCAGATGGTGCCACAAGGTGGGCAGTAGCAGAGCGCTGTCTGTACAAAGCAGCTTGGTGTCCTTGGAGCCAGGTCCCATTGCTTTGCCTGCACCCTGGCCCTGGAGGCATGCATTGGTGACAGTCGTGGCTCCACCCAGCTGCAGTCCACTGCACTTTCCAGCTACGCCTGCCTGTCCTGGTGCCTCTGCCAGTCCAGGAACTGCTTGGTGCCAGGCCCTCCCTAGCATGCCTTGGGGACGTGTGTGTGGCTGCAGCTGGGCTCAGACACCCCCAATGCCCCGCCCTAAGCAGCACACTGCAGATCTGCCAGCCAGGCCAGGCCAGGCTGGGCAGAGGAGGGGAGGGGTGGGTGGTCCGAGACTCTTGGTATCTTGGGTGTAGCTCCTGTCCTGTCCCACCCCATCATGCTCCCCCTTCTCCACCACTGATAGTCACCCCAGACCTGGGTTAGTACAGGTTGGGGGGCCCATGCAGTGGGGACCTCTGCTCCCTGCTCCCCTCTCTCTCTACATTGCCTGGCCTGGTTGGCCAGCCCCAGACCTGCACCCCTGCCCTCCCTCCAGCTGGGCCAGGCAAGTGGGAAACTTTCACTGCTTCTGCCTCAGGCTTTTGAAATGTCTGTACTTAGCCTAAATGTATTGCAGAATGCTAGGAGTATTTCTCGAGTCAGCTGCTGAAGCACAGATATAACCTCACTGTTCCTTAAGCTAGGGATAGACATTCAAAAAGCGAGAGCCTGGATTGATTCAACCTCTGCAGATTAGTCTAACCTGCCTAGGTTGAACCAATTTACAAGTGAATAGACATTCAGTGTTGATTCTGGAAATGCAGGCACATGCCTGCAGTGACTCAAGATAAAAGCTGGGGGCAGGGGCAGGGGGAGGGGGAGGGGGTAGCTAAAGCATCTTCCCTTCCCTTCTGTAGTGGCCGAGGGAAGCTGACCCAGGGGGCAAGGTGTGGGGTGAGGCATAGCCAGGCTTTTCCCTAGACAGACAGGCCTGCCTCTGGGCAGTGTCCCTGCCAGCTGGGGCCAGAGCTGCTGCCCAGTGCCTGGACACGTGGTGACCATGCAGAAGCCAGTCCTCAGCCTTCTTCTAGTGGCCCCTGCAGCCCAGCCTCTGGCCAGCTGCTGTGTCACACGCTCCCACAAACCAGCCTGGATCAGTGCCGCACAGCCGAGAGCCCCCCCGGACCCCAGCTCCGTGCGGAGCTGCCGCAGCTTGCGGGGCTGCGTCTTAGGAGATCTGTGGCCCAGCACCCCTGAGCACCACCCTGCCAAGGGCCGCAGAGCCAGTCCAGCCTAGTGCTGCTGGCAGCGGGGAAGTGGCCCTCCCGGCTCCTGCTGCAGCCTGCCCAGTTCCCACCATAGCCTGCCCAGTGCTGGTCCCACAGTGGCACTGGGGGGGTAGGGGGTGGGAAGCAGATCCAGGCACAGCTGCAGGGGCCAGGGGATGTGCTTGTCTTTGGCTCCCAACTCAGGCAAGGCAGGCAGACATCCCCTGGCCCAGAGCTGCTCTCCCCCAGACCCAGCCCTGGCCCCCGCCCACTATCTTTTCCTGGCCCTGGCCGAGCACCAGCTTCAGCCTCATAGAAAATTGGGGCTGGAAGGGATGTCAGGGGTGGCTCGTGCAGTCCCCACTCCAAGCAGGGCCACCCCCAGCTGCAGTGTCCCGGGCATGGCTCTGTGTGGCTGGGCCCCAAAGCCCCCCAAGGACGCAGCTCCCAGTCTATTGGGGCCAGTGCAGCACATCACATCCCTGCCCTCCTGGGAAGCAGGAGTCTCCTCATGTGGGCCTCAGCTTCCCTGGTTGCAGCCTGATGCACTTGTCCTGCGGCTCCTGGCCAGGGTGAGGCTTCCCCCTTTGGGGCTCAGCTGTGGGGTTGAGCAGCAAAAGGGATGTGCCCCAGCCAGGGCTGTGTGGGAGCCAGGGCTTACCTATGCCCTGGTGTCCCAGGCTTGGCCAGCCCCAGGGCTGCGGCTCGCAGTAACCTCTGAGGTCCTCCAGTAGCCCCAACCCCTTCCCAACTGCCTTCTCCTGGCACTGGCCTGGCTCCCCTGCACCCACTGGTGCACCTGGGGTTAGGCAGCTGCCAGTTGCTCCCTGGGACTCTGTGGTCCTGTCTTGGTCTTTGCAGCTGCCCGCCCCTAGTTGTCTGGGCATGCAGTTGCCTCCCACCATTCGCTGGAGTGCCTGTCCCATCCATTCACAGCTTCAATATCATCGCTCCCCTGTCCCATGCCAGAAGGAGTGGGATTAAACCACCCCCTTCCCCTCAGGCTACAGAATCTGTCCACGTCTCCCACCCCTGCCACTGGAGCAGCAAGTGGGGTGGGGGAGGTGGGAAGCCTGGTGAGGGCTGCTGTGCCCCTTGCCAGGTAGACCTGGCTGCACTTCTGAGCAGAGTTTCTTACCCCCACCCCTTTCTCAGCCAGCAGGAGCAACCATAGTGCTCCACATAGGGAAAAGCGGGGTAGGCCCAGACAGCCCAGCCTAGTTCAGTCCAGGGCTGAAAAGCATGCTGGGATACAAGGGGACTCTGATTTAACTTAAACCAGGAAGGGTTCTGGGACAGAAGTTGCATAAACCAGTTTGACCCAAATCGGTTAAGTCTGACATTCAATCAGGTTTCTCTTAAATCAGTTTTGGCCATTTTGAAACTGGTTTATGTGCACTGAACTTATGTTCTGTTACAGGTTAAACTGGTTTCTGATCACTTAAACCAGTTGATGTGTAAATTCTGTCCCTAACCTCAGTGTCCCTGATCAACTGCATTGTGATTCTCACTTCCTAACACCTTGGCCTTTTGGACCCTGATGCACATGTATAACTTTAACCATACCAGTTAACCAGCTGAGCCAGTGGCTTAAGTTAATTTGAAGCCAATGTGATTGCTGACATGGGCTTACAAGATCAGGTCCTAAGAATGCACTTGGGACATGGTTACACCCTTTGTGCCCTTCATTTTCATTCTGCAAATCATTTGGTGCAGACAATGAGATGACGCTGGTTGATTACACCTGCTCCTTCTAATCAGCTTCATTTTCTGGTTCTTTTGCACCAGTGTAATGCTGCTGTGTTTGGGTTTCCTACACAATATAAGCAATCGACATAATCCAAAAGCCAGTGAAATCAGCAAGAGTCTCTCTCATTGACTTCAGGAGCCCTTTTTTCTCAAACAGCTTTTTGTTTCACTGGGAAATAAAGCTTTAGCTATACACCCTCCCTGCTGCATAGTGTCTTATGGAATAATTTATATTTCTGATTGAGCTTTTTGTTCCCTCTTCTTTTCATCTCTTTTGCAACACAGTGAAATGCTGAACCACATGTCTAATCAACCATACATTGTTTTTTTTCTGCACTCCCGTTTCTCCATTTCTCTTAAAGGTCTATAAAGTTCATGCTCCGTTTGGATGAGGCAATCTCTTGGTATTTGTAAGAGCCTGAAAATATACCTCTATATTTCTAAAGGTTATCAAAGTGCTCTAAGACAATCTTTGTTTTTTTGTTACACCGCATTTTCATTCATATTTTGAGAAGGTACCAAATATGAACCATGTTTTCGTGCCTGCATAATGACTATAGTATATTTGCTTGGTGTTATCTCATGAAAACTAGGCCTTGGACCTTGAGCAACTATTCCCAGTGGGGTCCATGCACCAGTTTGTAGTGACCAGTAAGAATTCAGTCCTGCTGGACAATACTGCAGACATAGCTGAAATTCTTTAATTTGGAACAAAACGGGGGGCCAGATTCCTAGGTCCTATTTCTGCTTTTGCTTCTGGCTTACTGTAGCCTTGGGGTATGGGCACAGACAAGTTATGACAAAGTAAAAGAGGATGTGGATTGTAACTTCACATTTGCACACTCCTACTCCATGGTATATTCAATGGAGCTTACCCGCTTTCACAGAGGAGCTAGGTACCTTGTACTTTCCATGGGGTAATAAGAGTATATACAGGGGAATTTACTGTGGGATCACGAGGGCAAGATAAACTCCCACCAAACCAGTGTAACTCCACAAAAGTCAAATTGTCAAACTCCCATTAAACTCAGTGGGGTCAGGTTTTGCCCCAGGATTTCCTGCTGAGCAGCACTGTCACTCAGTCACACATGGTCAGTGTCCAGTCCCTGTTGTAATTCTGGCCTGTTAGTACAACCACTGCAAATTTCCCCTCTCTTCTAGGAAAATGTTCCTGAAAATTAGAAGGACACTTCTGCAGGCCCCTTGTGAAAGGTCTACCACCATCATGCCCAAGGGGAAGCAAGGATGACCCTCTGGTTCCTGGAAAACAGATCTGCTCTTTTCATGCAGCAAAATAAACCCTGCCTGAGATCAGAATATACTTTCAAAGAGCAAATATGAACTGGGGTGGACCAGACTGCACAGAAGAGCAAACTCAAAAACTATCCCACAAGTAGATAAGCCTATACAGGATTTTTGTCCTCCTTAAGCTATACCCACTGAGTATTGTGCTATACTATTAACCCTCTCAGTGGGCCAGATCCATAGCTAATATACATCAGTACAGATGCAATGAACTCAGTGGAGCTCTGTCAGTTTGTACCCCTGAGCATCTGGCCTGGGATATATATCTTTCAGCAACAAGACATACAAACTTCCACCAAAGTCCAGCTCAGGAATGGTTTGCTCAGTAGTGTCACCTCCCACACTGTAATGCTTAGGAGAAAATATTTTACGGGTTCTGTCGTCTCTCACTTTCTTCCATGTGAGCACTGGCACGTACCTGAGGTTTACCATTGACTCTGTATTAATGACCTAATATCAGCGTCCCTGTGGTCCGTTTCTCTGTGTAGGAGCATGCGAGACAGCAGGAACTTAGGAAGGTATGTTCTCAGGAGTACTTTCTGACCTAATATATCACATAAAAACCCAGCGAGATAGTCCTTGTCCCAAATTGCTTGTAATCTATGACAGGCAGGACATGAGTGGAGGTCATGACAATGGGTGTGAGGATGAAGTCACAGAATCTACAGAACTGGGCAGAAAAGCAGAAGTCCAAAATCATTTGCTAGATGTTTCAACATTTCTTCACATGCTGTGGTCACACAGAGTCCATCAGGCCATTCCTCTGGCTGGAGCTTTTCCATCCTCTTCCCTGTGCTGCCTCTTTAAACCAGGTATGCTCAGAAGGCACATGCCTTAGGGATAGACATGTTCCTCCTAATTGGCAGGAGCCAACAGATTTAAAGCAAGTGAACCGATGGGAATCTCATTATGGGGCCCTGCAAACACTCAGCCAGCTGCAATACGTAGGAAACCAGAGGATGAACAAGTACCATATTTACTCAAATACAAGATGACTCTGAATGCAAGATTCAACCTCCTGCTAATTAGATTCTATATATGGAAAAATAATACATTTGTTACAATTTTCAAGATACAGAATCTAAGTATTGGAGGGTTGTCTTGAACGCCCCGCCCCCATTGCTACAGCAAGGAAAGCAGTGGCTGGGAAGGGTCAGGCACCCCCCTTGCCCTCTGTCCCACCAACTTCTGCACCTTGTACTACCTGCATGCCTATCCTCAGCTCTCCACAGCCTCTGCCCCCCACCCTGCTGCTCCCCTTAGTCTGTCTCTTTTCCTCTGCTCCCCCCAGTCTCGGCACCTTCCCCCCTGCTCCTCACTCTCTGCCTCTTCTCCACTGCTTCCCTCAGTCTCTGCCCCTTCCGCCTTTCTCTCCCTGCAGTTTGCCTCTTCCCCTCTCCCCACCCCCTTACTGTCAGATGTTGCTCTGCCTTCTCAATGTCAGAGCATGGCAGGTGGAAGTTCAGCCCTTGCCTGGCCATGCAGCAGTGTAGGGACTGCTGATTGACTAGGCAGGGAAAGGAGTTATCATGAGTTTCCATGTGCTCTGTGCCCAGGAGAGACCCCAGCCCAAGCCAGAGCCAAGCTGCATCCGACGGTAAGGGGGAGGGAAAGGAGTGGGCAGGAGAGGGGCAGAAGCTGTAGAGGGGAAGCACTAGGGGCAGCAGACCGCTATGGATCTGACTCTGGCCCTCACCTGGGCCCAGGGCCAAAGTCAGAGCCACAGCAGCCGCCTACTCCCCCTTCGTTTTGTATGCAAATATCAGACAAGGGGCTCCCCCCTACCATGCTGACTGCATAAAAAACTCTTTGTCTTATATTCAAGTAAATATGGTACATTGTTAGTGATTTAAGATTATCTAAACTATGATGGTCGTTTGAAGACTCATGGTAACTATTAGGCATGTGCGAATAGGCAGCTATTCAATCCAGCTTCAAATCTGGCAGCTTTGGATACCAGGGATCCAATCCAGAGCTCCAGACTGGGTTCCCACTTCGATCCGGGCAAAGCGGCTCCAAAGTTTTGGAGCTGCCTTGGAGATCTGGCTATAGGGTATAATGGGGAATCAATGAAATATCTATAACTTTGTTGGGTTTAGTTTGACTGGATGAAACTTGCAGAAGTAGTAGCCTCTGGAGATAGCATGAAATCTGCTAAGTTTCAAGAAGATTGCTACGGGGGTTCGGAGGAACTGCACCCCAAATTCTTGAAAGCAAAACTCATGTCACATGTATGTGTTACACCACGGGGTGAACACTGCAGGGATGGTAGCCCCTGGTGAGGGCATAAAGCATGCCAAGTTTCAAGAAGATTGGTGCAGGGGTTTGGGGGAACTGCACCTCAAGCTGCTGACAGGCAAAACTCGTGACATAGATGACCTTGTATGTACTAAGGCGCAGCGGGCTGAAAGGGAGTGGTAGCTCTTGCTGAGGCCACAAAGCCTGCCAGCTCTCAAGGAGATAGGTGCAGGTATTTGGGGGAAAACTGCACTCTAGCTGCTCACAGGCAAAACTGGTGCCATGGGTGCTTGCGGGACTGACTGTCTCTGTCTTGGGGCAGTTGATTGTCTGTATTGATTATTTCCTCTCCTTAGTTTGTGGTTTTGTAGGTGTAAATCCTTGCTCTTTAAGCGGTTAACACCTACAAAACCCCAGCAGCTAGAGGTGCAGGGCCCCAGAAGCCAGACTCCCCTTGTACCCATCACCTTGACAGCTGGCAGGCTTTGTGGCCTCAGCGGGGGCCACCATCCCTGCAGCGTTCACCCTGCTGTGTCTTACACACAGGGTCATCTGTGTCATGAGTTTTGCCTGTCAGCAGCTTGAGGTGCAGTTCCCCCCAAACCCCTGCACCTATCTCCTTGAAACCTGGCAGGCTTTGTGGCCGCAGTAAGAGCTACCATCCCTGCAGTTTTCACCCCCCTGTCATGTAACACATACACGTGACATGAGTTTTGCTTTCAAGAATTTGGGGTGCAGTTCCCCCCAAGCCCCTGCACCGATCTTGAAACTTGGCAGACTTTATGCTATCAACAGAGCCTAACATCCCTGCAAGTTTCATCCAAATCAGAAAAAAAACAACAAACTTATAGATATTTAATTGATTCCCCATTATACCCTATGGCCGGATCGCCAAGGCGGCTCCGAAGCTTTTCCGAACTGCTTCGGAAAGCCGAACGAAGCCAGCACTTTGATCTGGACATGCTGCTTCGGATGCCGAAGCGTCTGAAGCTTCTCCAGATCCAAAGCACTGTCCAAAGCCTCGCACAGCCCTAGTCACTATTGCCGTGTTACCCAGTGGGACCGAAAGCAGAAGGGCAATCAGAAGAGTTGGCCACGCCTCGGTGGTTCATTTTTTCCAGCTCACTTCAGAATAAAGAGACTCTGTATTGCAGAGGGAGGAAACTGGATGGATGATTGACTGGTTTCATAAATGTCTTTAATCTTTTGTGTGTGGGGAAAAGGGTGGGAAACAAGGCTAATTTGATCACCTGGCCTTCAGACAAGGAAGCACAACTCCTCAACGGACTCTTCCGCACGTTGCTGATATTGTTCTTCTGGAACTGGTTTAAGAGGTTCTTCCAGTATCATTTGTAGACCTGGAGCAGACATGTTGCTAAATAAAAGACGTTTGAGATAAATGTAATGCTTGTGAAAGGTGTGGGGTGCCAATGCTTTCTATTTATGGCCAGAACAGACAGTGGCAGTGCAAGTATCCTTCATGCAACCCAACCGCCAGAACACACCCCTGTCCCAGAGCTGCCAGCCCAGGGAGTGAGGGGCAATCCAGTATTCAGAAACTAGATTCTCTGCCGATGCTATCAGCTGGTGCCGTGCGTGGCTGTAATGTAACATCGAGAATGGACTGAAACCCACAAAAGGGTTAATACCAAAGGGTAACAACTCTGTTGCCTTAGCCTGCTTTTGAACTGATGAACTAGAGGTAAAAAGCTTGCACATAACCACCTACAGATCTACTTCTGCTCTCCTAGGCAGATGCCATTTTTATAGCTAAGCCAGTCATCTCTGTTTTTCCGTGTTTTGGCCTTTTTAAAATGGAAATCTTTGGCCTGTGCAGGCAAGATTAAGCCATCTCTTATTCATATGTCTCAGAGATATTCTCCCACACACTCTTAGGGGTAAAGCATTCCTTTCCCAGGGTGCTAATTTATCATTATCAAAGTTTATCAGCAAATAGCAAGAAGATGTATGAGGCTAAACACAATTCAATGAGTACTCGGCAAAGCCATTAAGCTGTCACAAGGATGGATTTACTGAGCGGATGTATTCTCTTTCCCTACTTCCAGCAAGTTCTCCTGTCTTTAGTGCAACTGATAAAGAAATAAACCTGTCAGGTGAATTGAAGCCGCACATACCCATATGATGGACTGCTGTGCTCATGGGGTTGCTGAGTAAAGGGAGGGACTTGAGGAGGTGCACCATCTTACATATGGCTGTATATGGGAGCGATGCTATTAGCAAGGTTGGTTGGACAGCAGGCAGTTCCCAAAAAGAAAAGTGAGTGTCTGAGGTATACGGTAGCTGGACATTTTGTAATATTTTCCTTATATCCATATTCTTCATATACTCAGCAGTGAACCAAGGTCTACACCCCAGCTGATTGCAAACAGGTCTGAGGTGAAATAGAAATTCTGTATCACTTAGCATTTTTTAATTGAAGCTAGAGGTCTTTCTAAAAGAAAACCAGAAATTACTGGTCTTGATGCAGGAATCCCTGGGTAATATTCAATAGCTTGAGTTATTCAGGAGTTTAGAATAGATGGCTAGATAAGTTTTCTGTGATCTGAAAATGTATGCACAAGTATTTTACCGATAATCTGGCCCCTTAATTTTGCCCCCTGAGTGACTTAGTGTCAAAAATGATTAGTTAACCATTCCCAAGAGAAGGAGACTTCTCTGGTACTCCAGGCTCACACTTGGGCCACGGTGACACAGAATCACGAGGCCATATGTGACATGGAGCTCAGACACAAGAGTCCCTTTTCAAACACTTATAGGAACAAATGTTTCATAGCATTCTCCTGTGCTGGCCAGATTCTGGTTTCGAACACTAGTGTAACTACAACCTAACCTTGTCAACTCTAGCAGTTATTATTTATAATGGCATAATCTTGTTGAGTGTCTGGTCTCAGTTTTATAGGCCCAGTGCATTTATTTGTTCATGATGGGTGTGAATTGACAAATTAACATTGAATAAAACACAACTGCCATTCACAAAGGACGTCCCAAAGTGCTGGGCAAGGAAAATACAAAGTCCAGCTGAAATGAACAACTAAGCTAGAAACAACAGAACAGGAAATAAGATTTTAAACAAACAGATTGAGAATCACTAAAACAAATACTGCAGCCAACCCCAAAGTCCTTGGTTAGCGCAGTCAATTGCACAGTTACAGCTTCCAGGCCTTGTAATAAAAATTAAAATATGTATTTAACATTGTTTAATTAGTCTCGAGTCTATAAAGCATCAAGAGAACACCACAAAGGAAGGGAAGCCAGGACTCACGGGTCTGTCCCTGGATTCAGTACTGTTTCATTGTGTGAGCTTGGGCAGGTTGTTTCAGCTTGGTGCTTGAATTTTCCCAGCTAAAAAAAAAGGGGGGATGGATAGTGACCCTGAGGGCTTATTGTACAATGATTTTAGTAATGCAGCGAAGAGGCAGCCGCTCAAGGTACAGTGGAGTGAAATTCCTTACCCATTATATGGGTCAATGCCAAGGTGCCTTTTCCAGTAAGTGTACTAAAAGGAAAAAGTTTTGGAAATGTGGAAGTGAAATATGCTTTCTAGACTAAAGTGAGACCCTAACCTGCAAGCTCCTATGAATGATCCTTGTGTCACAAGGAAAATGGGTCAAAGTCAGCAGAGTTCTGTACATAATAGGAACAACCTCTGTGCTAGATTTTCAGGATTAGGGCCCAAATAGCTATTTTGAGCAGTATGTCCACACTGTGGCTTTATTTTTGCCAGTGGTTGGTTGCAATTGGCTTTGGATCTGAGTCCTGAAAAGACTTCACAGCTAGGCCGAGGTGTCTGGATGGTTCTCTGGACTGGGGCTTTATGGTAAGGTATTTGATTTGGCAAATGGAGAGGGGGAGAGAAGAGTCAGAGTGTTGACTTTGCAGTTTTCAAATGGTCTCTTAGCAGGAGCAGTGCTGCATTCCTTTCTGGAGACACAAAACTCACATGATGATTTGCAGTTCTTCCTAATAGCAACAGTGCTTATGTAAACAGATAGAAAAGCAAAAACTTCTGGTCAGCAAGCTGTCGTGGCCATGTAGTTATCCTAAGTGCAATGTTCTGTTTTGCCTCTAACAACTAATTAATACAACTAGCTCTGAGCATTGTTCTGTAAGGGACTGGGGTCAGTTCCAAGACTCTGTTCTGTATATGTATCTTGTACCCTTCTCTTGTGCGCGGCAAAAGCATTGGTACAGCTGTCCAGTGTTAAGGCCACTTGGAGAACCCTGGGGGCTTTGTTCCCCTTCAGTTGCTAAGCATCCTCCCCTTCCACCTCTGAGAAATGGCGCAGGGACACACCAGGAATGAAAACGGAATAGGCAAGACAAAGAAAAACATTCCTGACTTGCACCACTCTGCTCTGCTTGCTCCACTCCAATTCACAAGACAAAAGGAATTTGCATGGGGCGACTGGAAAAGCTGGGCTTGTGGATAATGTGCTATTTATTGCTTCCCAGAAGAAGGACAGAGAGGATAGCTATGAGGCAATGGGATGGTAGCTTGGGGGGTTGTGGAAGGTGGCAATTGAACGAGGGAGGGTGTAATGGAAAATAACAAAATGCCTATTTATTTGATATTCCCTAAACCTGTTCTGCTACTTGAGATTCTTGACATTGTGCCTAATCCTCAATGTGCCATTTCAAAAAGTAAACCTTGAAATAGGTAAAGTGAAGCGGCAGTTTCATCTCCGTAGTATTCAATGCCAGATCAATACGACTTTCATACTGTGTAGCTATCAGGGTAACTCTAGACCTCCCTAGGGGATATTATTTTGAATGGATCCACTGAAAAGGTGCGTAAATTGGAGACAGCTTCCTGCTGTCCTCAGACAAAGCAGGGCCAGTGGAGTAGCTTCGCACATACCAGTAGTATGGCATCAGTACAAAACAGATGGGAAAGGAGAGCTCAGCAGAGACTCAATTGCTTTCTGCTGTGGGCAGGCTAAAAGTCTGGCTCTCCATTATCTGCCCCCTTGTGCAGTCTTCCATTAGTGCAAAGTGAGTGTGAATTGGAGAGTTAGCAGTGATTTACACTTATGATACCCAGGTTCCAAAAGGGACAGGTCAATAGAAAAGCTTGCCCTAGAACTTCCCAGTTCCGTTAAATGGGCTTCTTTTACCCAAAGCATAAACATGGGGCTGTTTATTTGCAGTATGGTGGTACTCTGGTTGCTTCCTATACACAAAGCCCTACTGCCTACCTAATCTAACCATGCAACTGAGGTAGAAAACCACAGAAGATTATTATGTGTGGTTTCATAATCCAGAGTGCAAAAAGGCTGGGTTTTGGTTGATCTTTGGGCTGTTGCTTTTTAGGATGAGTACAAAACCATTTGTGGTTGTTAATAATAGCATTTATATTACACTGGTGTCCAGAGTCCAACTAGGGCTCATTGTCCTTCATTGTGCCAAGCATCACGCTAGGTCAAGGAAAACGGTTTATGAAACTTCACCAGGCCATGCAAAAAACTATTTATTTGGATGGTGGTAGCTCCAAGGAGTCCCAGTCCTGGGCCAGCACTCCCTGTGCTAGGTGCCGTCCAAGCATCCATATCAGACTTTACAATCAAAATATAAGAGAAGTGTGGTTTTCAATAATCCCTTCAGCCTCACCTGCTTGAAATAGATCCTCTTGACTCAGTCACTCAGTTTCAACTGACTGTGCGCGACAAAGCATGTGCCTCTGCGGTGCTCCTCGCCAGACAGCCTGTCTCTGAAGCTAAGCCACTTAATGATACAGTTCTCAATGCCATGTCTTCCTGCCCAGGCCAAATTTAACACATAATAAGCAACACAGTTATGACAGTGCCAAAAATCGATAACCCAGCTACTTACTAAATTTACTAACAAAGTTCAGTTAACTTCTGAGGTGCTTTGCTTCGTTGTCTGGGTCTCCCTGCAGATACCAGTATTGTTGTTGTCTGTATATAGGGAGTCAACCTGTTTTTGCAGGGCTATGTTCTGGAGCTTGGTTATTGTACCCAGCTATGGTTGTTACCTAAATGAGATCTCCTTGGGCAAAATGACGAACTCTGGACTCTTATTTGCATCTTTTCTGGACATGGGAGAAAATGCTCCCTATTAATTTCGGTATGCTTTCTGTTGGGGGGAGAATTTTACACAACAGCATGTGACACTATTGCTGTTTATAACAATTGACTTCCACTGTACATGTGTACTTCATGATTTTCTTAAAGTGGTTATATCTCTGGTACCCCATATCACATTTCATTTTTATTTTAGCTTTATCTACCTCCTTATCTTCCACAAATCCCAAGTTCCTTAGCATTAGTTTACATTATTATAGTCAGACTAGTTTGCAGTTTTGATTGAATAAAGTGACCATAGGTGACAAACTTTGTTTCAGTGGGGCTATCCAGTATTTTAGCAGTGCTATGTATGGGTATGAATCTGACTCCTCAGCTTTTCTAATGCCTCTCTCTTATTTTAACTTTTTTCTATCAATTATAACAGGGACAAGTGGCTGTATGTCTAAATTCAAACTTGCCAGCAAACTGCTTAAACCCATGCTCACTAAACTGCAGTTCATTATATAAGGTTATTATGTCAGATATGCCATGTCAGTTAAATGGATCTGACTTGCACAATTGCCATTTCATCTACATTGTTTTCTGGCAAAACTATCCCAGGAAATTGAAAATTATAGTCTAGAGCAGGGGTGGGCAAAATATGGCCCATGGTCCAGATCCGGCCTGCCAGACCATTCTATCTGGTCCATGGAGCCCCTAAAAAAATTAGAAAATATTTATCTGCTCCTCGCTGCCTGTCAAAGATCACAGGAGACAGGGGCAGTAGGACTCAGGGGGAGCCTCAGCAGGACACAGCAGCCCAGCTCACCTCACCCTCAGCCAGTTATTTCCCTGGCTTCCTGCCCTGCACTGCTCCAGCACCATGTGGCTCCCAGCTCCATTGCTGAAGCACGGGCGCATGGGGCTGCACCAGTATCCCAGGTTGTGTGTGTACATGTGTGTGTGTGTGTGTGTGTGTCCCTGTAGGGTGAGTCCCACACACACAGCCACCACACACATGTACCCATATCCTCCCTAGAACTGCCATACACACAGACCTCCACACCCACACTCCTTCACACACCCCAGCTACCTCCCACCCCACCCCCACACAGCCCCATGAATGACACATGCTCCGGAAGCTGTGGGGAATGGGGGTGGTGAGCGCTGACTGGTGGTGAGCCACAGACACTGCCGGCAGTGGCAGCGGCGACAAGTGGTAATCAGCGACTACCTATAGATGTTGCTTGTGGTGTCGGCAGCAAGGGGGCAGGGTGGAAAGTGGTGTCTGCCCACAGCTGCCACTGACAGTGTCAGCAGCACTTCTTTCAGGGGGTACACTGCCAATCTCAGGAGATGCACGTGCACCCACGTGTCCCCCTTACAAATCGCCAATGCACAACCCCACAAGCCCATACCCACCCACATACATATCCACAGACACACACACCCATATGCTCCCTCACCCCACACCTATCCATCCCCCACAGACACACCCACACCCTTCCCCACACCCCACATACTCGCACACCCACAGCCTCCCACAAACGTATGCCTACCCCTTCCCCCACAATATACAAGAGTAAGACTTTATTTTAAGCTATTATATACAATCAGGTCTATGTATACTACACAAACACATGTAAATCAGGACAAAAATATTTTTAAAAATCAAATTCATGAATGTTTTAGATGTTCATTTTTTAGAATATAATTTGGTATTTTTCTGATTCAGAGATGGCAAAATCCCTTGCTGAAAGAAGTACTTCTGGGGGGCAAGGGGAGGGACTTCTGGTGGCAAAGGTCAAGGATTAGGGGGTGGGACTTCCAGTCACATGATAGCAATCAGGTGAGGAGGGTGGGGGGAGACACCCATGCAACCCTTCAGAGTCTGATACATCTATATATATAGTTTTAAAAAAGGTGCTAAATTCCTGCCACTTTCTTGGACCTGTGGTGCTCAACATTTTTGACACTCAGCCCCTGATTTAGATCCTGCTTTCTTCCCTTTCTCTTTGGGGAAGCTCAAATCTGTCTGAACTTCACCTCACTGGCTCACATTACTGGCTTTGCTTTTACCTGTTTTCATGTAATCATTTCTTCATTCACATTTCAAAACAATCTGTTGTGTCTAAAGGCTGGTACACGAGCCTTCGCATGCTCACTACTCAGTTGTAAAGGCTGTCTTAAAATAAAATCCTCTTGCTAACTGTAAATTATATCCAAGAAAAATGGATCTAAAAGCTGCACTGCTGTCTTTTCCAAGTTTAAATTGGTGCTCTGAGCTATCCCTTCCATTGCCAGTGACTGACAAGTGGGTCATTGCACAAAAACAGAGCAGCTGTTCTGCTGGAAGACACTTGAATCTCTTTCCTTGAAACTTTACCATGTTGGAAAGTGATTGTTTAAATGCAGTCCCTTTACACAGTGTCCACGAAACTGGACAAACATGACTGGGCTGTAATTTGCTCAACCTGGTGACAGAATGCTAATATATAGAAGTTTAGTAATGTGTGCAATATCACTTATTTTCTATAATTTAGTCTTTTGTGGAAATCTTCAGTCAAACTTTGTGGTCTTAACTGTTCATCTCATTCTATGTAATAAACCTGGTAGAGCAGCTGCTAGATCTTTGCCCCATGTGTGTTGTTAAAGGGTGTTCACCTCAGTTGAGCTATGACAGTTTATGACATCTTCTATACCACTTAGGCCTGTATCTGTAACAGGTGAGTAATAGCACCTGAACACTACAGCACTATTAGCAATGGCCTAACACGGGGTTGTCCCCTAACAGGGGGTCCCAAGGGGTTAAAATGCAGCCCCCAGGCTCCTGCCCAGCTGCCACTCCCTCTGTCACTCCTGCTGCTCCGAGAGGTGGGGTCTCCATGCTTTCTGCTTCCCTCCCCTGCTCCTGGAGACTGGGCAGGGCTGGCCAGCAGGAGAGTGCTGGGTGTGCAGTAGGAAGAGGTCTAGACTACCCATGCAGTTAGAGAGGGGCTGATTTACTTGCACCATGTGCATGGCCAGAAAGGCAACTACACTGTTCTTGCAGTAGAGGGGAGGTCAACTACTCACGTTGTCTACTTGGTGGGGGTGAGCCAGGCTGCTCCCACTGCTTGTGGGGCTGGTGGGAAGATGGGCTGTTTCATTGCCCATGCAGCTGAGGGAAGTTAGGCTGCCCATGCAGCAGGGAGGGCTCAGGGGGAGTCACCCAGGGGTCTGCACTGTGGGGTGTGCAACCCCCTCCGTCCAGAAGTTGGACAGCCCATCCTGTCAGATTAACACACAGTAACTGTGTCCTCAAGATCCAGTGAGAATGGGTACCAGGTAAGTTGAACATACAAAATCTGGGAACCGTGATGCTGGATTTCCCGAACAGCTGGAAGAGATGGTGGCCTGCTGTGGGGTTTGTGTAAGTGCAGAGTAGTATTCATATGTTACAGGGGTTGTTCTGGGTCATAGGTGTGTGCCAGGAGCCAGAAAATTAGCTGAGATATGAAAACAATATAGTCCGATGCAGGATGGCTTGATTGCGTATACTACGTTGGATTCCCAAAGTGAATAATTTTTTTCAGTAGACTTTGAGGGGTTTTATGTACGATTGAACTTGTGCTCATGGGTCATTTCAGTTTGGAAATCTTGCCTGGTGATAACAAAACCAGACTTCGTGTACAATACTGGGCTGGGGGAAAATACCAGCTGCTAACTTTCAGTTTTAGAAAGTTTAGAAACCCCCCACGAGTTCCTGCGTCATAGCATTCAGTTGTTTTTGTTTTAGTTGTACTCATACTAGTTTTGTTCTGTTTTGGATACACCTCATTAATACTGTTTTATCTGTGTGGATCTTTCCATATCAGTGAACTCTACATCCCACACTGGATGGTTAGCAAAGGGCAAAGTCCTCAAGTTGACACATGATCTAGTCATGCTTTAGTTTGGTATTAATTCTTTAGAAGAATTTACCAATATATCATTCACAATGGAAGCTAAGTGACACTTGTACCTTCTTACTCCTCGTTCAAGGTCTTGTACATCTGTAGGCTGGTTATGGGTGCCACTGTAGGATACCTGCTTTCAAGGGTCTCCTAGGCTAGGGACAGACATTACACATAAACCAGTTTAAGTGATCAGAAACTGGTTTAAACCTGTAACAGAACATACATTCAGTGCACTTAAACTGGTTTCAAAATGGCTGAAACTGGTTTAAGATAAACCTGGTTGAATGTAATATCAGATTTAACTGATTTGGGTCAAACTGACTTATGTAATGTCTGTCCCAGACCCCTTCCTGGTTGGCAGGGTGCAGGGTCCCCAGGGTTGGCTGTGATGTCCCTAGGGCTTTGTGACTATACCAGCTTTGCCCTGTGGGCACCTTCTCATCTCACCTGCCACATCTTGTCGGTAAAGATAATAAGTACGGAGGCTGTCCATGAGTGTGTGTGGTCATGGTCCTATTGAACCCCACTAGAACCTGCAGGTGCTTGGACCTCTTGCTGGGTCCTGCTCCAAGCTGGCGTCTCACGGGAAACTTTAAGCTGTATAGGCTAGATGCATGGCTCCAAAACCTGCCCTTTACCACGTCCCACGCCTTGCAGGTGGTATATGTATATTGTTCCCTCTAGGGTTTCAGCCTACTCAGCGTCTGGCCCTGTTATGTAGCTAGGCCTTCTAGTCTAGACCCACTGTGTTGCACCTGACTTTGAGGCACGAGCTTTAAGCCATCTCCTCTTGTCACTGTCCTTGTCTGCTGTACCATCCTGGTGCCAGGCTCGCTGGCCCCTGTAGCTGCACTGCTCTCTGGGCACGAATGAGGCCTCCACCTCCTTTTATAGCCTCATCCCAAAACCACTGGTTCAAATGACAGCATAAACATAAGCCTCTGGACTATAACATAAAAATAATGATGGAGGCCATGCTCTGCCCCTTTAAGAAGGCAAACTTCTTTCCTAGTATTGTGTGCCTCCTGGCTCTGGATACCTTATGAGCTCCTGGAGCTCTGTTAATTTTGCAGGCAGCAGATCAGGCAACCAAATATCTCCAGGTAGCTTGTTCATGCAGGAGCTCCTTCCCTCTGGTGGCTGCCAAAGAATGAAACCCTGCCAGCCCCAGTCCTGGGGCTTGTATGTGCCCAGGGCCTGGCCTCCTTCCAGTCAACTGCCTGTGTGCAGGTGCCAGCTAATTCCCTCACTAGCCTGCTGCTCAGGCAACTTGCAGCTGTGGAGCTCTGCCTGGCTCACAGGGTCTCTAGCTAGGCTGCTTCTGCTCTTAAAGGAGAGCCCTGAGACACTGGCTTAAGTTAAACCAGAGTCCTGCAGCATCCCAGATGCTTTGCAGCCCTGGGCTGGGCTGGACTATGCAGTCTGCTCTGGAGAACAGGGCTGATCCCGCCCCTCTGCTCCCTAGCCAGGGCACTGGCAGAGACTGCAGGCACAGCAGGGTCTGTCTGGCTTCCCCTGCCCCACTCCTTTTGCTACTCATTGCTCAAGCAAAGATCCCCCGCCTCCCTTCCTCCCATCTCCCACAGCACAGACCCCAGCCCCACAAACCCTAGGCATGTGGTAATGCTAGCTAATGCTGAAAGGTGTCTGTGTGTGTCTGTCTCCAATTTCACTGGGACAGGACAAAGGCAGACAGGACAGTATCTGCTTAGGGCTTTTTGGAGCTAGTCAATAGGCCAGCTGGTAATGTCGCTCCCCTCCCCCTACCTTCCTTGGAAAAAGCTGTTTAAGAAGAGCTTGAAGAGAGAGAGGCTTTTGTTTTCTTGATGGGCTGCTAAATGCTATGTTATCAGCTCCCTGCTGGCTCCCTTGCCAGTCAGGTTTGTAGACAGCATGAAGGTGCAGGGAGAGGGAGATTGATACTGAGCTTTTCATCAACAGATGCATGCAATCCACACTCTTTGCTTCAGAGTGCTAGCCTGGGGCTGGGGGCTGGCAACATTCCTGCCCCTTCAGCAGCGAGCTGGGAAAAGCCTGGGACTGTGCAGGCAGGGCTGGGGTCTAAACCCCTCCCTAATCAGAGCATCCTGTTGGGGCCTGGTCATGCCCCACCTCAGCTCAGCATGGTGAAAGGGCAAGGAGGGCTGCTGTACTGCCCCCAGCTTCTAGCCTGAGCCACTGCAGGTGTGTCTTCCTCAGTCCACAGGGAATGTCTGTGCACTGGTTCAACCTAGTCAGGTTAGGACTAACCTGCAAAGATTTAATTAATTCAGGCTCAGCCTTTTTGAATGTTTGTCCCTAACCCTAGTGCCTGCACCCTCTGGTCTCTCTCATTCAGTATTCTCACTTGTCATGTCTTACTGTAAAAATTAGTAGGGGAGGCTGCATAAGAGCAAGGCATGCTCTGAAGAAGTGGGTCTTGGTCTGGTTCAGGCTTCCCCTGGCCTTGCCCCACTTTTATTGTAGCTGAACCCTCTATGTTGAGGCCCACTGTTCAAGGCTGCAAGCTCCTGGCCCAGCTTGGTCACAGTCTGTGACTAGGCCCCTAGCTATCCAGTGCAGAGGCAGCTAGTAGGGCTGTGTGAATCAGCACTGTTCTGTTTTGACTTGTGTTTCAATATTTTGACGGATTCAGTGTTTCATTTTTAATTCATTTCAATTTGAAACTGCTATTCCATTCCGTTTCATCGAAACAGTTTTGATGTTTCGACACCGTTTCGACATTTTGCCCATAGGCTATAATGGGAAAGCTCAGAACAGCCCGTAATGTTGTCATTTCTGGCCTGATGTGGATAAAACTTGCAGGAATAGTAGCCCCTTCTGAGGGCATGAAGCCTGCCAATTTTCAAGGAGATTGAAGTGCAGTTACCTCAAAGTTTTAAAAGCAAAACTCATGCCATGTATATGTGTTAAGCCACAGCAGGGTGAAATCTGCAGGCCTGCTAGCCCCTGCCGAGGCCACAAAGCCTGCCAGCTGTCAAGGAGATCAGGTTTTTTTTGTGTGTTTTTTTTTCTGTTGGGGAGGGAGTAAAAAGCGTCAAGGAGATCAGTGCAGGGCTTCTGGGGCCTTGTACCTGTAGCTGCTGACAGGCAAAACATGGTGAGTGACACTGTGTGTGTTAAGTTACACCCTCACTCAACTGACAGCAAGGCAGAAAGCAGGGCAGTTCAAACACTGCTGCCTTTTATGCAGATTTTCCATCCCTCCCCCAGAGCACTGGGATTGGAGGGGACCTCAGGGAAGGATGACAGTCACTAGCCAGCTACTCAGTCAATAATGAGAGCCCTCCTTTCCCCCCTCTTCCCCCTCCCTCTCCTTACTTTAGTTTCTGTATCCCTGCAGGTAAGCCCAGCTTGAGCTTCGAAACAAAAACATTTAGAAAATTTCAAAAGGTTGAAACTTGCTTCATTTAGTTTCAAAGCTGTTTCGAAGCCCTCAGTTTCATTTCAATTTCACTGTTTCAAGCTCAAAATGAGTCGAAACAGCATCGAAATGAAACTGCTGGTGAAATTTTGCAGAGCCCTAGCAGCTAGGGACCCTGTCACCCTCCTGCCTTACAGTCTGGGTGTGCTGGACCTCATTTGACCACAGACTGTACTCTAGTCCTTATGCTCTGTCCACTCAGCTAAATGTCAAGATTGAGGTGTCCCCAGTCACCCCCTTTCAGTGGGCTCTGCCTCCCCTTCAGCCACAATCTGGTAATCTGGGGAAAACCGACAAACACAAAATATCAATGCTGGTCCCAGCTCAAAGAAATGTCCTGTAGTGTGGGGGTTTGCCACAACCCCGTGGTGGCAGGCTCCAAGTGGAAACAAAACGAAATAGAAAATGCCTGAGGTTCTTAGGTCACTTCTTGTGCAGATCCTCAGCTACCATCTACTTGGAGCTTCCTCCTGAGTCCTCTTGCTACAGCCTGGGCTCTGGGCCTCACATCTCTCAGGGAAGGTTTTGTCCCTGGCAGCTTCCACAGCCAGACTGCCTGTTCCTGGCCCGAGGCCTGAGTTTATGCAGGGTGCTTGGGGTCACCCGACCCCTTTACTTCTGGCCCCAGGGTCATCAGGCTCTGCCTGCACCTGGACCCACTGACCATCTTGTTGCAGGCTCCTCTATCTGCGAGTCTGCCTCTGGTGTTACTAAAGGGACACAGGTAGAAGGCACACGGAGACCAAGTGGAAGGAAATGGGGGAGGAACCCCTGGATCCAGGTACCCTTGCATCCCCTTCTAGTAATCAAGGTGACACAGTGGATGTCATATTAGCTCAATTTTCAGTACATATGCTCTGACGGTTAAAATGGTGACCAACTTGATTATATCTCGGGAGGTGCAGTGGGAAGTTACATTAGCCCAAAAGTACTGATGAGAACAATATCTTGACAAACTCTGTAAACTACTTGAACTTGTGTTTTTGTGAGCTTTCTCAGGAATAGGCTGGAGAACCTAATAGTTTAAGAATGTGCACTTGTCCAGCACCTTGAATCTGACAATCGTGAAGTATGGTAAATGCTCACAGTACCTCAGCTAGGCAACTGTTTTCGACATGTAAGAGAATCGAAACGATTGCCTTTGTAGATTTAAGCAGATCCATGGTCAGGCCAGACATAATACAGTACTTTTAGGGCCATCCCCTTCTTGAGCACCAGTGCCGGATTAGATTGCTTAACCATTCAAAAGGTAATGAGGAGTTTGTTTTTTCCCCTTCCCCAGTTGGGTGTGATCAAACTGCATGTTCCAGGAACGACTGTTGCACGAACAGCCTGTGAGCACTTTTCCGAACAATGGGCAACTGACAGGAAGCACCTTTTGGTAAGTCACGTAGGCATGTGCTAGAAAAAAGGGGGCTAAACATACTTTATTAAATCATAGCCTAAAAGACCTGTAATGCCTGCCATGAATGAAATATTCCACAATGAGCTTCACCTATGAGGTCTCTTTGCTCAGAAGTGGTTGTAGCAACAAATGCAGAACACTGGGACTATAATTTTTCCCACTCTTCTGGGTAAAAATTGAACATTTTAAGTACCTATTATTCTTCATGAAACTAAGCCCTTGAAGTCAAGCCTGATCACCAGTCAGATCATGCAGAAATTTGATATCCTTAAAAACAAATATTTTTAGATTTTTGTTTTTAAACTAAACTGGGAAATGAAAGTTACTACCTTTGGTACATCAGGGCTAGGGACAGAAGTTAAAATAAACCAGTTTAAGTGATCAGAAACCTGTAACAGAGGAGAAGTTCGGTGCACATAAACCAGCTTCAAAAATGGCCAAAACCAGTTTGAAATAAACCAGGTTGAATGTAGTATCACACCCAACTGATTGAGATCAAAGTTTTTGTCTGATATGGATGAAATTTGCAGGGATGGTAGCCTCTGCTGAGAGCATGACATCTGTCACGTTTCAATAAGATCGGTTCAGGGTTGTGGGGAACTGTGCCCCAAATTCTTGAACGCAAAACTCCTGTCACGTCTATATGTTACAACACAGGGGGGTCAAAACTGCAGGGATGGTAGCTCTTACTGAGGCCACAAAGCCTGCCAAGTTTCAAGGAGATCGGTGCAGGGGTTTGGGGGGAACTGCCCCTCAAGCTGCTGACAAGCAAAACTCGTGCCATGGGTGCTTGTGGGACTGCCTGTCTGTCTTGGGGCAGTTGATTGTCTGCATTGATTCTTTCCTCTCCTTAGCCTGGTTTTGTAGGTGCTGATTGATGGTAATTAACTGGCCACATTAGCTAGGTCCTGTGTATTGAGCTGGTCCCCGAGTGAATCCTGATTGATTGGTAACTGGTAACACAGTAGTTTAGCAGCCAGGCCTGCAGCAGTGTCTCCCCTGCCCGCCCCAAGACAGACACAGTCAGTCCCACAGCACCCATGGCACGAGTTTTCCCCGCCAGCAGCTAGGGGTGCAGGGCCCCAGAGCCCCCCTGCACCGATCTCCTCCACAGCTGGCAGGCGTCACAGCAGGGACCGCCATCCCTGCAGCTGTCACCCCGCTGCACCTTAACACACACAGGGTCAGCCCTGGCACCAGTTTTGCTTGTCCACAGCTTGAGGGGAAGTTCCCCCCAAAACTCTGCACCGATCTTCTTGAAATTTGGCAGGCTTTGTGGCCTCAGCATAGGCTACCATCCCTGCAGTTTTCACCCCCCTGTGGTGTACCGCATAGACGTGACACCAGCTTTGCTTTCAAGAATTTGGGCTGAAAATTCCCCCAAAACCCCTGCCCTAAGCTTCTTGAAACTTGGCAGGCTTCGTGCTCTGTTCAGAGTTTACTACTCCTGAAAATTGCATCCAAATTGGACAAAAAACAACAAAGTTATAGATATTTTATTGTTTCCCTATTATACCCTATGGCCGGATCTCCAAGGCAGCTCCGAAGCGCTTCAGGAAGCCAAACGAGGCAGCGCTTCGACCTGGACATGCTGCTTCAGACCTTGAAGTGTCCAAAGCTTCTCTGGATCCGAAGCACAGTCCGAAGCCTCACACAGCCCTACCAGCCAGTGTCCAGCCATGCCCCCACTCCTGCCACTGGACCAGTGCTGGGGGAGGGACCCTGATGGGGCAGCAGCCCCTGTGATGGTGTTGCAGGGAGTGCAAGCCTCTTGGATCAGTTCAGGCTCAGGCTTTTGGAATGCGTGTACTTAGCCTAAGATTGCAGTGATGTCTAATAGCCTTTTCTTTAAATTAACAGACTTAATCTTTCTCAGTTTAAGACATGAAGTCACTCAACTAAATTGCTTTTTTCATTTTAAAAATACACTGTGTATCTAGCCAGTGGTCAGCTTCATATAGGGGCAACTTTGTGCACGATTCTGCACAAGGACTGTCTTATCCTCTGAATCATCTAGTGCTGGCCGCTGTCAGACCAGGTAACTGGGCTAGGTTGGTTGTTGGTGTGTTGAAGTTCGGCAGTTCAGATGTTCTAAATGCAAAGACTGATTTAATATGGCTCAATAAATTTGATGCTGTAACACGTTTGGTATTTCCAAGTCATACAGTCTAATATGGACACTTGGATGGCTTTAGTGTCAAGAATACAGGGAACATCAGGCCTTTCTTTTATTTATATCCTGGCTGTAATCTGAGCTAGCACTAGGAGAGTTCATCCCTTATTTTGTATGTAACCTGTCTCTATAAAGATAGTCCATCTCCAAAATGCCAAAGCCTGGATTCACATTCCTGACAATTAGCTCTTTGGCTGAAAGTTTAAACATGGGTCCAGGAAGCCAGGCATTAATTACAGCATGTTTATGTAAGAGACATACAGAAACTTCTGCAGTACATCAGATTTGCATGGGCTTAGGAGACGGGCAACCTACGCTCACTTCCCAGGTCTATAACGGGCTTGCTGCATGGCCCCAGCAAAATCACACACACAGCCTATTTCAGAGGTGGGTAATTATTTTGGGCACAGGGCTGCTTACTAAGTTTTGGCACTGCTTGTCAATGGATGTTCTAGCTGGGTAGCCCTTCATGGAGCAGATCTAGTATAAATGATGCAGTGGATAAAATAGTTGGCACTAAATACGCCATCACTGGCACTCCTTCTGCTACAGTTTTCTAGCAGTTTTCATTCAACGAGGATCCCAAGGATTTTTTTCCCAGAGCACAATTTTAGTCCTACTTTCAAAGCTTCCTAGCTTTTCTAAACCCCACTTCAGAATACGGTGCTGCAACTCCCGACGCAGACCAGGTCTTGAAGCAGCAGTGCCAATGAAATAATGCTCCATTCAATGCTAATGCATATCCTGTCGTGGGTGCATTTGTGTGCGGCAGCAGGTACGTCATGAAGTACAAGTTTGACACAACCCCCGTGGTCCGTCACTGGAGTCTGAAGTGTCTCCCTAGGAAAATGCCTCTTTGTGAATCACAGTCAGGTCATTCCAGATTCACTCTGCTCAGCCCACAAATCCTTCACATGACAAATCTCGCTTCCTTTTCTGTTTCCATTCAAATGTTTCTTGTCACTTACATGACTTATTGCAAATGCGCTACGTATAGCACAAGCTTGCTGCCCCACACCAGCTCTTCCTGAAATCATCGCCTAGCTGAGCCAAGTCGGTCAAACAACACAGCGTATTTCAATGTATAGCACCACATATTTCATGCCACAGGACTAGGTTTTTATTTTCCCTTCAACTTCTGATCCTGCCTCACTGTGTTGTGCTCTGGAAGCTGCTGTGCAGCTTATGAATTTAACTTGCACTGCACTGTATCAAAGCTCCCTGCTCATGACAGCAGGGTCATGTTTCTTGTCATTTCTTAATTGTATCACAAATTCCCACGTAATGAACTTTGTCTGCCTGCTGGACAGGCACTGATCTTGTGCTTTATCACTTATTTTTACCTTCTCTTTGCTATTCAGAGATGTACCTCCTTAAATCTTCCCCATTTCTGGGGAAAAAAAACAACCAGAGTCTGTTTCTTTCCTTAGTTTTTTGTTTTCAGATGGTGTTTTTTCGGGAACCCACTGTTTAGCAAACTTCCTGTTGCTACGGAAATGTAGGTCTGCCTTTCCCCTGTACACTTGCACGGCAGTCGATCAGTTCTTCCATTCGTCTATAGAGTTCCCTGTCTGGGTGTGTGTCTTCCCCGCCTTTGACACCAGTACGTGTCTCAAGTGCTGAACCTGGACCCAAGGAATCCAGGTCTTACTTTTGGTGTTGTCGCTGCCCTGTTGAGTGAGCCCAGGCAAGTCAATTAGGTTGTACCCTCACTTTTTGTCTCATCTACACATTACTTACAGCACAGACTCTCTCTTGCTGTACCACTGGTGGCCATTGTAGTTGGCTTTGATGTTGGGTTGGGCCTCTGTGGTCTACAGTAATATAAATCATTAAGAATACAGCCTCTGCTGTATTGTCCTCTCACCAGGTGAATCTGCACGAGATGCTTAATGATGGAGTTGGCCAAAATTAGCTCTGCAGCAAAGCATTATCGTCTATAAATGTGGCACTATTAGGCCAGACTAAACTAACTCCACTGTAGGATAGTACTATTCAACACAAATACTACCCTATGGCAGAGTTATTTACTCCACTGCAATGCACGTGTAGATGGTGACCAGGGCTGGCTGGGGTACAAGTGTGGGGCTAGCTGGTAGCCAGTCCTAGCCAGCCCATCTGCAGCATGTTGAGCCAGGAGGGAGCAGCTCTGGGCTGGCATGCTGACCCCCTGGGCCCCTGCCAGCTGGGGCTGCATCTTCCCAGCTCAATATGCTGTAGTCCCAGGCACACAGGTAAATGCTGCACTCAGGAACAATAAACTTTGAAACAAGCTGTGCCGGAGTTTGTGTCACATTAATACCGCGTGCAGACGCATCTACAGTATGCAAAAGGCCCTTTCCTCGTTGTGCTACAGTTAGTATTTAAGTTTCTTTGAAATACATCCTGGCTTTTTTCATGCTAGTAATGAAGATTCTGCCGAGCAAATACCTAGAAGCTTAGAGATGCAAGGAAAATGGAGGCCAAGGTAAAGGACTTGGCTTTGTGGGGTGTTTCTTAGTTAAGACACTTGATCTTGGTCCACTTAACTGAAGAGACAGCACCTGCCCTAAGTTCACAAGCCAAATAATCCTTCCAAAAGTTCCCTTGTCTACTGGCAAAGATAGTATTTTTTTATAGGCCTGAACTACCAAAAAAGCACTTCTGAATACACTACATTTAGATGAAATTCTTGGGACATGTGATTTTCTGGAAACCCAGCGACTTCTACTTATTGTTGCTCTTCCCTAAACAAGGTTACATCTAACCATGGGGTCAGAGCTACATTAACCATGTACAAGTAATGGAAAGAAAAATATTCCTGCATGCAAAACAGCTTTCATATCCCTCAAATCAATGGTGCTCCTTCAGGCTAGGAAGAATGAAACCCAATTAAAGGGTCTATGGAAAGCCTAAAAGTATGTAGGGTTTTGCATGTAAGGTCTCCACTTGATTAATCCCTCCCTACCCTCATGAAACAAATCCATCTCAGATGCAAGCTTCTATAGGCACAATGCTTTCTTGGTTCCTTACTTTAAAATAGGGCCATTGTCTCTTTTGCTTTAAACTTGTTCTTCAAAGGCAGGTGAACACCCATTAAGTGTGCTTATTACAGCTTATTTCTTTCATTACCTTTATAGCCTTGCAGAGATGAATGGCAAAAGGCCGGCTGATTTGAAGGGGATCAGGACAGACCCTTTGAGTACAGCTCAAGAAAGTGCAGGGGTTATTTTATGTCTATAATGCAGGTCTCATTTGTTTGCTTTGTCTCTTTTATATCTTGCTGTCATCTAGATTTGGGTGAGGCGGGGTGGTATGACGTCATTTAATTCTTGTAGGTGAATAAGGGGGTGCTTAACCCCCGGCTCGTGGGCTACATCCAGCCTAAGGAGCCATGCCATCCTGCCTGCAATAGCCCCATTGTTCTGGAAAATTGGCTGTGGAGCAGCAGTGGCAGCAATCGCTGCTCTCCTGCTGCCAAATTTCCAGACCCAAGGGAGGCGGTGTGGGGTTAAGGGAGGCAGCACCAGGCCCCAATTTAGTAGCATGGGGGCTGAAGGATATGGCATGAGCCCTAGCATGGCAGCTGGGGCTGAGGGAGGTGGCAGAGGCTCCATTACACCTAGCAGTGTGAGACCAGGCAGAGTGGCTTGGGGCCCAGTCCTGGTGTGTGGGGCCTTATTGGGTCCCCAGATGGGACCCATACCACTCACCTGGCCTATGGCGCCAAAAGGTTGAGTTAATATATAGGATCATTGCTTGGACATTTTAGTCTCCCAACTCCTCTGATAACAATGGTCACAGCACTTCTGAACTTGCAGGTTGTGTTTCCTGTGCCCGGCATTCAAAAGCCTGATGTCTTCACGATGGAGTGAATATGACTGCAGCACCCCAGGAAGGCTGAGTCCTCAGCCATGAGTGTACAAACTCGCCCTTCTCTCCATGCCCGGGCAGACCTCCCTGGTCACGTCTGCTGTTCTGCAGGACAACAAATTTGGAAGGTTCTGCTTTGGAAACTTTGCATGGGAAACCTTGCTTTGCATGGGAAACCTTGCCTTCCCTGAGCCTCAAAACATTACAAAAGTCAATTGTCATTCGTTCATCTCCTCAGGCACAAAGGGGCTTTGCTCACCTCAGTCGCTGTTACTTACGGCAGATGGCTCTGTTGAATTCTTACTAACAGTTAATTTGGGGAGAAGCTGTTGAGCTGTAACCCATGTTCGCTGCATGACATTTCAGTGCTCGGCTTAAATCCATTATTTCCACATACACAGACACATGCACACCCTGAAATAAGCCTGCTTCAGGAAAGAGAGTCCAGGGGCCTTTGAGCGACTAAACTGCTTGGGGCTTTTGGGTCGCAGCTGGTCTTTTTTATGGCTGTGAATTTGTAGTTTTGTGTTCATGGCTACACGAGCCTGCTGACTAGTGCCATTGTGTAGGCAGCAGGGCTTTAGTGACTTCTACAAATAACCAAGGGACTCACTGCAGATGATTAAATGTCATCAAACCATGCAGATTAGCAGTTTTCACTCTTAGCTGGCCTAACAGAAGCTGTGTCAAAATAAATGAAATGTCATTGTAATGACTAATAACAATTCACAGAACCATTACAAAGAGGGCGAGGAGATTGATTGCGCTGAAGTAGTGACACGAGCAAATACAAACAGGTGGGAGAGATGGGATCTAGCAGTTGGCACGGTGTCTCTTGTGTTGCATAACTTCTTCCTGCTTGCAGGGCAGGGGTGCCCCGGCGTGCAGCCCGACGCTTTATTTCAAGTGACATGACCTCACAAGAAACAAGCCGTTCCTTTCCTTGCTGCCCTGGCCCATGTAGTAAACAAGCCATTATGAATGTCTGTGACAAGCCAGCATTGTTGGAACAGCATCCAAACTGCATTGTGTCATTGAGAGGAGTCCTTGCCGCAAATGCTTTGCAAAAAGGGATTGCGGCAGAAAAGCTAAATAGGAGCCTTTGCAGATCTGAGTTTGTGTTTTTAAGGCAGGGCTGAATGACATGGCTCAGCAGCCCTGGATCCAGAGCTCTCCACCCTAGACGTACGCAGGTTATGCCTTGGAAACTAAATTCTGTCTCCTGTGATACTTCAGGTAAAGCCTTTTGGCTAATGACCTGGACTATGCCTTAGGTCGGAAACAGGGTGTCATTTCTTTCCTGTGCAACAAACTCCCCGGTTATCATTGGGCATTTTTTCTGTCTTTTGAGTCTCTTCTTTTTTATCCCCCCTGTAAAATAGGGGGAGCAGGTTTTCCCTTTAAACATATTATCTAATTAGGTTGTGTGCTCTTCAAGGTGTGGACTTCCATGGTATAATAGGTATCTGATCTCATCTTAGGTACCACTGTATGACTAGTTCACCAAAAAAAAATAAAAAACCTAACTATTTCAGCTTGTTTGCCCAAAATGGTAGGCAGAACAGCCCTACTCGTATGAGAAAAGCAGTGGATACAATTGAAATTTGGCCTGAAGGGAGCAAGAAATGCCCTTTTGCTAATTGGCTGTAGGAAAGAGGAATTCATGCATACCACAGAACAGCGGTGAAGAAAGAGTTCAGTGTCACACGGGGCTAAATTCAAGCAACTGTGAGAACGACGCTGATAAATGCAGAACACGTCTCAGGTGGTTCTGCCTCAGAGCAAGAACAAACACTGAAATGGGCCACAGCCAAAAAATGGAGGCCCGCAGAGCAGGCTGTGAAATTTAGTTAGCAAAAAGAAGTTTAAATAGGATACCTGAATGCATCTGAGTGGGAAAGTGATGAGGACAAGGTATTTCTCTGAGTCTCTCCAAACCCTGTGCCACAATATTTTCAAATCTAGCCATTTGTAATGCCTTTTTGGGGTCTGTACTATAGTCATGGGCATAATATCCAAATGCTTTGGTAGAGGATGGAGGATAGACAAAATTACCCAAGAGACATTTTTGTATTGCCTGTCTGTTATCTGTACCGGACATAGGTGTTACGTTACTCAGAATTTTGGCAGCTAAGAATGGCAGGATTTCACCCAAAGGAAGAATGAGAAGGGGAGGCAAAGTTACCTGTTATTTCAATCATGTCATTCTTTTATTACAGTTCACTTTCAGCAGCATTGATCTATTTATAATCCTGTCAGGAAACATTTGCACATTAAATTTTAATGCCAGGTTTTTACCATTGAAACCCAGGAGACTCTTGCTATGAAGCATCATTTAGACAATTGTTTTCCTGTTACATAACTTGACTTCCAGGAATGGGGGCCTGTTCTGGAAGTTCGCCAGTATTAACTGTTTAGCCATTAGAACAAATGCAACGGGGGAAGATTTCCTGAGCAATAAATTCCACAGAATCTGTGAAGAAATGGCTTTGGCCCTGTGGTTGGATAATGAAACTTTGATTTTGCACCATACTGAAAAATCCTACAGTTCCCAGCACAGTTTTCATATCCAATACCGTGGACATGAAGCTTGATGTGGCACAGAGGAAAGGACCAACTAACAACCCATCTGTGGCTTATAAACCAAGCATCTTCTTACCCTTTATGGAGGGCACTGTACGGCTGTGCTCACACAATGGGCTTGAAGCTCCCACGACTGGTGAAGATGGGCCAGCTTCTTATTGCCAACTCTGAATTCCTTAACTTTCCCCCGGCAACGTTCCCTAGACCCTCAAACCTGCAAGAACCCAAGCCTGAAGATTCAAATCTAGAGTCAAGTCTTGCAAAGTGTCAGGTGTTTTGCTGTGTCCCACGTGGAGGCATGATTGTACAACAGACTCTCCCAAGGATCCAGATGTGAGGTGCAGGCCACTGCCAGCATTAAGGTCCTTCTTCCAAGAAGAACTTACACAATAGAAGTGAATGAGGCGCGTTGTATCTGCCGTAGGATTGGCGCTGGCACAATTTGAACCTGTGGCTCTTGGCAACCTCAGTAATGTCATAATGACACTTTGATCTACATACTGCCTGCTTAACTAAACAATGGTTTGGCACAGATGCTTTCTGTAGCAGTTGCCTGATGATTCATAGCGCTCACTTCACACACATAGTTGGGACAAGTATCTGAAATAAAAAAAATGGGCTCAGCATTAATGCTATGTAAAAGTCTATGATGTGCAAAGGCCTTGCTATGTGCATCCCAGGGAAGATGCACTCAATCTTTGCCTGGACCCTTGGCTACTTGATGCCTTTGTGGTTGGCCAGTGCCCCCAGAGGTTCATCAACATGTTGCAGCTCTGAGGAGGAGCCGGAGTTGTCATTTCTGCTCTCTTCTAGAGGAAAAGATGCCACATATACTACGTACATGGTAAGTAGATGGCAGTAGATGGCAAAGCCTTAATAAGAATTGATAGCTCAGCTGTCTCAAGCACTTAAAAGAATGACCCTGCATTCTTCATGTCCAGGAGTCAAAAGATCGCTCTTGTTTCCTTGGACTGGAGCAACATTTCTAAGTTAATGTGCAGTGAAGGCATGACCTTAGCCTTAGACATCTTTGCCAAATTCAGGAGTTCAGAGTGCAGCATAAGAGTAATTTCTATGCTTGGAAACCCTGACTGTCATCATGTTTTGTCCAGAGGTGAGCAGGGGTGCCCATTTAGTCCTGCCAAGGACAGAGGAGCCCATAAAAATTTTCCTGATACAGCAGCATGAGCAATGCTGAACCCAGCATGGTCAGCTGCGGGTGAGAAATACAAGTTGGAGCTCACTGCTGTGGACTCAGGGGATGAGTGGAAATACAAAGTGAGCATGTGAGCACTGAGTAAGTGCTTTGAGATGCTTTATGTAAGACGGGAAGGTATTATACCTAGCTCAGACTTTCTAAGGCAGCTAAAACCATTTAAAAAAAAAAAAATCGCGCCCATTATACAGATGGGGAAAACAAAGACAGGAGAATGACTTAAAGCCAATTCAGCAGGAGATTAGAAACTCTCTGCTGTCACACATTCCTAATGGCGTTATACATTGAATTGGACACTGGAGGGCAAGCATCTTGAGGGAAGGTTTCCCATTACTCCTACCAGGCAACCAAAGTTGAATAAATGGATGGGTGCAGGTAAAGGGTACAGTAGCAAAAGAGAAAAATGAGGCAGGAAAGAAGTGTGTTTAACTGCAGCCCCACGAGGGTATAAGAAGCTTCTTGTGCTGCAGGTGCCAAAGGACTGAAATCTCCTTTAGGATGCACTGGCTCCATCCCAGTTACAGGGAAGACAAACTCCTTTCAGCCCAGATGCATACCCATACCTGAGACTGGGTTGATCTCTTCCTCTCTTCAGCAGAAATTAAGCAGATGCAGGAGCTGTCTGCCCAGTCCTTGTGCGGGCACAGTGCTAGGGCCTGGATGGAAGCCTTATGGGACACTTGCAGGAAACGTTTCAAAAACGTCCCCCAGATTTAGGAGCACGAGTCCCATTGACTGTCACTGGCATGTGTGTTTCTAATTGACTTTGATGCTTATAAAAAAATCTTTCCAGTGTTATGATGTTATTGTTTTGGGTTTGGTTTTCGTCTCTCTTTATTTCAAAAATAGTTTTAACCACTGGTCCTGCTGAGGGGAGTTGTCCCTGCAGGAATTCCCGGGTGAGGCCAAGTGTGCGCGGGAGAGCTCTCCAAGACGTGCAAGGTTGCTCTGAGGAATTTTCTCTATGAAAAACATGGGGTGTGTCATCATCATTCAGCAGCAAAAACAGGAAACTTTCAAGGGTCAGCCGAGCCATCATCATAGCAGCTGGCTTTCACCGCTCACCTAGACAGGGTGGGGTTGGTGATATCGGCAAGTACCCGAGTGTCACTGTTCACGTGAATAACTTCCTGAGCAGTGACCCGTCGGTGGGAGGAGGCATACGGTGCTAATATTGGTACCATTACTCACCTGCCTAACACAGACGGTGCAGATTCATACCCTTCAATGCAAGGAGCAGCCCTCTCCGGTGAAACGGAAGCAAGGGCTGTTGCTAAATGTGGCCCTTGGTCTCAGCCTCCTAATTAGGGCGCTGGCTTAGCACAGTCAGTGCCAGACGGAAAGTGGAGGGAACTCTATTGGTCTCCGAGGTCAGAAAACCAGTGATGATCTGTAATGCTGTTGGCTAGGGTTGAATGGGGTGTGGTGGGGAAGACTGTAAAGCAGAGGCGCTGCAGAGGTGCCAAGCATAGGAAAGGAGGCAGGAGTGAATTTTGCAGAGCAGGAGGGTTCACTTGAGAATGATCCATCCTCTTGCCTTGTATGTTGTCTCCACCATTTCCACTTGCATCAGAGGGACATGGTGACCTCTTTCCATCCCATGCCTGCTCCCCCCTAGCCCCCAACACCTCTTTTCTGAACAAAGTCTGGTTCCTTGGGCAGAATAAACTCCAGCTGCCTCCAAGACAGCTCTCTCTTTCCAGCAGGGAACTGGATTCTCATAAGACCTTATGCTTCCTGCTGTGTTACACACTGCAACTAGGAGGCCAAACCTTAGTGAATTCACCCTGGAAGGACTGATTGTGGTCTCCACAGCCTCCTTCCCCTGGGTAAAATACTTGGTTACAAATCAGACAAAGTCTCTCTCCCTGGCCCTTCTCAGAGAGAGTTTGCTAGCAGAAATCTCTACCCACACCTCTTCAGCTTCACTTTTGGCTTTTCTGAGAAAAAAGAACATAAGCAGTGCCACGCTGAGCCAGAGCACCCGGCCCCGTGTCCCGTCTCTGGCAGTGGCAGAAATGGATGCTTGGGAAGGAAAGCACAAACCAGCTATATCTAGAGTGATCCACCTCCTAGTCATTAGCCTCCCTGGCCTCCATCATTATTAGGTTAGAGATGTCAGAGGAAACATCTCCAACTGTTCTGTTCAACAGCTATTAATAGATTTATCATCCATAAATTTGTCTAGTCCCTTTTTGAAACTGGCTGTGCTACCAGCCTCTCCCACCTCCTGTGGCAATGGATTTCACAGGTTAATATCACGGTACATAAGTACTGTCTCTTGTTAGTTTTAAACCTGTTGCCTACTGATTTCAGTAGCTGCCCCCTAGTTTTGTATTCTGGGACTTAGTGAGCAACAGTTCCCTCATCACTTTGCTCCCATCCCTCAAGATTTTATAGACTTGTGTTGTATCCCTGCTTAGCTGCCTTCTTTCCAACCTGAAGAGTCCTAGCCTTTTAGTCCCTCCTGGCATGGCAAGTGCTCCATACCCCTGATCATTTTGTTGACCTTTTCTAATTGTACTGCATCCTTTTTGAGATGAAGAGACCAGAACTGTACATGGTATTCAAGATGCAGGCACCCTGTGGATTTGTATAATGGCATGATGGCGTTGTTTTGCAGAGGGCACATTCAGGGCCATCCCTAGGGTGCGGCCAGTTGGGGTGACTGCCCCGGGTCCCATGCGTTGGGGGCCCCCACACTTTGAGAGGAGCTGGCAGTGCCCCATGGGGTGGTTCAGCAGCAGGTGAGCCCCACTCCTGGCTCTGAGGGTGCTGCAGCAGTGCTGCCTAGTGGCTGCCCCACAGCACAGCCTGCCCTGGAGCCCGTGAGGCTGCCAGGTACCACGGCTCGGGGCCCCCACCACAAAGGTGTCCCCGACCCAGCCCGGCCTACCCAACATGGCCCTCACCATGCTGCAGGCAGCCCCCTGGGGTGGGCTGCACTAGTGACAGCACCCTCAGCACCAGCACCAGAGCTGCTGCCTCCATCCTGCTCTGCAGCCCGCGCTGCCCAGCTCTCCCAAACTTGTTTTTAATTATCCACATCATAAAATAAAAAGGCCTTTGATCTGGTCAGTTGGGTGGCAGGATTGTGAAACCGTCCTTCAAGTTAGCACCAGCACTGATGTCCTTCACTTGGCAAAGAAAAGTTTGCAGGTCACTTTTGCAATCAAATGACTACAAGTCAGGACTAGCAGGAACAGTTTCTTAGGAAAGAGAAAACTCCTGCGTGTGTGTTGTGAAGAGGAACGAGGAGGTAGATAGAGCTGTCCCTGAGGCATACCAGAGAGCCATGATTTCTTCAAGCAGAAAAGCATCGTGCGTGTCAGAGCGCTATCTGTTACTCCCTCAAGCTCTGTTAATATTTGAACCAGGAATGGTAGAGACTCTGAGCCAAGGGCATAAAATCCATATTCTTATCTGGCCTCAGTCTTAATCCTCTCTCCCTGGCTAACACTATCTTGTCTCAAACAGATACCAGGTTGTCATTAAAATAATAAAAAATGATACATCCCTTTTGTTTTCTCTGCTGTGAAGAGTAGGAAACCAGTGGTTCAACCTGTGAGTCAGCGCCAACTTTTAGATAAGGACCGCATCTCTTTCAGCCCTCCAGCAGAGTATTTGCTGAGGCACCACGAGGGGATTTCCTTTGGAGGAAGAAACAAAACTAAGATCACTTTCCCACTTCCCAGATTTCAGGGTTTGGGGGAACATGGGTCTAAACTAACTCCAAGTTCTCAAAACTAAAGTTGGGTCTTTCCTAAGCACAAACTGTTTTCACGTCCATAGATGCCAACAGCCTTACACTGGTCTTTCCCCCTGGTCCTGCGCCAGGTTGCCACCGATTGTATTTGTGCTGAGGTACACAGAAAGTCAGATCGACTTGGGCAAGTAAAAAGGAGACACTTGGTGGCTATACCTGTATCTGGGGCCCAAGGGACCCGCTAGACTTCACAGCATATTACTCCATCGTTGTCTTGACAGTATTGCTGATTATCCTGGCTCCTTTACCCTGATGATTTCCCAGGGTAGCTTCTGCAGCGTGCCCAGGGCTGAAGATGGCAGAACGTACTTTGTGGAAACATCCTAAGGCCACATGGGCCACAGAGGGGGATATATCCAGCAGATTCAGACATCTGTATGGTAACTTGAAACAGGGATTCTCCGATGAGAGGACTGTGCTTCCATGAGCACCTCACCCCTGTCCTCTTCCATGGACTGGGAAGTCAGGGTCTTGGTCTTTATCTTAAAGCCCCTCAGTGAGTGGTAAGAACTTGCTCATGTTCACACAGATTCCCTAGTTCAGTTACCAGACCTAAAAAATAAGATATGATCTCCCGCTCCTTAACCTATACATTATATAAACTTGTGAAACATGCTGAATGTAAACACTTTAATAAGATGGGAGCAAGTTTGTTTCTGCAAGATTATTTAGAAGGGAAAGTAGATATCTTTACTAACTGCCCCCCTAGCCTTGAAATACAGATTTTGACACAATCAAAATGTACAAATTCCCTGTGACCTGCAATGTGCGCACTAGAGAATGGGAGTCTGGCTTCTGCCGTGGTAGGGCATAAAACTATTGCAACAGATTGGAGAAATGCATCCAATTAAACTATAATAACAAATGCAATTAGGCCAAAGGTCTCTCTGCTAAAACAAGAGTATTTCTATTCAGATGACTTACAAACATTAGTGTAATTCCGTAGCTCTTTAAATATAGATGTCTTTCTTTCCTTTCCCCCACCCCCTCAATACTTGCAAAGCAAAGAGTGGTTTTAATAGTAACTGATTCCTGTCTTTAATAATGCATGCTGCATGAGATTGGTCAGAAGTTCTCTCATGGATAGAAAAATACATGTAAAAGCCACCAGTGGAGAATGATGTGTTTGTTCTTAAATTAATCTTTCCAGGCTCCAGAGAAAATGGGAAGTTTGAACATGGTGCAGTGTTCAAAGGAACTACCTGGGAAACCCAAAAAAGAGAAGCATGGGCCAGATGCTCAGTGGAAGTAAATTAGCACAGCTCCACCGACTTCAGCAGAAGCCTGTCTGCTAGGAACCAAAACCCCTGTCCTGCAGTAAGAAGAACTTCTCATTATAATGGTGTTTTTTATATTTAACCCGCTATCTTTTCAGTATGTAACTACTTAGATCAGTGGTGTCCAACTTTCTAGCCCCATGGCATGGGGTTGGTCTGCAGGCCACATCTTGCACAGGTTTGGTTTGTGGGGTTGGTCTCTGGATGTGATCCTGCATGCCCAGATGTGGCCACAGAGAGACCCCACACACCAGCCTGACCATGCACCAGGCTATATTATCCAGCCCTGAGAAACACCACATGTCTGGAAATTTGCCTGCCACCACTCCCCCACCACTGTATTTCCAGACCCACAGAGGCTAGGTGACACAGCCCTGTGGGCTGGATGTGGCTGGGCAACCCTGGCTTAGACACAAATAGATTACCTTCCCCACCCTTGGCTGAGAAGAGTCTGAATCTGGTGACCTCTGTGCAGGCGTCTAACGGGAAAGCTAAACAGCTTTCCCATAATGATGAAGGGCAGAAAGTAGTCTTTGTAGCTGTCTGGCTGGCACAGCTCCAGCTGAATTAATTATTTTAATACTCCTGACATTTAATTGTACTGCTAGCAATTGTTAGGGCCTATAGAGCACTTCATAGATATCTTTTAGTTATTTTAAGCAAAGGAAATCAAACAAAGCCAATACTGCTATCAGCGTGTGAATTGGTGTCTGCTCCGTTTTGACTGTAACTTTGCTGCTGCAAGTGTAAGTGGAGATGGGAATGTGGGTGCAATTTGAAGTCCCAAGTAGAATTTGCAGCATTGTTAGTTCAGGGAGAGAAACATCATCCCTTTGATTTGCAAAATTCGGTGAGTGTGATTAGGAAGTCACTGAAGCTGAAAATAAAATACTCTTAGTCCAATTAGTCTCTTTTAAAGTCTTTTTTATGGCTTTGGGGGAAGTAGTGAAGGCAACAAATGAGAAACTCCTGGTAGAGCCAGGATGGAGGCAAGCAAAAGAAAGCAAGCATGAACAGGAACTGTGCCTTGATGCACTGCTCTTCGAGATCAACATTCAGGTTGCCTTTTTTAGCTGCAGGGTCTAACTGCCTTGTTTCAGCATCCCTTTGTTGCGTGCAATTTGCTTCACTAACGTACCAGAATCACAGCACATGACCCAGCTGGGTCATGTGAACAGCGCAGGGAAATAAAGCTGTTGCTTCCCAGCAGTCTTGCATGCCTTGCCCTCATGTGAAACAGGCCTGTCTGCTGATACCTCCAGTAAGAGGGAGGCAATTAGTGCCACTGATATTGCAAATGTGTCTGGCAAGCCTAGCAAAACTCATTTCACATGGATTTCCACCCCCTTTGTCCCTGCTTCTGGTTTCTCTCCTGGAAAAAATTTAATTAGACCAGAGAATTGGGGAATTAAAGATGCAGCTGCAGCAGGGAGAGGACAGGAGAGCATGTTCTAACATCCAGATACATACTTACTTAGCCTGGGCTCTGCCTGATGCTGCCTTTCCTTACAAGCAAGACTGATTTATGGAGACACAACCTAATAAATTCAGAGTGAGCAATTATTCAGTGTGCAAAGTCATATGGCTAAATCTGCCCCAGGGGTACTCTCTTAAAATGATCATTTTGCTTAAATTCATGCTCTATAGACATGGCTGCCAGCTGATAAATAGCAAGTGAAACAACAGCAGAGCCACAGTGCAGGGATCAAACTTCCTGAAGGAGCAGAATAGAAATGTGAAGTGGATACATGTGTTAAGCCAAACCCTCAAATGCTTACTGGGGGGCCGTAATCTCAACTAGTTTAAATCAATTTAGAAGCCTATGGAGCTCCCTGTCAGCTGGAGGTCTGTCCTAGGAGGGTATTTCCCTCATGCCACTGAACCAGTTTGCCGGTATGCAATAACGGTGCTGGAAACAGCATCCAGGGCAGTGGCTGAAACGTGCAGCGGGAGACCTGCGTGGTGCAGTGTTTGTGCAGCTGGCAGGCACTCCCACTGAAGCATAAAACTATTGTTTCACGGGCATGGTTCCAGCTGTGGCACTGCTCCACGAGCACTTCGTTCTAGATTTTCATGTGTGCAGAGTATTTGTGGGACCAGATGGCAGGAGGGCAAACCATTCGTCTGCCTCTGTATCTCTACTTGCCCAGCTGAAGCTGAGTGTGTACGCTCACCACCGGCCTCTGCATGATAGAGCTGTAAAAAAGCAACCTAATTAGCTGCACACATGGCTGTGCAAGTTAATTATCTCCTCCTGTAATTTGTGTCCCCGCGTGCTTGAAACATCACTTGCAGAGGGAGGGTGGAAGGAGTTATCACTTCTGAAGCTCCCTGCTCTAAAGCAGTACAGTAATAGCTGTCTGTGAGTACAGCAGGTGACTATTAAGCTATGATTCAGAGGGCTTTTTTTTTTACTTGGGTGAAAGACAGGTTGGAACAAATTCTGCTTTCCAGTGGTCCTGGCCTATATCCAGAACAGAGCAAAACCTGGCCTCCTCCTGCTTGGAAACAATGCACCTCTGAGTCTGTTACACAGTGAACCTCTCCAAAGTTGGAGTTACTTTTCTCTTGTGGTTTGGATTTTTTTTTTTAATTTTTTTTTTTACACTTGTTTGCCTCTCAGCACTGCCTCCCCTCCCCTCTCTGCCCCTATATTCAAATCACGCCGGTTGCTAGCCTGCTCTGCATGTCCTTTCACAGCATCTGATGAAGTGAGCTTATGCTTACAAAAGCTTAGGCATCTCTGACTCATTTAGTCTATAGCAGTGCTTCCCAACCTTATTGAACTGAAGGTGCCTCTCATTAAATTGAAGGCCCCCCCCCCCCTCAGAAAATGCCAGCTCTTAGTTTTCATTCATTTTTTTAACTACAGAACAATAATAAAGCAATTCTTCTATTATGAAAAACCGGTCAACATGTTTTTAATACACTCCGGATTCCTCGTGGAAATCTCTAGGTTTGTGTTGCAAGTCATATTTGCACATCTAAGAGTGCTAACATTGTGTGGCACCCTTTATAGGCACCCCAGGTTGAGAATTACTAGTTTATACAGTGCATTGCTAGCCAGAGTTTGTAGACCTGTCCTGAAATGTAGGCCACAACATTGATGACAAAACTCCGGTGGGACTAAGGTCTTGACCCTGCTGTTGCTACCTTTTCTATCAAGTAACTAACTCCACTAACTCTAGAGCAAGGTCTCTGATTTGCACCATCATGACCCAGTCCCTACATTTTCTCTCACTGCATATTTATTACTTGACAGTGCAAATGCTCAACTTCCTACCATGACTCACAGCAGAGCTCTCCAAGCTCCCTGTATGGTGTTCACTAACCAGACTCCACTCAGGGCACAGGGAAACTTTCTCTGCCTCATCTTTCTTGAGCGGACGCTCTTTGAGATAGAGGCCATCTCCTGTTTGTACAGCATCTACCATGAGGCCTTAGGTCCTGCTGTAGTAAAAGTGAATGAACAACATCATTTTCTCCCTTGAACTTAAATATGTTAGTGCTGTGAAAAGTTTTGCTTGGCCAGCCAAGGGGACTGCCTGACCCCACTTCCCAAAGCATCCTGGCCTTGACCCGACCCCAGGCTCCCACTAGGTGCTCTTTCTGCAGGTGCCACCTTCCTCCCACTCCTTCTGTGCACCTGATCTCACTCACGGCTGCTGTTACTCTAAGGCCCGGGACACAGGGCGCTTCAAAGAGCTGAGAAGAAGGCTAATGGTGGAGCTGAGGTGGGCAAGTAACTTTTGAAGTCAGGGAGTATAGCAGTCTGGCAAATGCTCTACTTGTCCTGCAAGGGTAATACTGTAATGTTTGCAATACAAGCCCTGGGTGGGATGCTGCAGTAAACTGTAACAAAGCACACGCAGGTAGCTAGCTACCCGAGGCAATGGGGCTTCTTAGCTAAGTGGCTCCTGTTCTCCTCCATTGCCTTCTGTCCCCCCATACGACAGTCTGGTAGCTTTGGCTCCCACTCACAGGTTCCTACAATCATAGCATCTCTCAGTTATTTTAATAGCAACTTGAAGATTCAAGTATCTTTAAAAAAGCCTCCATACCAGTGATCTCATCCAGCATACTGGGGCACCACAGGGTACCATGAGAGCCTTTGAAGGGTGCCACAAGGTGTGAGGAGGTCAGTAGGTAAGCACGTAAGGCAGGTCCATGCTTGTCCCTGCCCAGACAATCCCTTATCGCCACTGCTTGGCCTCTTTGCAAGGCAGTAAGCATTTTCATACATACAATAGTTTTTGAAATTCAGTGCCACCCCATGCACAGATACTATGGAAGGGTCCTCGAGTCCAAAAGGCTGGGGACCCCTGCACTATATTAGCAGGCTTCCTTGTCACTGCTCTTAGAGGTGGTCACAAGTTTCCGAAGTGGTAAGAGGGCTATCACTGTCCGACTTCATTGACCATTTGAGACCTAATAAGGTCAGTAGACTCATTCCATCTTTCTTACATCAATCTGGATATGGCATCAGCAATTGCTAACTCTTTCCCTACTGTGAACAACTTCCAGCTGATGTGTCTGGAGTGTGAGTAACCACACAGAAACACTACTTCTAGTAGTCTGACCTCTTTCATTTCTTTTGCTTTCAGGCTTTTATTAGCAGCCACTTACTTTCCTGTCCCCAGCTTTCTTTTGAATATTTATCAAAGATGTGAAATAGGTGTTTTTCTGGTTCACCCAGTCCTTCCAATTGGTTTGCCATCTTTTTAGTGTTAGGGTTACATCATCCCCCTTAGTGCAAGAAGTCCGATGCAGCAGCTCACACAGTACAACCGTCTGAGTAAGTGCAGGATTCTCACACTAACTCAAGTTTGTGTTGCCATTTTTAATTCAGTCACATATTGGTCTATATTTTCCCCTTCGCCTAAAATAAAACCTAAAAAAAAAAAAAAAAAAAAAAAAAAAAAAAAATCTCTCATAGGAAGTGGTTTTCATCTTAGAGCACAGTACTTATTTAAGAGGAGTATTTTTTTCTTTATCTGCTGTATTCTCAAACTGAAATGTTAAATACTTCAGCTGGTTCCTCACCTGCTACATGAAGAGCTACAATGCTTACCACCTCCCCTTTTTCACCTGCTCTACCTGCAACACAGTACAATTCAAATGCCTGCTTACACTTCTCACCAAATCCCACAAGTTTCCATTGCCAGTTTTCTGCTGCATTTTCTTTAAAAAAAAAAAAACCCAAACCCTCTCCAAAACTCTCTGAACTTTCCTGGAGGCTTTAGTTGATCCATTATTCTAATACTTGCAGTTTCTATTCTGACACCATGTAATATCTGCCATATATTCACTGGATAAAATACTGGATACTTTTAATTAGTGCTCTTAAACTGTCTACCTAACTTGTAACTTAATTTTAAAAAACTTACACAAAGAGATGCTCTAGCTTGCACCAGTTCTTCGTCCCTGTCCTACTTCACTGATTCCCCTTTCCCCACCCCCAATAACTTTGGCTTCTACTACAAGCTTCCTACCACCATTATAAGTAACTTGCCCATGGGTGGGCCCACATCTCCATGAGCCCTGATAGGAAAGAAACAAAGGTTAAGGGCAGATGAAATTATCCTGAGCTAAATTATTGGGAACTTGCATCAGCTGGTCTGCAGTAACTGTTTTGTGCCTCCGCTTCAACCCTATGGAAAATGGAAGCTAAAATATGGTAAGTTTAGCTTTCAAGGGTAAGGCGCCCTGCTTTAGCTTTCCCTTTCCCTTTGCACAGAACAGGAAGTCACATCTGGAATAGTGACCACAGAGTTGATTGTAGGCACCTTCCTTCCTCCTTAATATAATTTGTCCACAGTCAAGAAGGTGGCAGGTCCATAGTCAAGAAGCTGGTATCTGAGCTGCTCTGCCAAAGGAATGAGATGTGCCTTGCTCAGGAATCAGTCTGTGTTTTGGCACAGCGCTTTTTGCTTGATTTCCCTTCCACCCATTACAGACTCATACTCTATTCAGCAAAGCAAGGTTTAAGTGCTTCCAGTTAAATGTGGTGCTGAATTTAGACCTAATGACCAAACTACCTGTTTGACCATGTGGGTAACCAGCGGCATTTACTGATGGGAGGAAGGCAAGAATATTCTGTGCTTTGTCACTTTGTAAAGCCAATGGAGCTTTTATTTATTTATTAGATGTGTATGACAACCCGCTCCAAAATATGCTCAGGTTTCAATATAAAACAGATACATTATAAAGACAGATAAAAATATTAAAAATAAAATATGTAGTAGAACAAACTTCCCAAACAATGTCCCCAGACTTATCCCGCCTGCTCAAAGCCTGCCCAAATACAAAGGCCTTGCAGCACTTCTGGAAGGTGATCAAGTTTGGGCTCAGCTGGACTCCAAGGGGAGGGAGTTCAAGAGCTGAGGAGTAACCCCTGAGACTGACCTGGGGTCGCTCGGTGCACAGATGGTACTTGCAAGGGTCTGCTCTTGGCTGAGCTTAGAGATCACCATGGGAGGAAGTGGTCCCTTAGCTATATAGGGCCAAGACTAGAAAGGTACTGGAAGGCAATGCAGAAGCCTTTGTAATGGGAACCCTTACTTCCTTGCTGTCTGTGCTTGCAGATGCATACGCTGCCATGAGTAGAAATAGCACTGATGAATATCGTGTATTGTGTCTGTAGATGGATCTGGATATGTATCCTTGCACTAGCCTGGGAAGTTATTAGTGCAAATGCCATCAACTTTGGACACAGAAAATACATCTTGGACTTTGTGTTATAAAGAAAACTATGTCCAGACTAACAGCAGGCTTTAAACTTTGTCAAAGCAAGCGTAGAATAAAAGTTGGAAGTCTTTGCCAGACCCCATATTACAGAGGCCATACTTCCCCCTTCCTTCTAATCCAGGCTATCCAGCCAGACTCCCTTATTTTGCAGTTGGACACTATCAATAATATTAAGTGGAACATCCCATTGCATTGTAGAGCTGTGCTTGTCTTGTGTTCACCTGGCACAAATCCACACTAACTCAATATTAAGCAATGGGATTTACACTAGTGTAACTAATTCCATTTCTTAAAATGAGTTGCTCTGGATTAATGCCAGTGTAACCACAATTAGAAGTGGGAGAAACACATTACTGGAAATAAACAGCAAACTTTGCAAATCTTTCTGAGGCCCAGTAGCACCTCTCACACCTATGAAGAGAGAGAGGTGAGGCAGGGAAGTATGCTAATTTATTTTATATTTAAAAAGGTATTATTTATGTTGAGGCCTGCCAATGTATATGCAAGGAGTGACTCAGTTTACTGTGCGCTGCAGTTATTCAGATTTTGAAAGTACCCCCAGCCAGAGGCAGGGGAGATGACCCAGGCACTGAATTTAAAGCCGATTCATTGACATTGTCTCAGTGACAGTGCTTTATCACACTGAAGTCCAGGTGTAGCACCTTGGTGTTCTTTACTATTCATGCCTCTGGAGGCAATAAACTAATCGGAGGAACTGAAAAAGACTTCATAACTTATAAAAATACTTTCGAACTTCCAAAGTCTGTGGTGGCTTTATCACATAGTCTCATAGAATGATAGAAAATGAGGGCTGAAGGGACCTCGGGAGGTCACGTCTAGTCCAACCCCCTGCTCAAAGCAGGACCAGCCCCAACTACATCATCCCAGCCAAGGCTTTGTCTAGCTGGGTCTTAAAAACCTCCAAGGATGGAGATGTCAGCTTCTCTGGGTAACCTGTTCCAGTGCTGTACTACTCTCCTTGTGAGGAAGTTCTTCCTATTATCTAACCTAATCTTTCCTTGCTGGACCTTGAGCCCATTGCTCCTTGTTCTGTCATCTGCCACCACTGAGACCAGTCCAGCTCCATCCTCTTTGCACCCTGCTTCTGCTGTTAAATCCCCCCTCAGGCTTCTCTTCTCCAGACTAAATAAGCCCAGTTCCCTCAGCCTCTCCTCACAAGTCACGTGCCCCAGCCCCAGAATCATTTTTGTTGCCCTCCGCTGGACTCTCTCTGATTTTTGTCCACGTTCTTTTGGGGGGGGCAAAACTGGACACAGGACTCCAGATGTGGCCTCACCAGAGCCCAACAGAGGGGAATAATTACTTTCTTCAATCTGCTTGCAACGCTCTTACTAATGCAGCCCAGTATGCTGTTATTTTTCCTTGCAACAAGGGCACACTGCTGGCTCATATTCAGCTTATTGTCCACTGTAGCCCCTAGGTCTTTTTCTGGAGAGCTGCTGCCCAGCCATTCAGCCCCCAGCCTGTGCTGGTGCATGGGATTGTTCTGTCCTAAGTGCAGGACTTTGCACTTGTCCTTATTGAACCTCATGAAATTTCATTTGCCTTAGCTCTGATGGTGTGCATGCAGGAAGGCTGGTGATCATTAAAGACCCTTGAGAAAGCACATTAGTGTTTCCCAAAGATGACCATTTCAAGGAAAAAAGGGCTTTCTCCCCACCTTTTCTTGGGAGAAGACAAAATCAAATACATGTTCTCTCCTGCATCATGCTATTTTGGCATGATCAGCGGTAGATGGAGAGATGGGCAAGAGGAAAAAAACAGGTGGTTTGGTACAGTGTGTGTGCCCATTTTCAACAGCTTTTTGTCAGGCCAAAATAAATCTTATTGCTACCTAGAAATGCCCAGGGTCCAAGACCTAACCCCTGTCAAAGTCAATAATTTGTGTCTGGACATGAAAAGACAATTTTTCAAACTTCAGGATTATGTGTGCCCAGCACCTTTTGGCTTTTGGGATTTTCCCTACCTTCAAGAATTATAGCTATGAGCCTTTGGCAAACAGAGCTGTTCTCTTGCACAGACAGAAGGACACTAACATGCTTTTACATTATGTACCTGGAATGGCAGGATATGGTACATGTATTGCTGCACAAGAGATGCTTTATCTATTGCCCAGCTAAAATGGCAGGTATTTTGCCTGCTGGCTCCACCAATTAAACAGTCTATCACTTAGGCCCTAGCCAGAGCCAGAATCAGAGATTGTATTTCCAAGACCATATTCAGCTTCCAATTATATTGTTAGAGGTGATAATCCATCAGAGCTTTTTAACTACTTGCGAATTTTTGCAATGTACATCTTGGCAAATCAGTATCATCCCCATCTGATATTTTGGGGACTGGTGGAGATGGCAAAGTTATGTAACTTCAAGGTCACATACCCAGTTAAGACTTGTCAGGAGTGGGAGAGGAGTATAGATATACCAACGTGCAAACTGCAGTAAACCACAATATTGTGAGGCACTTCTTATACCTACTGCACATCTGCACAATGTGTTTGCACTAACGTCGCTATACCACTATAGCTGTATCAGTGCAAAAATCTCCAATGCAGGCACACCACTGGTAGCAGAAGCTGCTTGCATCAGACAATACTGACCCTGTGTGAACATATACATGCTGAATATACACATTACCTTGGCCGTCTTTTTTCCATGCTACAAATCTGTTTGAAGGCCTCCACATTTTTATCAGCAGCAAATTTTGATCCTCACTTATACCTGAATTTATTGAAATAACTAAAATAAGACAACATCAGGTGTAAAGATATTTTGGACATGCTGCCCCCCATGCCAAGCAACAGTTTCTGCCCAGCCGCTGCTGCTGCTCAGCCTGGATGGCTAAGCCTGGAGCTGGCGCTGGGGCCCATGGGGGGAAAGCGCCCCTCCCCGTCCTGCTGCCAGCGCTATCTGGTGCAGCTGCTCAGACCCTGCACGGGGCTGCCCTGCGTCTGCTCTGCGCTGCCACTGGTGCCTCGTGGAGCAGCCCAGAGGTGGCGGTGATGTGGTGGAGACGCAGGACAGCCCCACACAGGCTCCAAGTGGCTACACCAAGAAGTGCTGGCAGCTGGGGGGGAGGAGAGGCAGAGGGGCCAATTCCCCCCCATGCTGGGCAGCAGTTTGGCCCGTGCTGCCACTGCTCAGCCCAGAAAGCAAGCACGGGGCGTGCAGAGTTGGGGCTATGTGCACCGGTCCCTGCCTGTACTGTCGAGCTGAGACACGGGGAAGGGGCAGTGAGTAGGCACAAGGAGTGCAGCAACAGCCACACAAGAGCACGGGGCCTGTGCTAGTGCGCCAGGTCCAGTGCTGGCAGGGCCTGGAGCGGGATGGCAGGAGCATGGAGTCCCGGCTGGTAGGGGCTCTGTGGAGCCAGGCCAGCTCTCCTCTCCCTGCTGGTGCAGCCCAGCCCAGCTCCACAGACCGCTGCCAGTCTGCACCCCGCACTCCTGCCACCCCACTCTGGGCCCCGCTGTGGGGGCCCATATGCACACCTGAGCCTGGGAGCTCCCAGCTGCAAAGTACATGGCCCCATGGCTGGGAGCCCCATCAATTGACAGGGCTCCTGGCTGCAAGGGCACACCATGTACCCCTTGGCTGGGAGACTGCAGCTGACGCATCATGGGGCACCCTTCACTCAGGGGTCGTGAAGCACCTATGGAGCTGGGACACTGCATCAGCTGCGGTCTTCCAGCCACAGGGGTGCCCCTGTGGCTGGGAGCACCATCAGCTGAGGGGGCTCCCAACCACCAGAGCTTGCTTCTTGCCGGTGCAGGGGGGCCTGGGATTGGGCTCCTCCTGTACTGGCAGTAAGGCGTGATGGGATCCGATTCATTATCCCACAATCACACCTCCTGTCATGCATGTGTGGCATGGCAGAAGGCTGGATTGTGCTGATTGCACATTAGATCCTATCACACCTTTACTTGCACATGTAAAGGGGCACTAAGTAACATACCTGCTTACGCAGAATTACACTCAAGCAAATTACAATGAGTATGTAATTCCAAACCAGCAATTATAAAGGAAATGCACTACTGAGAAGATATTGTATGGCTCAACATTTTCTTGTGTTCAACAGAAGATACTGTCAGGATCTCAACGCAAGAACAGCATATCTGATGACCTCTCATTCCACAGGCCAGTCCTCCAGGGCTTTTTCCATTGTGATCTTAAGATAATAAGAGCTAATGACTATATAAACATCCCTGCCAGCCTTTTTGTCAGAGAGATCTTGAGTTGATTAAAGTACCAGAGGACAGTTCAGACATCAGAGGTCCCTTTTTCACATGTAAATTGATTTAAAATATGTCCAGGTGATTGGTTTGATTGTGTAACTAAATTGCTCAAAGTAAAAATTGTCTTCCCCATAGACTTAGTTCTTCGGCTACCTGTGCTGTAATTATCAGCAGTATTATTTTGACAGGAAAGTATGTTGACTACGAACTTTAATTGTCTCATTGGCCTATTAAGTTAATTTCCCACTTGTCACTGCATTTTGTATTTCTAGATTTTTATTGTTTGGATCGGTGTGAGGCCCTGATGGAGATTTTTGTTGTTGTAAGAACTTTGCTAGAACAAATGAAATGAACCCTGGAACTGGATTGAGCGTCAGAATTTCTGTTGCACAAAAACCTGCAACACCTAAGAAACTCCTTTCTTCCTGAATCGAAAGAAAAAGTCCGTTTCAAAATGTCATGGGAAATTAAATCTTGTTTCAGCAATATCAACTTTATCAAAGCATTTCATTTAGACTTTAATGTTACATCATCTATAATAATTTTATATATATATATTTATAATATATATTTATAATATATATATAATTCAATATATATTAATATTTTATATTTAATTTAGACTGTAAGCAAAACTAAATGCTTTTACCCTATTCAGACTGCTTCGATTTTTGTCAGCATATAAAATTTCATTTTTCTAAACTATTTCAATCTTGTCAAAACAGCATTTTGCAGCAGAACTACAGCATCAGGTGTTTAATCTGCTCTCGAAATAACCAACTGTAAGGCAAACAGTTGACATTTTTTGAGAACTAGAAAAAACAGACCTTTCTCTCTGATCAAAGAGGTTTCATTTTCTGTGACTATCTCAGAATCCTGTTCTTTTAAAAAACAATACTCTGCTTTCCCCATGCTGCTGCAGCAGCTTTCCTTGCCCTGCAGCATACCCCGCCGCTGGGAAGAGGCTCGCATCCGGGGAAATCATGGCAGGGGCTGCTGCCCCCACCATGGTCGCTCCCCCCTTGCCACCTTAGCAGCTGGGTGGGGCCAGACACCGGTGGGGGGGCACTTCGGATGAGGGCAGGGAGCAGGGGTTATTCCCCTTCCCTCTGGCATTAAGAGAGGCGGCTTATTCTGCTGTTTGCCCTAAGCAGGGAGTGGTGGTGGTGGTTGGGAAGGCAGACCCAGCTGCAATCCCCCAGGGGCCGTGGGGGTAGAGGGGGAATAACCTTCCTCCCTGCTCCCTGCCGGTGGGACAGGGAGGGGGCAATTAAACACCTCTCTGGCCAGTCCCCTAGACCTGCCTGTCCCTGCTCAGCTGGGGAGCAGAGGGGTGGAGCCAGCCCTGCTCCACTGGAGCAGAGCCCAACCCAGAGAGCATGCTGGGATGCTGGGGGACTCTGGTTTAACTTAAACCAGGAAGGGGTCTCGGGCAGACCTTGCATACACCAGTTTGAGCTCAATCAGTTAAGTCTGATACTACGATCAACCAGGTTTATCTCAAACTGGGTCTGGCCATTTTGAAACTGGTTTATGTGCCCTAAATGTCTGTTCTGTGACAGGTTTAAACCAGTTTCTGATCACTTAAACAGATTTATGTGTAATGTCTGTCCCCAGAAGTTCAGTGCACATAAGCCACTTTCAAATGCCTGAAAAAGGTTTAAGATCAAGCTGGATGGATGTAATATCAGACTTAACTAATTTATGTTAAATCAGTTTATTGAAATTCTGTCCCAGATCCCACCCCCAAATTCAAGTTAACTCACAGTTCCCCAGCATCCCAGGATACTTTGCAACTCTCCCACAAACTCCTTCCTTGCAGGGTGGGCAAGCTAGCCTTGGCCCAAGCATTCTGCTCCAGCCAAGCAGGGAGGTGTGCTCTAGCAGCCCCAGGTTTCTGGCCTACAGCACTGCAGGCATGTGGCTACATTTCCAGAATCAAAAATGAATGCTTGTTTACTTGCTTATCGATTCAATCTACATGGTTTAGACTAGCCTGTGAAGATTGAATTGATTCAGCCTCAGGCTTTTTAACTGCCTATACTTAGCCTAACAATTTGGAGTTAAGAAGGTGTGAGTTTCCAGGGATGTTGCTCTTAAGGAAATGATTAATTATACATGCCATACTGTTGGGCCAGTTGTAGAACTAGTGTTATTTAACCTTCTGTGGGTTTGGCACTTGTCATAAAACTGGGGGAAACTGCTTTTCCATTTGAACTATTTTGATAGAAAAATGTGTTTTGATTAAACAAGAAACCTGATGAAAAACGCATGCTTTGCCCCCCAAATTGGAACTGGAGAATTATAAAACAAAATCAAGATTGAGCCTAAATTTTTGGCTGTCAAAAAACTGGAAAATTCTGGTTTCCAATCTTTCTACAGAAATGAAAAATTTAAATGAAAATTTCATTTTTAAAAAAAATTTTGCCTGAGGGAAGATTTTTGAAATAGCTCTAATTGTTTATACAAGAACGCTATGAAAAGTCACAGCTCTTCACTTTTTCTGCCACTCCCATGATAGGACACACAGTCCTTTTTTCTGCTCTCCATGCTCTGTACAGAATCTTCCTATTTTTCTTTCATTCTTTCCCTAGTTTCTTGTCCCACGGTCTCAAGCATACTATTCTGTATGGGAAAGGGTCATAATAGGGTAATACCTTTTGCCTTGTTTCATCTGTGAGTTTAGTGTTAATGTTTCTTGCAATTCAATATTCACCCTTTCTCTTTGCTCCTGTAATTAACCTAAATTGCTGCTGTTTATCTACATATGGAGCTCTCAGTCCTTGAGTGTGCTTCTTTCTGTTTATTGCCTTCTCATCCATCATAAGCAAATGGCCTTCAGCTTGTTTCCACACAGTTGCAGCTTTCCCAATACCTGATTCTTGAGATCATCTCCCCTGGTCCTTTGGACACTTTCCATTTGGAATCAAACTTCAAGGTATTTGGCTTCTTCCAAATGATAAATTCCAAAATTGGGTGTGTTGCTTTCTGCTAGGGCCTTCAGTCACATCACGTGGTTACCAGAGTTCAGAGACTCCGCAATACAATACCCCTTTTTCTTGTCAGCCGTCACTTCTTTCCAAGGGTTAAAACCCAGACACTCCAGGCATCTGAGTAAGTGCCTTGGAAATCAGCCAGCTTTCCTCCTAGCAGCCTGTGCCCGCCTTTGCTTTTTTAAAACATCTCAGTCACCAGGTAAACATCACCCATCCAATAATGTTTATGGCTGCATTTCTTTGTAAGACGTGACATCTAGTCTTTGAGGACTAAAAGAAAATGCACCTTCACTGTCTTTACTCTGTGTGAGCAAAAACATTTGCTATCTCACAGTGCCCTTTCTAGCCATGCTACCAGCCCACCCTGGTGGCGGTTGCTTGTCACTTTAATATGCACTTTAGCAGCTCCTCAGGCACTTGTTTAATGATTAAAAGGGAATAGATATGACAAGATCAACCTACTTGTTACTTCACAACCATGTACACCTGGTTTGTCAACATTAAATGGGCTTCAAACGTAGCAAGAGGAGCTGGTTACAATTTCTCTTTGACTTTTTTTTGCTTTTTCGTGCTCTTTAACTAGTTGTTACATTACCTGGGGGATACTTGCAAATCCCTGAAATATTTTTTTTCCATTTTTGTAATCTAAACTAGAAACTGTGCAGTTTGATACATTAACAGTCAGACTGCTCTGCTGAAGGCAATATACAACCTTCAACATTTTGCCTCTCCTTATTTTAATATTAGACACAATTTTAGAGTTGAGAACTGAATAAGAAATATAACTGTCCCAGAATAAAATAAAGTGCGTGCTTTGGGACATGGGATCATATCTTAATAGCACTGTATCTTTAACAGAGCTCAGTTGAAGCTACATGAACATGGTGGGAGAGTAAGAATGTCTATCTTGTCTGTTTTCAGAAAGCCTGTTTCTCTTCTGCGATATCGTGGTACAAAATTTTATGGGTTAGACTTCCAGCTAGTGTAAATGGGCTGATCTGAAATGGAGCTAACTTTGCAATAGCTGAGGATACGGCTTTATGGTCTCTGTAGAAATTCTTCATTCACCATCCCCTGGAGAGTTGTAATAATATAGATATTACTGTACCTAGGGGCCATACAAAAACTAATCTAATCATGGATGTTTGCATAGTCCTTCACCTACTAACATCTCAAACATCCTGAATAGCTGCCCATCCCTTCTTTAATCCCCACCCAAACCATGTTCTGCTTATGAATTCATAATTTCTGCCAGCAGCTAAGAAGAGATGTACTTTTATGTCATTTTTCACTTTGGTTCTGGGTAAGGCCTCTGCATCTGCTCTATAGTGTCTCTGAGTCCTTATCTATATGTAGACAAGTCTTATTACTGGTTCTTTCATTAGCCCTCTTGGCAACATTTTGAGGCTTGGTCTATTCATTCAGTAAGTGCTCAGAACCAGATACTTTTTGCAGGTGGCTGAAATGCTATAAAGACTGTACTGGTTTGCTTTAAGGAGGTGATCTAGGACTCACTGATACTACCAAAATTTGATGTCGTTAGTGTTAAGTATTGGGCCTTAAATGTCATATATATTCAGAATTATTTCCCGGGGAGGATACTTCTAGTCCCCTCAGCAAGTCCCTCGATTCAATTACATAAGGTAAATATGACATTATCACTAGCACTCAGTCTGTCGTTTAAGAGCCAGTTTGCTCCAAGGACATTCACTTTAATGGAAGTCCATTAACCAAATGGGTGCTGCCTCCTTCTCTTCAGCTCAAGCATTTAGATGAGACTTCCTCTGCCCCCTCACTCTTTCTCTCTGCCATACACGCAGCCCTCCGGTACCTGTTGTTCATCAAAAGCTTAAAGGAGAGAAGTTGTATATGAGCCCATCTTGGCAGCATGTTGCTTACTAGAGCTGTTCAGAGGAAGAGACTCTTCTGATCCTGTGTTTTCTGTTTTCTTGTACAAGGATCATACCAGCTGACTGAAAACGGGTGGATAAAGATTACTAATTTGTGCTTTGTTAACAGTAAATGAAACAAACTCATTGCCCCCACTGTACTCACTTGCACATCAATAGCCGGAAGCCATCCCAAATCTATTTCACAGCAGTGCGAGAGCTTTAACGAGGCTCGGGGTGCGCAGGCTCTCTCCAGTTGGCCAAAGTGTCTCAAATGTCAAAAGCTTGCAAAGAACAATTTTCCCAACTATTTAGTTGGTCTAATAAAAGATACCACTTTTACCCAAAGAAACTTGTCTGCCGGTGTCCTTAGACCAACATGGCTACAACCAGCACCCCAGCAGCATTCTTTGCCACTTCAGTTTTTTCATACTTTCATATCTTGCCATTCAACACATGTAGCCAGAACAGCAAAGCTACTTCCCAGTGCCATGGCTCTAAGCCAGGCCGCTTATACACTACAGGCAGGACAAGGGGTTGTGGCAAGAAGTATGTTTACACGATGTTCTCTGCTTATAAAAACCCCTTATACTTCACCAGAGAGATTGGAATGAAGATCTGACTGACCACCACAGATCGTTGGCTCTGTGCAACATTCCTGGGATAACGTTGATGATATGGGAAGTGCTGAGATCCTCAAGAGGACAATGGAGGAGGACAAGTATTGTTCCTAGCACAGGAGTTCCTACAGAAGTATCAACAACTGCAGCAGTGTGTTTTTGCCTAGACTTGCACAGTACCTAATCTAGCCCAGTAAATACAAATCCTATGCCACAGACTAAACTCTTCAGGGCAGTGACTTTCTCTTTATTACATGTGTGTACAGCAAGCACAGTGGGAGCCCTCATCCCCAATTAGTGGGGATACTACAATTTCTACACTACACACAATATCCAGTTCTCCATTTCTGGGCAGCCTGGCAATGGTTTCACAGAATACTTTTTGTAAAGAAGGCAGGAGTGTACTTCTGCTTTGTTCTTTGCATTCTCAGTGGAAAGGACATGCAGCCACCTACGTGACAGCCCAACAAGCTTGTGAGGGGAGTAGGTCTCTTCTCCCATTCTAACAGCCTGCACTAGACAGTCAAGACATTAATGTATCAGGACAGTGTGTGTCTGAAGTGCACAGGGAACATCGATGTTTTGGGTATTTAGTATCTGCTCTGTTCTCTGTGTATTTCCACAACACTGTTTAAACCTTGGAGGTGCAGTAAATCTAGGGACCCTAAAATGTTTGGTTCACCTCTGTGAAAACTGCAGATCCAGCTTGACTGTATCTTGCTAGAATGAGCATACAAGTTACAATTTCTGCTTAATTCTTCTAGGATTGCTCCCCTTTTCTTCTGATACGTGTTATTTTGGGGATTAAAACCAAGATTAGCGGAATAATTATCAGCTACTCTCAGAGTACAAACCCTGTGGGAAATTGGACTGGGGGAGGTGTTTGGGCAAGTCAGTGGAGTGAGACAAAAACAGGTTGGGTATTTTCAGCCTCCTTTATTTACACAATATTCAGTTGTGATTTGTCTGGATGCATCTAGAAATACTGAGCTGGGTGCTCAGCCTGTGTAAATCAGTGTGGTTTCAGTGCAGTCAATGTAACTGTATTACATCCACACACTAAGGATTGGCCTGACTATTTTATCGCATAGTTCATTGCCTCCAACCTAAGGTTCATACACATGTTGCCAGTGACAACTTCTCAAGCTCACAGCCACAGGAAAGTAACAAATTAAAACAGAGGTTGCAGGTAGAGCAAAGTATGATGTTGCCTACATGATGTTACTTGTTCAGTATTATTGATCAGCCCCAAAGTATCGGGGTATTTTCCAGAAGCGCATTAAGTGACTTGACTAAGTGCATTGGTTTCCCAGGGACAAGTAAGTAGTGGTGATGTACCTTGTGCTGCTGCTACTTGTCCCCAGGCAACGCACATGTCATGCATGCTTTGGCATGTGACAAGTTGCCCCAGATGGGGTAGGAGAAATTGGGGCCAGCATTGTACTGGTCCACAAGCCTTACCTGGGGTTTTGGGGCCTCCCGGGGCTGCAGCCGCAGTGATTCTGCTGCACAGAGCCTGGCTGGCAGCAGAGGGCGGCTCCGCTTTTCAGCAGCGTGTGCTGCCGAGCGTGCATTGCTCCATTTCTTTTTCCTGCAGTTTCTGCACCCACGGGCAGTGTGCCCCTGCATTGCAGAGAACACCAGACTGTGCAGCATGTGGTGCTGTGCACCATATACCGCACAATCGTGCTCGTCTGGACGCATCCTGTGGGGACAGCACTTTCAGTGTACCTATTTCTTTGCTAGCTCTGCAAACATTCAGAGTCTAGGGCAGTTACTAATATCCCCATTTTAGGCACAAGTAAGTTTTAGGCACGGACATTGTGGCTTGACGAAAGAAACAGATGACCTTTTTCACTGAGGAATCAGGTACAGTGCAGACAGCCCATATGTTTAATATATATACATGTTTCCTGCCAAGAACAGAGTGTTCTCTAGTGTATGTGATGAATGCAGTATTACCAATTCAGGATTTTATTGTGAGTCTTGTGTTATGTGGTTTATTTCTAAAGGCCAAGCTCCCAAATTCCTGAGAGGTGAACAGGGGTCTTCTCCCCACTGGAGCACGAACAGGATTCTGCACAGCTTGGCCACCCTGTATAGTATAATCACTAGAGTGCCTGTATGCCTTCCGGAGAACTGGGAGCCCACAGCCAAACGCTATGGGTATGTCTGTTTAAGTTACTATATGGCTCCCCTTCTTGTAGTACTTGATCACTTCCTAAGCTAAAAGAGCTGCTGGTCTTGGATTCAAGTACACAGAGAGGGCAGGTGGCTCTGACTGGCCTCAACCCTGACCCAGACTCCGTGTTAGAGTTAGAGCTGCAGCTGCTGCCTCCCCACTACCTGCTCCCCACAGCTTCTGCTCCTTTTGCCTACCCTGCCTCCTCTTGGCTTACCGTCTGGCTCAGAACTGGGGCATGGAGCATACGGTTGCTCCAGCCTCTATCTGGCTACACAGCAATGGTGATGGTGGTGGCAGCCCTGGGGCTGGATTTGCTACAACTGCAACCACTATTGCATGACCAGGCAGGGACTGAGTGCCTATGTGCTCCATGCCCCAGGCCAAAGCAGAGCAGGTGTCAAGCTGTGACAGAGAGTTAGTTGGGGCGAAGGGGGCAGGCAGCAGGGAGAGCAGTTGTGCGGGAGGGCAGGCATTGGGGGGGAAGATAGGAAAGGGGAGCATGGGCCACAGGCATGGAGGGGACAAGTGGTGGGGGTGACAGGTAGCAGATGGCATGGGGAGCAAGTGGAGGCAGAGATTTCATAGACATTAGGGCTGGAAGGGACCTTGGAAGACCAGCGAGTCCAGCCCCCTGCCCCAGGGGCAGAAAGTCAGCTAGGGCCAAAGGATCCCAGCAAGATAAAGGTCAAATTGACTCTTAAAGGAGCCCAGAGTAGGTGCTTGCACCACCTCTGGAGGTAGTCTATTCCAGGCCTTGGGGCCTCAGACAGTAAAGAAGGTTTTCCCTATGTCCAGCTTAAAACGGTCTTGGAGGAGTTTATGACCATTTGACCTTGTTTTCCCTTGGGCTGCTCTGGTGAACAGGCGTCCCCCCAGATCCTGGTGTACACCCCTTATATACTCTAGAGGGAACAGGCACCACAGGGGGTGGTGGCAGGCACCAGGAATGCAGGCACGAGGGGGCAATGAGGGGAGAAAGGTGCAGGGGAGGCACAGGCACCACAGGGGTGAAAGTGGGGGGGGGGGTAGTTGCCAGGGGTGCACAGGCAGTGGGAAGGGGCAGACAGCACAGGCCACTTGACTCCCCCATCACCTGCTCCCCTGCCACTACTTGCCCCACTGCAGTGGTGGGGGGACACAATTAAGATGACCATGACCCACCAATAACTAGATAATATACATGGAAAATTATAACAAATGTTTACATTTTATTTGTGTGGAATCTATTTATTGGAGGGACATCTCAAATCTGAAGACCTCTTGTACTAACCAGTCAGTACAGCAAAGAACCAGAGTAAAAAAGTTAATAGTTAATATCAAAATAATAAAGTCAAATCCCAAATGGGTAGTGGACTCCGTTGCAACCCTAGTGCCTTGCGAAGGAACCGTGGGGTCATAGGTGTAGAGCTATGGTGGCATAAGGGGGACAGACAGAAGTTATATTTGTCACACAATCAGCCCCCTGAAAGTGCTCCACAGCTGTGCCACGTGCACAACAGCAGAGTGATTTTAAAGTGGCTGATCGTGCTACGAACTAATCCTCATCAAATGTGGGATCAGACGAAGGTGCTCCATTTTGAAGCACCTTAGGGAACTCGTATTCCCTACAGTTAATCTGTTGTGCAAACAGGGCTGGGCCCACCCCTGGGACTGTCTGCAGGAAGGGAGAGGGGAGGGGAAGCAAGCTGGGGTTTGCCTAACCCCTCTACCCCCTAGTCCCCTCTCCTTTAGCTCAGGCTGGACAAACCCCAGCCAGCGGCTCATTCCCCCTCCCCCTTCCCTTCCTGCAGACAGCTCCAGACCTGTGGAGGGGTAGAGGGGGGCAGGGCAGGGCTGGAGAAGAGGGGTAGTTCCTTGGCTGCAGATAGGCTCCTTGGGCTCCTGCCACCTCCACCAACTCAACAGGCAAACAGCTGTTGGGGGTGGGGAGGGGTGCTTTTTGTAAAGTGCAGTGAGTTACAGCAGAGGCCTGCACATCTGTCAGTGCTGCCAGTTTCCCTCTGCTCTCCTAGCCTTCTCCCCATGCCTTGATTTTTTCCAAGCAACAGATACTGTGTTGGAAGTGCCTTTCCAGCACCACCTCCTTGAGGTGCAGATCAGTCTAGCTAGTTGGTAACCAGCAGAAATCAATGCTTTATGTCAGAGCTCAATCTTCGGCAAAGAGAAAAAAGCTCGATTTTTAAAATATATTAATACATGTTAGAAAAAATAGCAGCTGGAAAAGTGCTGAACAAACTCTTGTACACTTAGAGGAGAAAAAAGTCCCTAATCCTGAGGGACTGAGCACCCATAGATGACTACACAATTAATGCACGTTTTAGATATACAATATATTTCAGGATATCAGCAATTGTTGGTGTGTTCACACTTTACCTGGGGTCCCTTTCAGAAATTCAGTTCCAGTGAAACTTCCAGGACCAGAGTTCAGAGTTTTGTAGTAAATAGTTTCAGTAGACAGTAGAAATAGTACATAAGTGCATGTAGAGACTAAAATGGTCCTGAAGTTTCTTCACCAATCCAGCTGAGCTCTTGTGACTGGTTAAGTATGAGCAATCCTCCATTTTAATTTGGGTTTAGCCTGGCTTCTTCCTTTAGTGAGTTAATGCAGACACAACTCTGGCCATGAAGAGGACTTTATATGTTTCTTTAATGTCTCCTTTTAAGATTAGTGTAGCTGTTGCTGTCAAAGGATGAGCCGGCTACAAAAAAAAACGCACCAAGCATGTGAGATAGCCTTTCTTGGACATCTAGAGCAGAATTACTTCACAGGTTTGTCTAAATGAAACCTAAATGATTTAAATTATCACATGTGCCAGTTATGGTTATGGATGATCATAGTGCCAACCTCTTCAGGTTCCTCCAATTCTGAATAGCAATTCACACTAACTTCGGTCTTTATTGTACTAAGCCTTCCGTGACAATGTAAAGCAGGGATAACTGGTTGTTTTTCAGTGTGACATTATCAGGTTTCAACCATGATATACTGTACAACTAGCTGGGTGTGGCAATGACATGGTATGTGGAAGTGTGGATGTGGAAAGGAAATGGTCTTTTACCCCTGGGTTGGTGGTGGCTATTGTGTAACAGGCCAGCTCTGGTCACCAAAAGGCACTGAGTCAATTCATCTCTAAAACCATGATCTCTATTGTCTCCTGCACAGAATGACACATCAGGTTAATTCTGAATTATGCCAGTCACCCTGCCATTCAACACAGACCTCACTGCAGGGAGACCGAGGAGGATCAGAATACAGAAGTGAGTCAGGGGCAATCCAAGTGCCCCAGGATGTTCTGAACGTACATCAGGGCTCTGCTGTACTCACCATGAAGTACGTCATAAAATGAAAAATCAAATTAACAGAGAACAACAATGGAGACAAGGGCATTAAAAAGAAAGGGGTCCATAGGTGACAGCCTGGGTGTTGTGGAGGCATCATGCTCTTCAATCTGGCTCTGCTACTATACGGTTGGGAGCAGCATTGAAAAACTAGTGTGAAGTGGCTTATTAAAAGTACTTACCCTCTTGGCAGTCAGCAGCTTTCATCTATTAATAATAAACTTTTAGATGATAGATACAAAGATTTCAGAATCCCATAAAACCTAAGGGACAAATGATTGTGCCCTTTCTCTCGTCTCAAAAATGGATGAACTGAGGCAGAGGTTAGGTAACAAGCTCCCAAGGTCATGGTTCCTGGCATCTGTTCCCATGTCGGTGTCCAAGCCTACCTACAAACCTCCTCTTATCTGTCTAATAATTCACCTTAAAACTGGAAGCGCATGTACATTCATAAAAATAAAACTCTTGTTCACTGTTTATTGTCCTAAATTCTGTCATAACTAAACTGCACTGCTGCCCTCCAAGATGTGCTCCTGTGCTGCCACTCAAAGCAAGGTGTGAACAGACTGTGATTAATTATTCAGTTAATTATTATTTTCTCAGCAATATCCTTTGGAAGCTGTAACTTACATCAAAGTCGGTAGGTGGCACCCAAGAAACACTAATGCATTTTGTCTGACCATGATCAACTGTTCCTTTTATAGGCTCAACAGTAAATCCCTTCTGCTGCAGGAGTGCCAGGCCATCCAGACTGAACTCAACGTTCTGCAGAAACAACAGGGAAAGTTAGTTATTGAGAGCAGACAGTTAGAGCCAACTCAGCTTCTGGCTCTGAAACCTCTGCTCAAAGGCTGCAGCACCCCCGTGCTATAGAACTGCTTCCCAGTTGCCAAATCTCTTGTGTTTTTGCTTTTTTGAAAAGTAGCAGCTCATTTCATATGTTCAGTTGCCATGAAATAACTATGGCTAAGAGGAGACAGCCTAAAGATGCTTAAAACTGCTCTTTTCCTAGAGTGTCATTTGCTGGGAGTACAGTCTGTTCCATTAAACAACCCAACCTCCAATAGCTGTGGCTTAGCATGAACGAATATTTCCTTCTGAAAATGAATGTAACTGTCATCCACAGCTCTTTGTTACTAGCATGAGCGCTACTAATTTGTAGGCCTGTGCGAAGTGGCTAGCATTCACTTCAGATTTGGCCAGTTCGGGGGACAGCGATTTGATTCAGTGATTCAGAGCGCTGTCCTGAATTGATTCAGTCAAATCTGATTCAGAGATTTGGCTGCTGCTGAATCTCCGAATCATGCAGGCCCATCCCCTGCCCCTCTCCCAGCCCGGCAATGGCTGCCCCACCTGCCCCAGCTCCCGGCACTTTGGGGAAAAAAAGGCCCCGCTCAGTGGGTGCTGCCGGGGGGGGTAGAGGGGGAATCCCTGCTGCCCCCTGCTGTGTGGGGGGGCTCTGCATGAGCCCCCCAACCTCCACCCTGCTGTCCCAGCCCCCCCCATGGCAGCCCCCCATCCCAGCTTCAGCCCTTTAAGACAAACGCCTCACCCACAAATTCCCAGACTCACCTGCCTGGCGGGGGACTGATCCTCACTGCCTCCCACTGCCCCATGCTGCATGGGAGGTACTGCATTAGCCCCCCAAAGCCCTGAGCCCACTGCAGGATCTGGTGACTCCGGGAGTTTTTTTGGTTTCATTTTTCTGAAAGGGCCAGAGCTGGGGCAGGAAGGGCAGCCATGGGGGTGGGGCTGGGGGAGCAGTGGGGGTCGGGGGGGCTTATGGAAGAGCCCCCCCATGCAACGTGAGGTAGTGGGGGCAGCAAGGACTGCCCCCCTGCCTGGCAGCACCTGGTGAGTAGGGGCTTTTTTTTTTTAGAGCACCTTGAGCTGGGGAAGACAGGGTAGCCATGGGGGGGCTTGGGGAGGTGGAGGGAGGAGGCAGGGGATGAGGCCTGGCAGGGGTCCCCTCCTCCCTCCTCCCGCTTCCCCTCCACCGCCCGCTACTTACCAGCTCTGAATCTGGCTCCAGCTCCCTGCTGCAGCCACTGGGGACTGCCTGAATCATTAAAACACTCTGAATCTTTTCTGAATTGATTCAGAGAGCTTTGAATCAATTTGGACCTTTTTACTGGTCCCCTGACTCAATTCAGATTTTGAGATTTGGCCACCGAATCAAGCTGAATCTCCTCCAAATCGAATCAGCACACAAAGCTTCACACAGCCCTACTAATTTGGTCCCATCTTCATGTTTTAATAATGAATTCACCTATTTTCATTATCCTCTTCTAATCCCCTGCTTCTAATTTCTCTTGTCTTTTCCTGAAAAATGCACCTTTATCCCCTCCAGCTTAACAGAAATCCTGAAATTTATTTAATTTAGGGTCTCTACTGGCTCCAAATCTAGATACTCCGAATCTAGTTTCTTACCTTTTTGGATGCAAACTGAGATGCTGCTATAGCTCCAACTTTCAGCTCCCTCATTGCTGGGGTTGGAGAAGTCTCTCCCTGGATGCACTCCAGGCTTAGGAGAATAGACTTTGCTGTCTCTTCCAACTCTAAATCAGACATAGATCAAGTTAGCTTTGGAACAGCTAGTCACAGGAGTTGTAAGTTACTTATTAAATAGGTCTAAGATGTTGTAAATTTCCCAGTGCAGAAAAGAGTGCGTGGTGGAGTAGAGTGGAAAAACAAAACTGATTTTATTTAGGCAAGGGTGAGAAGGAAAAGGGTCAAGTCAGCGTCATTTGTACACCTTGATTGATTTTCTTGTATTTCCCCTCTTCCATGCTCCTTGGCATAAAATTTAGACCCGCGTCTTTCCTTTTGCCTCCTTACCTGGGTATAGGTTTCCTTTTGCCTTTAAATTTGAGAAATTAAACAGAAGACTTTAATTTATTAAGTATTCTTGGGGGTCTGTCTCTTTCTCTCAACTGAGAATAATGTCTGAGTAATGACTGGTGTGGGACGTGAGAATTTTAAGTACTGAATACAAGCCTTCACTTTACATTTGAAGCACTTCAGCAAAAAGGTAGCATCTCTTTGCAGTATTTATTGTTGGTTTTCCATGATTTTGCACGTGATTTCTGCAAAATTAGGTAATCTGTATGTGGTACACTCTACCATTCATAAGAGGAGAGGTACTACTGTATCATGTTCAGAGAAAACTCTTTTCCTGAAAGCCTTTTTTTTTAATAACGGGAGTCAACTCCATGTCATAATACTCCTACTTTATTTTGATTCTTTCCTTTGCAAGCTAGAGCTGTTCACTTGAGCTTTTGATTAATGCAAACTATTGTCCAACTGTGGTATAGTAAATGAAAAAGGCAATTGGTTACCTCTTTTTGCGGCTTCTTCAGATATAGGTGATGTTACAACTAGGGACTCTATGGGCACATCTAACGGATCCCCTCCTTCCACAAACATCATATGGTTTCTTGCAGCACCCTTCAGGTGGATCACATGGGCTATTTCCTAAGTTGGACAACAATGTTGCAGAGGTAGGTTACAGCCCAAATCTTCATGTAATAGGGATCTTGGCACAGCTGCACCAGTTTTCTAGAACTGACAGTGTCTGTCCGTTCTCATGTCTGGAGGCACACTAGCCTCTCCTATTCATCTAGACACAACTCAGGATATAAGATGTAGGTCTTTGACTTCCTCAGAGTAAAATCAGGCACTCATTAATAGGATCACTTCCCTTTTACTCATTTTTTCATTCTGCAGAAGAACTGCGCAAACTGCTGCGCTCACACTAAACCACCAAACAGGACAAATTTACCTGGTACAAACTTGTCCAAGGTTTGTGACCCTGGGCTAGGTTTCAAGCAGTCCCCAGGGACTGCGTGGCTCTAGCTGTGGAAGCCATACGTGGCCTATTTGGTTTTGGTTGAGGTTTTATTTTATTTCTATCTGAAATTTCAGACAAAACTCTGGGACTGCAAACTCATACGGAGAGGAGGAAAGTATTTGCTCAATACTTGTCTCTACTCATATTACCTTCAAAACACAATAGTAGCCACAAGGCGGTGCTGCTCATCAACTGTTGGCCAGCTGGTCCTGGAGCATGGAAATATTACTTACGAGGCTGCCAGTTTGTGCACCCTGACTCTGGCTTCTGTCTAAACTCAGTCACTGGTCCACAGATGGAACCACCCTGCCTCATGCAGCGTAACAGCAGAGCTGCTTCCCAGGAGCCAGTGCAGCCTCTATTTAGGCAAGGTTGCTTGGGCACTGGCTCTGCATGCAGTTTCCCTTCCAGTCATTCCATCAAACTCCGCGCAGGGAATCCATATGGACATCAGCAGTGCACAAAGGACACGTGCTGGCTGGTTTCCATGATCTGTCCAGAGTCAGATCAACGGAAGAGAAAAATATGATTAGAGTTACTGTTCAAGTAGTGACTAAATACAGTTTCCATTGCATTGAAACTCCTATTAGAATTGACAGACTCAGTCAGTTATATTACGGCAGACTGGATTAAATAAGACGGACATCCGGAGCTCACCTTACCTTGCCAAAGAGTATGACCTTAAGGCAGTCAGAATAATATAAACTTTCGTGGTCAGGGCTGAAGGTGACAGTAAAATCCTGACTCTTTCCAATGTCAATTACTCCCTCTACTGGAAAGACACTGAACACACTCAAACCATTGTAGTTTTGTGTCCCTGTGAGAACAAAAGCAAGAGTAAGACGACAAAAGGGGAAACCTGTCCTGTTCTGATTCCCCTTGTATTCTTCTTTATCCCAACGCTAAGAGTAGAAATCTCTTGGGCACTTTTATACAAAAAACCCCAGAAATCTGATTATTGGAAATACTAGTTGGAACCATCTGGAAAGCTGGTTTTTTTCCTCCCTGAAATACCCACTTCTCTAGAGCAAGCTGAAGTGTCATCACACCTTTCTTAGTATGAATTAAAAATAGCCCCTCCCAAATATGGTGTTTAAATCCACTTGGCATGTTACATATTAGAGATTTAAATGCTTGTCTACTTGGGAATGTCCTCTGAGGACACTTCTATAAACTTGTGTCTACCAAGAAACAAAGTGGGCATATTTGGCTGTTAGGGACGCAAATGCTGTTTCTAATTACACCCATGAGACCCTGCAAAAACACCCATGGCAGAATTTGTTTTCTATATAGACTTCATTAGTTTAAAAGAGTGAGATGAGAAATTACTTACCAACAAGTTCTGTCCTTTTTGTGGGAGTTGTTAGGAAGGAAGGAAGTTTCTGCAGCTCTCTGTCCTCTGTTTGCGAGAGTGATTCCAGTTGCATGGAGTACTTCAGGGCCAGAGTGGAAGTGTTCTGTATCTGGAGGGATTCATTTGTGTGACAGCATTTTAACTGGGAAATCTGCTCTAAAGTATGTAGGATCTACATTTTGCAAACATTTTTATTGCATTACTGCACTAGTGCATATCCAGCTGCCACACAGAGCACATACGGGCTATTGCTATCCACGATGTGTTTTCCCTGCCAAGCCAACCTGTGGCCTAGCCCCCTCTTGGACTCCATCAGCAGGAAATGTATGCTGAGTCCTAATGTCAAAGCTTTGCAATGCCTATAAAAAGCAAAAGACTTCAGAGACCGATAACTTGCTCCCAAGATCTTGGTCTGTTCATCAGTTTTGGAATTAACAAGATGGAAATTTGCAGCATATGAATGACTCAATTAAAGCATTCTCCAGGCAACACCTGCCTGTCCCTAGCGTGCTATTTATAGGGTTGGTCCTGTTTCTCCTTTCTGCCTCCTTAGTGCACAGATGTCAGAGGCATAATCGGAATGGCTGCACATGGGTGGGATAGGTAGTTCTGCTGGTGATGCTAGAGGAGCCATTTGTGATCTTGTCCCCTAAAGAGTGAACACAGCCAAGGAGAAGTACATTCAGAGGGGCAGTTTTTCAGAGACCCCTCCCCAAATTATCCTCCTTCTCATCGGCCATGCAGAGTAACAACACCTCCTTAGCTGTTGACAAGGAGGCTTAGCACCTCCTCCCCCTGCTGCTCTGTCATATGGAATTATCTTCCTTTATTATTATGTGTCTCTAATGAAACCGTCCCTTTGTTCTAGGATTTCATCACATGCTTTAAAGCTCAAACATTTTGCACAGAACCTGCTGCAGAGCATCACATCTTCTGGCATTCCTTTACCTACTTCCAAGCAGCCAGGAAAGGGATTGGCTTCCTTTGGTATGAGGTTTTCTAACTAGCCAGAAAACTAGATAGTAAAGACCTTGAAGTCAGGATCTACCTTGAATGTGGAAGTGCCCTTCTCTTTGGCTATGACATATCCCATATCAAGTATTTCTCCTTCCACAGAACAAGCAATTGAGGGAGTAACCCCATGTCCAGTAATGCTGAGCGTCAGGGTGTTTTTTATAGTGTAGATATCCAGGGTTTCAAAGAACTGCAAAGAAAGATGCCCACAATGGTCAGCACATATAGCAAGCCACAATAGATACCTGCTTTGGAGCTTCTGGGAACAATATAGACTAAGGGCTAAATGCTGGTAGCTCCTCACCAGTCACCTCATGGGTCTTTTGTAGAAACAGGCATGAAAAGGCTGCATCCAGGGCATGAGGATTATCAACTCCTTTGTGGGCATGACATTGACCTCAGAGTTCTGCTTGCACACGTCTTCAGGGCGGATGCTAGCTCACATTGGGGCTAAATCAGCACTTTTACACGTGCTCTGATGTGTTCTGCAGTGTCTTGTGTATTCAGCATCCTGTGTTTCAAAATGGTGGTGGGGGTGCTTTAACTAAAGCGCCCTTGCCACCATTTTCAAATGTGGGACACTGAATACACAAGATGCTATGGGCATTTTAATTAGAGTAGTTTCCAAGAACTGCTCTAATTAAAACATGTCCCCTGCTCCAGCCCTGAGCATGTGTATAGGCACCTGGATCACATGTACAGGTTTCTTTGTCTAAGAAATCTACAGACACCTATGCTTGACCCTCCAAGGGAGTGCAGTGTGCTGTGACCTATGTATGGAATTAATCCTCTTATCTGATTGTACATTGCTAGAACAATTAAGCTGCCGCTGCTGTTCTGATAAGGCTCAGGTTCATACAGAGCTACAAATATTCTGTGCAAGGATGATAAAGATCCCACCTCTGAGTACACTGGCTAGTTCATTTCTCCACCATAAATATTACCCTATTTCAGAAATGGCGTCATCATGGCTTACCAAAACTTCTGGGATCCTTTGTGAAAGGGAGTATATAATGCACATGAAAGAAAAATGTGACAACTTGAAATGGGAAAGTTGCTCAGAATCTTTCCATTATGACATACTATTAAATGTTTCTGCCTGCTTATTGTGTGTGTATGTGTAAGATCAAATTTCAATTTCACTCACCAATTTGTTCTCATCTGGACAAAAAGAAATGACAAGAAGCTGTTTTTTCCCTGGCTGAAGAGACTCAACTGGATTGACCAATAGGAAAGGACCATGGGGATTCAGGATGGAGAAGCCTATCTGAAATACTATAGTTCAAGGAAACATAAGTATATAGGTGACAGATGAAAGAGAAGGCACAAGAACAGATCCAGATACAGCTCAGACAAGTGATGCCTAAGCTAACTTATCATTTGAGTTTTTTATAGGATTAGTGAGCTAATCAGAGCATAGAAAATCTACCCAGGAAATTCAAACACCTGAAAGCCTTTTTTTCTTCTTCCAGTTAGAGACACTTCCAATAAATTCCATGCAATATTATTCCAAGTTATTGCCTAAAATATGACATGAATAAGTTACACTAGCATATAAGAGAGAGTGTTCTCATTCTCCATCTTGATTAAGTGAGACAGTGCTAAAAGCACACACATATTCCCACAAGACTTTTAGAAATTCAGTGAAGTCATGAGGCAGAACTTCACTTTTCCTCACTACACTTCATATATCTTGTACTGGTGCTGGAATGGGTTGCACTGAACTAGTAATTTTTGCTCCTGAAAGGGCTTGCAGCAAGAGAATTAAGTGCCTTTTGATTTTGGGGTTTAAGTAGCTGTCAGCAAAAAGCGCATATAGCTTTTGTAGAAGCATATGGGTTGGGAAAGGAGCTTCCAAAAGGGTCACCTAGTTAGGCCCTGAAAAACTGATTTTACCATCTACCAGGTTGTGAAAGATCAGCATCATTTGAACCATCCTGATTCCAGTAAGGGTCCTTTTAGAATCCCTCACACTCTGGTGTTGAACAGTTCATAGATACAGGACCACATTCAATGCATTTATTTATGCCCCGGGACCAGTAGATACTCCAGTCAAGGATACTGCTAGCTGCTCATCCAAGATGTTTTGTATTGTAATTTGTTTAGTTATTCTGTGCCCTGAAATGAATACGAACACCACTTTACACATGTCAGAACAACAAAAAGCTGTAAGCAGAAACACTAAACAGACCCCTCCTGGCTTTGATTCCAATGCTGATAACTGCTTCTGTCCTAATATTCTTCACAGTCCAATGCAAAGAACATTCAAGCAAATAAAACACCATTGTCCGCTTCCAGGATGGGCTAGTGAAGAGTTTTTGAGTTAGCTATAAGCAAGATGTAACATACCTGCCATTTCTAGCCTTCCCAAGCCCAGAAATGGAAAGACCAGGCACCTCTCAGATTGCTGTTATGGACTCTTAATGGGTCTAAGACTTTTCACGTATTTTATGGCATTTTACCTGAATGAGATTTCCTAAATATGATACATGTAAATGATGTCATAGCAGTGATGGTCCAAGGATATAGAACAGCAAGATTTGTGAGATGAGATAATATATTTTACTGGTCCAATTAGGAGAGAGAGGAGAGAAGCTTTTGGGCTTTAGATGCCCTTTATCAGGTCACAGTCTAAGCTAAGCATGAGCTCAAGCAGTTGCTTTAGTTTAAATTTTTTACCATATTTCCTCAAATCCAAGACAAAGTGTTTTTTTCTCCTCAATCGGCATGAGGGGGAGGAGGAAACCTTGTCTTGGATCCAAGTACTGGCCTGGGTCAGGCAGCAGCTCCACTCTGGTTTTGGCCCTGGATTTAGAGCTGCACCACCACCTGCCCTGGGCTATGCCTCCTCGTTTGATGGGGGAGAGGGCACATGGCAGGGGAGCCCACAGGGTGTGGGTGAGAGTGGCAGAACCTGTAACCTTCCCTCCTACCCTCTGCCCCCCACCCCGTACCTGTGCCTTCCTCCCCTGCCTCCTGCTCCTTCCTTTAGTGTGCCCTGCCATCCCCTGCTCCCCTCCCCCCAGCTGCCCCTTCTATCTTCCCCTTTGACTCTGGTTCTTCCAGCCCCAACCTGGCTGGGCTGGATTGGAGCCAGGCAGGGGCTGGAGAAGAAAAGCTGTAGCAGAATGCAAGGGGGTAAGAGTGTGGTATGAGATTGTGGGAGTGCAGGCATGGGGGGCATGGAGGTGGGAAAGGTAGGGACTGGGGAAGGCAGGAAGTTGGGGGGCAGGTGGAGAGACAGGGCAAAGACAGCAGAAGGCATAGCAGGGAAGGCAGCAGGGAGGCATGTGGCAGGATGACAAGGAAGCAAAAAATGGCAGTCTGGCCCCTTACTGCAGGCATGGCTTTCCCCACGAGACAAACTTACGATAACCTTCCATTAATTAGATAAGGTACATGAAAATTATAACGAATTTATAATTTTCTATGTATAGAATCTAATTATTGGAGGGGTGGTCTTAATTCAAAGTTGGTTTGGATTCAGGTAAATATGGTATATTAAATTAATTCAACCATTTGATAGGGAAGTGAGGAGTTATCACTCATAGAGCAAAGACAAGGTAGCAGAGTAAAGGGTAAGAGGTAGGTTATAATGAGCCATAGCTTCAATAACTTACAATTCATGGCTTCTGGTGTTCAGTAAACTTATGAATTTATTTTCCTAGATTTGCTTTCTGAAGGTGTTATGTGCATTTCCTTTGAGGACAAGGACTGTGAAGGCAGAGACAGAGAAATGGCCTCCCACTGGAAATAGGGTATATATCTGTTCTCTCTCATTTTTTCTTTGGTAGTTAATTGGAAGTTTCTTGGAAGCTCTTTGGAAGTTTCACCACATAGTGTTTGCACAGGATAAGGTACATCACATGTTGTGGTAGGCATGTGTAGGACCCATGATTTCTGAGGGTTTTATGATGGCATGTGTTGATGGTGGTGGCTGCAGAAATGTGTTAGTAGGTCTTACATTTGATTTGGCAAGGTTTGGTTCCAGGTTTGCTCTGACAACTCTGGTGAAGTCAGGGTGGTGGTGGTGAGGGTTATGATATCCCTGCCATATTTACTTAAATCCAAGATGAGGGCTTTTCTCCCTCATTTAACATAGGGATAAAAATCCCTTGTTTTGGATATGAATATGGGCAGCTGCTGTGGCTCTGGCTCCAGGCCTGACTTGGGGTCATGGTCAGAGCTATCAATGCTGTCTGTCCCTCTCCACCTCTGCCCTTTCACCTCTCACCTCACACTGCAGCCTCTGTCCCCCAGTCTGGAGCCCACCAGAGCTGCTGCCACTCCTGCAGCTATTTCTGCGCCAGGCTGGGACTGAAGCAAACATGTGCTCTGTGCCCTGGACTGGAGGGAGGTCAGAGCCCCAGCAAGTGTAAGCAGTGGAGGGGAGAGAGGGGGAGCAGAGACAGTAGAGGCGCAAGGGAGGCAGAGGCTGCAGAGGCAGAGGAGCAGAGGGGCCAGGCAATGAAGTGGGGAAGGTGCTGGTGGGGTAGGCATGGGGGTGGACAAGTTGTAGGGGGGGCCAGCATGGGAGTATGAGGGGCAAGCAGCAGAGGGAACAAGTGGAGTGGGGGCAGGCAGCAAAGGGCAATCTGCTTCAGTCCCACACCATCAGCCCATACTGCCTGGTTCCTGCTACCTCCCCCACTGCCTGCCCCCCCGCCACTGCTTTCCCTGCTGCAGCAGGAAAAGGAGCTTGATTTAACCCAATAATTAGATTCTATACACGGAAAATTACAACAAATCTATAGGTCTTCCATGTACAGAATCTAATTATTGGGGAGGCGGTATCTTACATTCAGAACTGTCTTGGATTTGGGTAAATATGGCAATTTAAACTAAAGCAGCTGTTCTAACTTGCATTAAATTTGGCCTGGGACTGCTTCTTTCCCAGACCTGAAAAGGGGGCTGAAGCCCAATAATTTGTCTCCTCTTTTTTTCCATCTATACAAGTTAGTCCAATAAAAGATACTACCTCACCTCACAAGTCATCCTTGTAAATCAATATTATGCAGCCAGTGTGGCTGTGGTGAAGGCTCCATAAATTACATGGCTAGTATACCAGCTAGTACTTTCAGTAACTGCACTGAGTTCTCAGAACACTAGCTACATAAAATATTATACCCAGCAGGGGAAAATGCATCTTCACAACACATTTCCTGGTGGATGTTACTAGCAGTTACTTAAGACAATAAAAACTAAAAGGGGAACTGAGTTCTGTTCAACTGCATCAATCCATAACACACAGAACTATATTTTATTAACAATTCTCCCTCTTTAAACATTCACTCAGTTCCTGTAGCTGGAATACAGTCAAAGTGAACACAGCATTTTCAAACTAGGCTGATCACAATTAGGGCCCCTAACTCCATGTCTGGGCATCAGGTGGTCTGTTTAACAGGGCTGTGTCAAATTTTGCTAAGTGTTTCATTTTGAAGCTGTTTCAATGCGTTTCGAGCTCAAAACAGCGAAATCGAAATGAACTGACAGGCTTTGAAATGGCGCTGAAATTAAAACAAGGGCACTCAATGTTTCAAAAGATTTGAACATTTTTTAATATCAAAGCCAGGCTTGCTTGAAGCTAAACAAAAAATAAAGTGAGGGAGGGAGAAGAGGGGGGAAGGACTGCTCTGATATTGACTTCTAGCTCCTTGAAACTGCAGCAGCACCCTGCTGAAACCCAGCGCACAGATCCAGGGGCCCACGAACCCCAGGAAGAGTTGGGGGAATGATCAGAGAGCTGGGAGAAAGCAATCACAGAGCTGGGGAGTTGAACCAGGAGCTGGAGGAATGTTCAGGTCCCTGGTTGGATTCCCCAGCTTCCTGATCTTTCCCTCAGCTCTCTGATCTCCTCCCCCAACTCTTCTGCGGGGGTGGGGGGACCATGGGCCCCTGGATGATGCAGGATGACAACAGGCTACAACTATGAGCTGGTAATCACAGTGGCTCTGGGCTACTTCCCCAGCCGGCAGCAGCAGCCTGCTGAAACCTCGCATGCAGATCCGGGGACCTTCGCCCTCCGGGAGGGCTGCAGAACTGTGCTGGACTCTTTCCTGGGGGTGCGGGCCCTCGGATCTGCACACAGGATGGCAGCAGGCTGCCACTGCTGGCTGGGACTGGCAGTGGGCGCCGCCCACGCCGAGTGCCAGGAAGACTGGTACTGCTGCTGGCCCCAGCTGGCAGCAGTAGTGTGCTACCATCCCGTGCACAGATCCTGGGGCCTGCACCCCCTGGGAGGGCTGTGGGGCTGTGCCAGACTCCTCCTGGGTGGCATGATCCCCTGGATCTGCATGCGAGATGACAACAGACTGCCGCTGCTGGCCTGGACCAGCGGCAGCATCAGTCTTCCTGGTGCTTGGTGCAGGCTGGGCTGAACGCTGGTCCCAGCCAGCAGCAGCAGCCTGTTGTCATCCTGCATGCAGATCTGGGGGTCCACACTCCCCAGAAAGAGTCTGGCACAATTCTGCAGCCATCCCGGGGGGGCACAGGTCCCCAGATATGCATATGGGATGACAGCAGGCTGCCACTGCCAGCAAGTGATAAGAGTTTTGCTTTGAACTGTTTTGAGGTGCAGTTTCCCAGAAACTCCTGCACCTACATCCTTGGAACTTGGCAGGCTCAATGCACTTAGAAGAGGCTACCATCCCTGCAATTCTCATCTGAATCAGGCAAGAAATGACAAAGCTACAGGCATTTTCATGATTCCTCATTATAGCCTATGGGCAAAACATTGAAAAGTGTCGAAACAGCATTGAAACAGGGAAACGGTTTCGATGAAATTAAATGGAAGAGTGCTTCGAAACAGCAAAACAAAACACTGTCCCTTTGAAACAGCAAAACTGAAGTCAAAACAAAATGGTGCTGTTTCTCACAGCTCTACTGTTCAATGCCTGATGTGTTAATCTGGGATCCTAATTACCATTTGGGTGCCTGCACATGGCCTCTATTTGTAAATTGCATCTACAGTGAATAAGAAGTCAGAATAAAACTATGTTTAAAATAAATCAAAAACTCGAAATGTAACGTAAACTTCATACCTACTGCAACCTCCCCAAAGTTGATAATGTTTTTTCCATTATCTGACGTGATCACAACAGATGGTGCTACCGCAGGACAGTGCAATTCTAGGTACAAGGTGTTATAAGGACTGGGGAGATGGAAAAAATGTTTGCTCTTAGATCATACAGAGAATAAAATCTGGTGTTATAAACCTGCTCTTATTCTACGCACGTGGGGGTGGAACAGTATATCAGTTTAATATAGTTCTTGGCAGCTGCTAATTTTCTTGCATCTGCATAAGCAGAAGAGGTGGACTGGATATAGCTTATAAACTTTACACAATAAATATTCTCTAAGCTGGTTTGACATTAGCAGGCTAGATTCTTATCTCAGTTACACTGGTTTAACGTCCAAGAACTTCCACTGATTTATGGGACAATTAAGATCAGAATCTGGCTTTCCCCAAAACAGAATAATTGCTTTTTGAACAATTCTTTCAACATTCAGCCTCCTACTTCCTCTGATCTTTCTGATCTGCTACAAATTACTTTTCCCTAGTTCCATGCTGCTCATGTATATAGTACCTGTAGTTTAAAGTTTCAGAGCCTCTCTTTTCATCAATATCTCCACTTGCAACAAAGCAAGGTATGATGTATTTCTCAAACTTCCCTCTGAAATTTCTGATCAGGGAAGACTGGGCTGCCATATATTCTTCAGAACTAGAGAGTCCAAGAAAATTATTTTAATAAGAGATAACAAAATTTATATAGTAACAGGAAACTTTAATCTTAATAGTACCAAACATAATACCTGCACTGGAGACCTGACCTACTGGGCTATTTGCACTTATTCTTCATTTATCATTATGTGGTTCCTTCTCTATTATGTTAGAGAGAACAAAATTCTGATTTAAGATACTTAATGTCACATTAGAAAAGACAGGAGACTTCTTAGTGCATTTATCCCATGATACATTTTCCAGTGACTCTTTTAAAATTACAGTAATGCTCCTAAATCATATTTCTATGATATGGTATGCCTGGCAATGTCTCAAAGTTTTCAGATATGCAATTAATTTGTAATGAACTGTACTACTACAACTGTGCTAATACAAATAAGACCTAAAATAAGGTACTGCTAAGCCATCTACAACATGTGTAACCCTTGTGTTTGTCTTCTGCTCTGGAGGGAATTTTATTTCTGTGACAGGTTTCTGCCCTACTCACTACGGCACTGGCGCCTATGTGGCTGGTCTGTGGACAAGCTGGCCAGCATCACATGCCCTGAAGGAGCTCCACCAGTTGGCCTGGGCCCCGGGAGCCTCAGGATTGAAGGAAACCCGAAGACAGAAACCAGGGGAGAGTGCTTGGATTTTTAGCTGTATTGCAATTTTCAGAGCACATGGGACAGCAGCAAGATCTCCTGCAGTTGTCATCTTCACTGAGCCTCAGTGCAGGAGGAAAGGCCCTGTCACCACATCCGAGTGTCACCCAGGCTGATCATAAACATGTGAGTGGAAAGGGGTGGGGTTAGGGGAGGAGGAGTCCCACAGAAGACATGCCAATAGAGTTACCCTGGGCCCTGCAGGAACCATTGATCACCACCTCCAGAGGTAAATCCCAGTGTAAACATCAAGTCATGCCAGGTGAATAGACCCAGGTGTGACGTGGCTCAAGGGGCAGGGCACACCCATCGGCTAGTATGGTGGTCATGAGCATGTCACAATTTCATATTACTACGATTATTTCATATTTATTTGAAAGAACTGCATAGTTTGCCTTTAGCTTCTGTTATTAAAACTTTAAAATCAGACTCCTCCTTGAAAAACAGACCAACCGCCCTTGTAAATTAGTATCACTGTTGATTCAGCTGACTTATAGTACAACAGTGTTTAGTGCTGTGTAGCATGTTATTTCAAGTTCTCTTATATTTGATCCATAAGGACAGATTCTGTGTCTCACAGGAGATATTCTAGCCACAGAGACTAGAAGCAATGCTAATTTTGGAAATAATCTTTACAACACAGAAATGACCATTTCACTCCTTGAATTAGATTCCTTGCTTGGCCACAGGGTATAGTAAATTAATGAAACCATTTTGCTGCACTGCATTTGTTTGCTGCACAGTAAAAGCGGCTGTTACTGACTTACTCAGGTTTTATATCTTCTGGTTTGGGGAGCTCAGTGCCATATGTGGTCAGATGTTTACTGTCTCTGTCTTTGGAAAGGTATATGCTAGACAGTCGTTTGATACCAATCATACTTGCTTTCCTTCCTTCCCTTTTCCCAGACAAACAGTCATCTTTTTTCTTATTCTGTAAATATATAAGTACAGCCCTTTATGCACCACACCAATTATATATTAAGGAAGAGATTTTGAAATTATGGATTTTTTGTATTTCAACAATGCCTACAGGTCCCAATCAGTAATTATACAGTGTTATACAGTCACATAAATAAAAGATAGTCCCTTGCTTATGATCTAGGTATATAAACATGAGTTGACACATGGATGCACCAGAACAGGATAAGAACAGTGATTAAGGTGATAAATAATGGGCAGTTTACCAGCAGCAAGCAGTTACACGTAGAACTAAAGAAAAACAGGACATTTCAAACTCAGCGCACCTTCATTCTACCTCAAAGCACGCATCCCCTGTGAGAGAAAATGGATGCAACTCTGCTAAGTGTAATTGCTTTTCATCTATTCATATCAGCTAGGCCCTTGTGTAAATTTATTGGACTCACTGAATAATATTATCATTCATATTCCATATATCACATTATCTAGAAACTAAAGCTTTCAAAAGTGCTCAAGTTACTTCAAATGACATTTTCAAAAGCTCGTAAGTTGCTCCAATATTTTTTTGGAAATGTTGCCTTATGACTTACTTAGTTATGGCCTGATAGCATTAACTATTACAGCACAGTTGAATTTTGTCTGTATTGATACTCCGCGCCATATGCCTAGGCTTCATTTATTGTACTTTTAATTGCAAATACATTTCATTTTAACACACATCCTACAGTAAAATGAGTATCATTTCCATGTTAGGGTTGGCTGACTAACATGTTGGTTTTTACATTTCTTACATTTAATTGCATTTCTGATTCACGCATCCTCTTCTCTGAAAATGTCCTTGTTGCAGTTGCTCTACTCAGCATCTGAACTGCCTCCTTTCTGATTTGCTGATCTGACAGTACTGGTCTGAAGGATACTTGAATCAAGCATTTCTGGGATTGGAAGAGCACATACATGGGAGACATTAGAGTGCAAGTTAACAACACCTAGGGACAGAGCAGAAACGAAAAGTACGAAGGGGCTTTTCCCACTGAGCTCAACAGGAGCTGTGAGAGTTTGTTCCTTAATAACTTAGACCCTTTAAAAGGGAATCTAAGGGAAAAGGCCACAGCACTACAAAGCTTTTAAAATACCCCGTCTTCTACACTTAAATACTCTTCAGCTAAATGCATCATTATAATAATACTGATTAAAAGCCAGCCCTGGGGACTTGTCCAATGACGTAACGTGATTCGCATCTGTGTGTCTGTAGATTCAAGGCCTAGATTCCCATTAGAAGAATATTCCTTCTAGCTCAGTCACAAGAATGTGTTAGCTCCATACTAGTAAATACCATGGCTAGGTACAGACATTCAAAAAGTCTCAGGTGGAAACCATCCAAGTTACACAATTTTCTGTAAGCAGTGTAGTTTAGGGTCAGTAGTGAACACATTCACCCTTAGGTGGGGGAGGCAAATCTTAGACTGGGTTCCACCATTTTTAAACAGTGTATTGAACTTCTGTTCTAAGTATAGACCAGTTTTGTGCCAAACTTCTGTTATATTATGAGTATAGACTGGTTTCTGATCACTTATGCCAGTAAATGTAATGTCCACACCTGGCTTTTGTGCTTCTGCTACAAATTAAAAAAACCTGCAAGGACAGAGATGATTAAAGGGTTTTATTTTATTCAAATACTTGACATGCTAAGAGTAAATTTACCTTCCCTGGCAACACGGTCCCAACAGATGGCATGACTGTCACAGGAGAACTTTCTGGCACATGAAATTCAAAGGAAGTGGGTCCAACAGGGGCAGTTTGCCCTTTGCCAATTCTTGGGACAGCATGAGTAAAGCGGTTAAGGCTGACATGTGAATTTATCACATATAGTGTTGCTGTAGATACATCATTTAAAGCTGTTGCAGCAAACTGAACTAAGGAATGAGACAACTCGAGAGGTGGGTGGACTCCAACTGCTTTGCATGACAGCTTGAATTGCCTAAAAATAAACACACCATAAATTGTCTCAGCATAAACATAGCTTTTTAAACAGCCCAGAAACCTAGGAAACTGATCCTGCTGTCCTAGTCAAGAAGGAATCTCAGCGGCTGCAATGGGAATTTTGCCTAAGGATGGTAGGATCAGGCAAATACAGTTTCTGTTTATAAAAATGTATAATTTCCTGGAGAGGACCTAGATGAATGGTCTCTTTGAGCTTCTGCATATATGTTCAGTGAGGTCACATCTGACAGTGACATCACTTGCATGGATGTGGACTATCTTTAGAAGAAATATATATGCTGCCAAAGTAAAGCTTCAGTAAATCCAAAAAGAAAATATTTCTGGTGAAGGAAATAAGAAGCAACCTTACAGTTCAGGAAATATGACCGCATTGGATTCTGGGTGGGACAGGAGGAAAGAAACCAAAATGCAAAGGCAAATAGCCTCTCCCATGCATGTTGGGACTTAATCAGAATATAACCTTGCATCACACTAACATTTCTACACTAGCTACTTTTCTGTTAACATACCTGTTAATTTCTGTCTTGCAGATTAGTTCAAAGCTGTAGTCTTTTGCTTTGTTAGCTTTAAATATTATGTCCAAGTTCAGACTTTCGAGGGGCAGGAGAGTCCCAAATCCATCATCAGGCTGAATTTCAACAAACTTCCAAAGGGCAAAAAATAAAATCCAGTTTTATTAAAATGTATTGAAACTTGAGGTGCATTGGTACATTGATCGCATATCGGATCAGCACCGATATAAGGAAAATGTACTGTATTGGCAATCGGCTTGTTTTGGCTGATGTGACCGATAATGCGGCTGATAAATGCCCCATGAATGCAGGCAGCTGCAGTGCAGCATACAGGCAGCGAGGAACACAGTGTGGCAGTGTGGAGAGCTGCTAGGTCTGGTTGGTAAGTCTGCTGTAGTGGAAGGGGTGGTGGGGGAAGGGGTGTGGTGGGGGGAGATCAAGGCCCTTGGGGTGAGGGAGGGAATGGGGCTGAGGCAGGGGCAGGTGCTACGCAGAGAGGTTGGGGCAGGGCACAGGATGCAGCTGCAGTTCGTCTGGGGGGCGCAGGGTGGGAGTGGCAGCTCCTGCCACTGCACACACCCTGAGAAGGCGTGTGACCCCAAATCTGTGCAAGGTGGGGCAGACTGATGCTGCAGGCTGGGCCTAGGTGTGTGCTGGACTCTTGCTGGTGGGAGGGGCTGGGCCAGGCTGAGCTTGGGGCAGGCTACAATGCTGCTGAGAAGTGAATATTGGGGTGGCTGCAGCCCTCCCCCAACCTCATCCCAGCACTGCATGCCCTGGCCCCAGCTCACACCAGCAGCCTGCCCTCACCCCATGTGCAAATCCTGGGGCACATACCCTCCATGCCCTCCTAGGGGTGTGTGCAGCAGCAGGAGCCGCACCCCCCAGAGGAGCCTCTTGTGGCTCCATCCTATGCCCCACCCCAGCTGTGCAGCACCTGCAGCACCTGCACCAGCCCCACTCCCTCCCTCACCGTGGGGGCCTCACTTGGTCCTCCCCATGCCCCTTCCCTCCCCCCACCCCTTCCACCACAACAGACTTGCCAACCAGATGCTGCTCTTCAAACTGCCTAGCTGCATATCGGTAATTGGATCAGTATCAGCCCATATGCCATGGCTATCGGTATCAGCATAAAAAATCTCTATCAGTGCACACTTAATTGAAACATCCTAAAATCAGAAAAAAAAGACCTCTTCCTCAGCCAGCAGTATTCATGAGTGGAAAAAAATTCCTTCCTACATATGACCAGCAAAAATCCTGAAGTGCTGTATTGCCACAAACCTTCCACAATACAAAAAGTGCTCTCTCTGTCCCAACCTGGGGACCACGGACACATGACTCCATGTCTCACACCCTGACCATTAAGCCAGTGCTCCGGCCTTTTCATAAACTCATCTGGTTTAATTTCAAAGCAATTCAGGTTGTTTTGCCCACATTACTTTATTTAGAAGACCATTTCAAAATTATATTCTTCTGTGAGCTAGAAATCTTTTTATTTTTAATCTAAATTTACCCATGAGTTTATAACAATTTGCTCTTGTGATAGTGTTGTTCATTAGCTTAAAAAAGCATTCTCTTTCCCTAATACAAAATTGTGACCTCCAGAAAGCAGCACTGTAGGATCCAGTGATGTGTGTCATTTAGGAAACCAATAATGAATTTGTACAGTTTGACAACTGGATATATCTGGAAGTTAAGGAAAATTTGAGTTACCCAGGTATAACAGAGGCCAGTTTGTCCTGCAGAATTTTTAATGCTGCCAGTGATGCATGAACCTGAAATAACCTAACTGGACTCTAAGCCCTAGTTGTCTGCAGGATTGAGAGAGAGAAAACACTGCAATTTGTAAATTGAACTTATCCTGAGGTGGACCAGGTGAGTGCGATGGGAACCTGCACTCCATTTCACTGCTGGTTCATCACAGAGCTCCAGTCCTGGTTGCTAGACACATGTGCATTGAGCTTGCTGAATGTCCGCAGTGAGTTTTCCACCACTGCTGCACCCTGTTTGCTGGCCTGATCCACTACTGAACATCCGTAAGTGATTTGGAGTCACCTAGGCACAATAATCATTTGAACTACACTTTTTAAATTAAGTATGTAGACAAAGCTGAGGTGGTTTGTGATCTCGTATGTGAATGCTGCTGTCTCTTGCCTTCCACGTTCCATGAAGACTTTAGCGCAGGAACAGGGATATCTCACTCTGTTACTGCAGTAACTATTTTGGGTTCTCTTCTTGCCAAACAAAAAAAAAAATCCCTGATGGCATTTCTAAAGCTTTTTTCCAGTTCCACTGAAATCATTTTAACCTAGGCCATACTTTAACAGGCTTTTACAATTGAAAGTGAAGTTTTAAATTTGGCAATAGATATTTGTCTACAGCCACTCTTTGGATCCGTCCCCTGAGGACTAAGTCCCTGCAGATGCCTTTTGAGGCCAGAGTGTAGTTTTCTGTTCTAAAAGCTGATGATACTAACTTATTTTATCTGGGAGATGGTGTTGTGTGGGGGGGGAGGAGGAAGAGTGAAACTTTTATGGCAATATATTATTTGAAGTGTGCTTACTGCTGTTATATTACTTTTGCGAGTGCTTAGTGGTACACTAAGATTAAATTTACATATGCAAGTTAGAATACTTATGTGATCCTTACAGTTCTTAGCGTTGTTGGTAGGGGTATAACTATGACAATCAGTCACAACTCATTCTAACAGGGTCTTACAAGAATTAAGTGAATTTTAAACAGAAAAAGTAAGTGGAGATTACCACACCTCAGGGAGATCCACAAATCCAAATTCTTGTGGCAGGATACATTTGTTTGTTAGAGTGATGGTTGTCTGAACAGCTTCATAGATAGTGCAATATCCAAAATTCACTTCAGCAGGACTGATTTCTAAATCAGAGGTGGTAACAATTGCATGGACAGTAAATGTAACTGGTTTAATCTGAAACAAGTGCAAGAACATTGGTAAGAATTACAGCTGAATTACCAAGTAATAATTAAAGTCCATGATTTAAATGACACGATTCTTATAAAACACAGTATAAGTGAAAATGTTGTATTCTATTCCTCAACTGCATTTGTTTTAATTAACATGTTTATTTTGAACTTCAGCTTAATACAATTGAAATCTATCTCTCGCATAACAAAAAATAACACAAAAAACCCCTAGGTATTTCAAAATCCATACACTGGCATGATCTTACATTTCCATCAGTATAGAATATTCCTCTTTAGATACATGTATGATAAGCTTGCTGTACGACATTCTATACTGTCAAAATAAAACTTTGCACTGTGATACCTGAGAGTAGTCTGTAATAGGGAGCCCCAAGGAATAACTGAGCACCTTTAATAGGGTTTGAAATTCCTGAGCTTATATTTTAAAGATGCTTGTTAGGACTTCAGCCAGTTCAGCAATTTATTGTACCATTTTGAATGCGTTTTAGTGAGTAAGACTCATTAGAACGTAAAGGAGCAAATGTAGATTTAGTATCTCCAAAAGCAACTGCACTGAAGTCAACTAATTGTATCTATGATGATGGCATAAATCTGGCCCCCAAATATATCATGGTCATTGCTAGAACACAGATCTATGCTCTGGATTGCTGAAGACTAGGTCTGCCATTCCTTACTTAGGAGTGGTAGCTAAGTCCACGTGTACTCCTGCCTGGTATTCAACAAGATCGCTCTGTGAATCAGGATACATACCTTGTCACTTATCCATCCTACTGCTTTGATTTCAGGACAGCTCAGAGTAAGGTGCCACTTGCTCTGTGTAAGGATATCACCATCTGAAGCAGCACAAAATGACTGCTGTTTCAACACTGCTATTCTGGATGCTTGGCTTGTGGAAATCTTGTTAAAATTTATATCTTCTACTACTTTCAATACAAATTATCACTAACCTTATCAGCAACTGATATCGTCATTGGGACTTCCAGAACCCTTGTCTCCTTATCAAAATATTCTCCTGCATCTTCTGGAAGAGAGTTTCTGAAATAGAAAAATGCATTTGTTTTTCTTGAGGCCAAGAAAATTGTTACCGAGATAATATGAAACATTAAAGCTTCAGTGGCTGTGCTCTGAATCAAATATAAGATGAATGCATTCATAAAGATCTAAAAGGTACTTTTATTGAGGCTCCAGTCTAAGCAAGAATATGAACACAAATAGTACTATTCATGTCTTTGTTTAAGTGCTTTACTGGATTCAAGTCTAAAGAAAATCTTTGTATGTAAGTTCTGGGGAAGAAGGTAGAGGAAAAACACAAGCGAGAAACATCAGTCACCTAGGGGAATTACGTTATATCCAAGAGACAGGAAATGTAGTTTTGTTAGAGATGCTGTTCATTGTAAATTTCCTTCCAAATGGTCATACTTTCAAGTAGCCATCACTATGCAAGTGAGCACTGTCTATAGCAATGGTTTCCAACCTTGGGGTCATGACCCCATTTGGGGCTGCAGTGATAAAATATGGGGTCACTCAGTCCCAGGGAGGGAGGCATGGGGGGCACATAAGCCCCAGATTTGTGCACAGGGCAGGGGTGGATGCAGGCTGCCAGCTGCAGGCTCAGTGCTCCCTGACCTGCAGCCCTACCCATAAGGCTTCTGTGGCAAAATGAGGTGGGGGGGCTTGGTGACAGTGCAGGGAGCCTGGTGCCAGCCGTGCTGCCATGGTGAGGTGTCCCCTGCCTGCCCAGCAGCAGTAGGGGGTACAACTCCACACTGCCACTGCTGCTGGGTGGGCAAGGGACATCATGCCAGGGTGACACCACTGGCATGGAGCTGCCAGCAGCAGCACTGAGCCTCCCCATCCTCCTGTGCTGGGTCCCGCCTGCTGGGCCATGGAGGCCCCTGGGGGGAGGGCAGCAGGATGAGGAGCTCTGAGCCTGCAGTGGGAAGCCTACCCCCCCATAGGCTCCACTCTGGCTGTGCCACCCATGGGAGGGGAGGGACCCAAGCTCTGTGCTCCACTCTGGCCACAGCAGCTGTCACCATCTTCAGGCAGCAGCCAGGGCTCGGGTGCTGCTGGAGAGGGCAGTGGGCTGTGGGGCCTGGCTGTGGTCCCAGTCCCAAATGAGGGGTGTCAGAAGTGCTGGGGGGTGGGAGGTTGTAGATAAGGAGTGAGGGGCCATGCTGAGGAAATGGGGTCATAAATGGGGTCACGCTGGGAAAAGATTGGGAAGCACTGGTCTACAGGTTTTAAAGTGAACACCTCCTTGCTAAATATCCTCACAAATTGACCTGATATACTAAGACCAACTTTCTAAAAGTAAGCTTTTGAAAAACCCCATTTTGTGAACGTAAGGGTTAGTTAATGGGACTTCTGCTTCTAAACAAATTAAGGGCTTTTGAAAATGCCATCCAATAGAAGTTGGGTGCCTACTTTCTTTCCATCTCCCAAAATTAAGTTTATATCTAGGCACTTAAGTGGATGGTCTGATTTACGGAAGAGCTTTGATTAATTAAATGTTGCTCAGTTAAAACTCGGTGATTATCAGGGATCCAGGCTTTCCATTTCCCATGGAAAAATGGGAAAAAATTAGGATTTCTCTTTTTTACCTTAGAAAAACATGGATTTTTCATTTTAATGGAGAAACACACAGATTTTGCACTTTTGCAAAGAGCTCTCTGCAGGTTGACAGAGTTCCAGGTGGAAGGGGTTGCAAGGGGTGGAGGAAGCAGAGGGAGGGTGGTCAGGCAGGGGGCATCATGTGCATGGCCACCAGGCAGCCTGGAGAGCAGCTCCCACAGGTAAGTCTGGTGTGGGGGGGAAGGGGAGTTGGGCTGGGACTGGGGCTGCTGCCCAGCCACACGGTGCATGGGGCCTGGGGCTTGGGGCCAAAGCCTACAGAGGGGCAGCCCACTCGCACCCCACACACAGATCTAGGGGACATGGATCCCAGCTCCTGCCCCGAGGAATGAGTGCACCGGTGGGGAGCTGGCCCCACCCCGAGTCTGCAGCAGGCAGTTTGCACCCATCCCATGACAGGCGCCACTCCAGCCATGCCACACACAGGGGAGGGGGAACCACGCTTTGCTATGCTGCAGCAGCTGCTGTCTTCCATGAGCGGCAGCTAAGGCTCAGGTGCTACTGTGGGGAGCAGGGGGTTGTAAATCCAGGTCACTGGCCCCATAGCCCTGGGGGCTTGGGGGGGGGCAAGGGACACCAACAGGGCTGGGGGCTGTGTGGGGAAGTGACAGGCACTAGCTGGGCTGGGGTCCTGTGGGTGGGGAGTGAGGGGCACCAGCAGGGTTGGGGGGCTGTTGCTTGGGAGTGAGGGGCCTGGACCTGCATTCTGTGAGCTAAGGGGGCAGGGGAAACTGATTTTTCATGATACAAAACTCAAAAATCAAATACCAAAATGTATAGGTATTTAGAATTTCTTTTATTACAATGATTGAGGCACTGGCAGGCTTCTGAGTTGCTTTCAAATTGTAAATATATCAATAAAACATTGTGTTCTATTGACGGACAAGGTTCCTTGGGTGAATTTGGTATCTTTTATTAGACCAACCCAAATAGTTGGAGAATAGTTATTAAGCAAGCTTTCAGGTTCAAAAACCCTTTGT